>CM046458.1:56612304-57212304 GCA_025506515.1 Flaveria trinervia
CTCATTGAAGCTGCAAGGTCCATGCTGGCTGATTCTGGTTTGCTACTGACCTTTTGGGCTGAAGCTGTCAACACAGCTTGCTATGTGCAAAATAGAGTTTTAGTAAATCAGAGGTTGATGAAGACTCCATATGAAGTTCTCCATCATTTGGCTCCTCTAATTTCATTTTTCAAAGCATTTGGGTGTCCCTGTTTTATTTCAACACAAAGGATCAACTCCATAAATTTGATCCTAAGGTGGATGCTGGGTATTTTGTTGGTTATTCATCTACTTGCAAGGCATACAGAGTCTTCAACTGCAGAACAAAGATAGTTGAAGAGACTTTGCATGTGAAGTTTAATGAATCTCCTTTGGACAAGATTCCACAAAACCCTATGGAGTTGTTTGATTTGGACATACTGCAATATGTTCCTTATCAACCTCCAGCTGTTGCAGATCCTGTGGCTAAATCATCTTCTGCAGCATGTCTTCCACCTGGTGGTATTGATGATGATGATGATAATATCAATACTCACCTATTCAAGTTTAGTGACCAACTGCCTGTGTCTGCTAAACTTGATGTTCCTGTAGCTTCAGCAGTTCCATCCACAACAAATGCTGATGAGATCTCTGTTTCCTCTACATCTTTTGAGTTACCATCTACTTCTTGGTTTCAAGAGTCTACATCAACATCTGCTGCTGCTGAAGGTTCTACAAACACTTGCACAGATCTCATTGTTTACAAGAACTGAAGAATCACCCCATGTCTCAGATTATTGGTGATATCAATGCTGGTGTTTCAAACAGAAGTCAATTGTCTAACTTCTGCTTCTATGCTCTCTTCATCAGTCAGCTAGAGCCAAAGAACTACCATGTTGCTTTGAGAGACAATGGATGGGTTGAAGCTATGCAGCTTGAGCTACTTCACTCAAGAAACAGCAAGTGTGGGAACTGTTCCTCTTCCCCCAGGTAAGTGTGCAATAGGCACTAAATGGGTGTTTAGGAATAAAACTGATGAAAATGGGCTTATTGTTAAGAACAAGGCTAGACTGGTTGTACAGGGGTTTTCACAAGAAGAAGGTATTGACTATGATGAAACCTTTGACCCTGTAGCCAGACTAGAGGCAATCAGATTGTTCTTAGCCTATGCTGCATTCCACAATCTTAAAGTTTTCCAAATGGATGTCAAAAGTGCATTTTTATATGGTAAAATAAAGGAAGAAGTTTATGTGTGTCAACCACCAGGCTTGGGGATAATAAACATCCTGAATGGGTGTACAAACTTGATAAGGCTCTTTATGGGTTGAAACAAGCTCCTAGAGCCTGGTATGAGACACTCTCTACTTTTCTTCTTAAGAATAATTTCACTAGAGGCTCCATTGATAAAACTTGTTATTAAGAAGGGGATCAGCATAAGCTACTTGTTCAGATTTATGTTGATGATATTATTTTTGCATCCTCTGATCCCCAATTGTGTGATGATTTTACAACATTAATGAAAAAGAGGTTTGAAATGAGTGCAATGGGAGAATTACAGTTCTTTCTAGGCTTGCAAATCAAACAAAAGGCTGATGGAACTTTATTCATCAGTCAAAATATACAAAAGATCTTTTGAATAAGTTTGATTTACAAAACGTAAGCCCTGTTCTACTCCCATGTGCAACACCACACAACTGGATGCTGATCAGAAAGGTAAAGCTGTTGATGAAACGCTTTACAGATGTATGATTGGGTCCTTGATGTATTTAACAGCTTCTAGACCATATATATGTTTACATGTGTTTGTGCTAGATTTCAGGCTGCTCCTAAAGAGTCTCATTTGATTGCAGTCAAGAGAATCTTTAGATATTTGCAAGGTACACAATCTCTGGGTTTATGGTATTCCACTGGACACTCTTGCAAATTAGTTGCTTTTTCAGATAGTGACTATGCAGGGTGCAAGTTAACTAGAAAGTCAACTTCTGGTGGTTGTCAATTCCTAGGCAACTGTTTGATTTCTTGGCAGAGTAAGAAACAAACATCTGTTGCTACATCAACTGCTGAGGCCGAGTACATTGCTGCTGCAAGTTGTACTTCTCAGGTACTCTGGCTTCAGAATCAACTTCTGGATTATGGCATTACAGAGACTAAGACTCCATTATAATGGATAGTGCTTCAGCTCTGTATATTGTCAAAAATCCAGTCCAGCACTCTAGGACCAAACATATAGAGATCGGACATCATTTTATTCGGGATTGCTTTGAAAAAGGTCTGATTGATCCTAAGTTTGTGCCTAGTGCTGATGAGCTTGCAGATATTTTTACTAAGCCTTTGGATAGTTCTACTTTCCAAAACCTTGTGTTAAGGCTTGGTATGCTGCAGCTAGAATAAGTGACAACTACTGATGATTTCAGTAGTAATTACTGGTGATCATTGGTACCCATGTCACATATAAGTACTGATGAGTCCTTTCCCTTCAGTAGTTTTTATAACTACTGACGGCTAAATGCCTCACAAGTACTGAAGTACTTTATCTGTTCCAAACTACTGATGTAGTTACAACTACTGAAATCAGTAAAACAGATAAGTACTGACGTCCTATGAAACACCTGAAAAGCAGATGCAAAGTCTGATGAGTAAGTGTTGAGGACAGTATGAAACAGCTGAAAGGCTATGAATTGACGAAAACTACTGAAGAGAACTTTCTCTTCAGTTGTTTCAACAACTGTTGTTCATTCTAAACAACTGAAGCAAAACCATGTCTTTAGTAGTTTTTATAACTACTGATGACTAATACCAAGTCTTCAGTGTACAACAACTGATGACAAAACCACTGTCTTCAGTAGTTTCACAACTACTGATGACAAACACCAAGTCCTCAGTTGTTTCATCATCTGAAGTCAAAACCACGGTCTTCAGTAGTTTTCTAAATGATGATGCCTAGCACCACGACTTCAGCTGTTTCAACGTCTGAAGGATAATACCATGTCAACAGTCGTTTAAAACTACTGATGACTAACACCACATCCTTCAGTCGTTCTCTAAACCGTACCCTATAAATATCCCTGACCTAATCCTTCAAAGCTTCATCTTCTTCAAACCTAACGTTCCTCTCCAAAACTTCTCTCTTCTAAATGGCGTCCATGCAAATAAACCGCGACACAACTGTGTAGCCTACCTTACTAAATCGCCTGTCTGGCTAAGTTCGATACTGCTATCGATCTTATGGTTCAGTCCCAATACAAAACGGCATTTCTTCTCAATCCCATTCTACATGCCGAATCCCTCCAACAGTTTTGGATGAACGTTACCATCACCACTGGGGAGAACACAACAACACATCTCTCCGGTCGGTCGTCAACAACAAAGAAGTGGTCATCACTCCAGAAATACTTCGCCAAACTCTACATCTGGATGATGCCATTTCTCCTGCTGGATATCCCAAGGGCACAACTGATCTATCCATTGCCCATCATGGATATCAGGGCAATCTTAGTGCCTCCACTATAATGAAGAAACATTTCCATGACGCTGAACGCCTAATTTTTCACATGGTGAATGTATGTTTGGCTCCTAAGACTTCGTCTTGGGATCAAATGTCGACAAAGTGGCAGCAGGTAATGTATTCTATTCTTGAGCAACAGCCGTTAAATTTTTCAGAAATAATATTTTCGGAGCTCAAGGATATGGCTCAAAAACTAATGCTAACCGTTGGATATTATATCCGCGGTTCA
The DNA here is from genome assembly GCA_025506515.1 of Flaveria trinervia. NCBI lineage: Eukaryota > Viridiplantae > Streptophyta > Magnoliopsida > Asterales > Asteraceae > Flaveria > Flaveria trinervia. Next base: position 56,615,997 of record CM046458.1, read on the forward strand.
TAATGGCCATTATTACAAACCAGCTTCACGCTGAGGGACTTGTTGGCTGGGAGTCCCTGCTACGGCTGTTCTGCCAGAAGTATACTCCGGCACAACTCTGACCATACACTCAAATTGGCTGCCAAGCTGCGCAAACCCACGCAGCTGGAACCCACAGCCACCACCTCCAAATCAAAAGTCCCCACCAAACCCACCAAAAAGAAACCCAAAACGGCTACTCAGGGAAATGAGTCCCCTGAGGATGCCCCTGCAACACAAACGCAGGAAATATCCACTGGTCAGTACCCCCTAGTGGATATAAGGACTCTTCCAGCCATAACGCTCAGGATTCCTCTCAACAGGAGCCTGCAGCAACCACACAAGGGGTACCCACACATCGGGATCTTCCTCACTTGAGGGGATTGCCATTGAAGAGCACCTTCCTCCCAGGTGCACACTGCTTCTATCCCTTCACCCCATGCAACCGCCCCTCACAGCCCAACATTGATAGTTGCACAAGTGCTGACTCAATTGCACTCCTCACCCCCTCCCCAGATACCACTTACTACTGGGAACACCTCTACCATTAAGGGGGAGGAACAAAGTGCAATTGAGAACCACAGCACAGGGGTTACCACTTCTATCTCCGGTGTAGATAGGGAGATTAGAATATCTAGTGAGGCTGCCCCCTCTTCTGAATCAGCACATGATCAGAATGAGGCTGGTAACATTGCTAAGACCTCACTAGAGGCAACAGCTGATGATGGACATAGTCCTGAGGCTGGAAGTCCCCAGTACCAAGACAAAGGGGCACATGCTACAACTGGTCTACACCCAGTGCATGTACATCCTGCTCCAAGCAGGAGGTCAGGTGATTCAGCTTCTGCTGATGATGACCTGGGCTTTTCTACGATGTTCTTGCCCAGAACACAATCCTTGAGGAGGAAGTCAGTAGGCTGCAAAACCTACTTGACCAACTCTCAAAGAGAAAGACCATCTGCCTCCACCAACCCACAGATGGCACCTTCAGTTGAAGGTTCCCCAAACACTGAGCCACTCCCAACAACTCAGCCACCTGCCTCTGCTTCTGGCACTATTTCTCAGGAACAGAACCCTCCTGAGCAAATAGTTGCCGTCCTTCAAAATTCCCTCCCTCTCATCACACCCATAATCACTGACATTGTGACTAAAGCCATTGATGAGAGGCTTTCCTCAACTTTACAACCATTGATTGATGCTGCTGTGCAAAAGACACTTTCTGCGGTACAAACCCCTACCACCAATGCATCCAAAAAGGGGGAGAGTACTGCAGTGAAAGAAAAGAAGAGGAAAAGAACAGAGGATGAGAAGGCCCAAGAGCAAGCCCAAGAGTGGAAAAAGAAAAGCAACAACTGATCACCTATAAACGAAAGAAAAGTGCTGATGATCAACCTACTGCTGAAGAAAAATCCTTGGAAGAGCTGGTAAAAGATGCTGATGATACACACAGCCGATCCATGGATAAAATCATTGAGCAACTCTTCAGGCAAGGTTTTGATACAGCCACATTAGATAGTGAAATCAGGAGGTTGGAAGTGGAGGAGATTCAAACCCGATGGGCTGGGTATGATGCACTTGAAAAGGAGAGATTGGAGATCATGATCCGTTTATTGCCAAATACTTAGGAAGATCTTTGATGGAGATTCGCGCGTGGACCAGAGACAGTATTCTGGCTATAGCCACCTATCTGTCTGTCTGAGCAATTCCACAAGGGGATTATCATTGAAGCCCTTGATGAGGCTGGGGCTGGAAAAAGGTTTGAAATGGCAAGACTTACAAAGGCTAAACTCACAACCAAGATGCTGGAACAACCTTCCTTCCACCCACTCAAAAACAGCCTACCCCTCAAATCTCCAAACCAATCTCAAAGCAAATCCAAACAACCACAATCACAACCCACAAAACCAACTCCCTTACCATCTAAAACAATAGCCGATTGCACCTAAGAAGAAGAAGAAGGGTGTGAGGTTGAGGTAGAAGAAGAAGAAGAAGAGGATGATGTGGAAGAAGATAGGATGCCTCTGTCTGCAGTCCTAACACTGGCGAAAGCCAAACCTATGCCCATCACTCCCACCTCACAGATGGATGTTGTGAGAGTAAAATTGAAGAAGAGGAGCAGCAAAAGCTTCATGATGATGAAATGCTGAAAAGCATTGACAAAACCTATGCTGCCTCCTCATCAATTATCAGCATGAAGAAAGAAGCTCTGAGATTGTACACTCTCGCCAACACATTTCAATATCAGAAGGAAAGGGTGAGAGTATGGCCTGATCCGAGGGTGGCTCACAGGATTGTAAAGAAAGACATTCCTTCGAGATACAAGGGTCAAGTCAAGAGGATCGTAGATGAAGAGATCACAGTGGCCCTTGTAGTATCACCCTGGGAGATTGTCGAAGATTTCAAGAAAGCCTACGAGACTAAACAACCACCCCAGAAGATGCTAGAGAACAGAATTATCAAAAAGGGGTTAGTCTACAAGAGGCTTGAGAACTTCAAACAGAATGAGCTCAGTCTGCTACTCGAAGGGACATCATCCTGATGAGTTGCATATAGACAAATTACAAAGTTGAGCTCAAAAACGGCAAACAGGCCAAGTACATCTCAGAGCTGTATGGGCGAGAAGGATTGTTTGATGGTGAAGCCGAGAACCTGACCATGGAAGAACAAATCATGTTTCTCAGAGCCTACACCAGAGAATCCTACAGGCTCATACACGGGAAGTAGATCTCATGAATGGGATAATAACTCTGTGTCCAGTTCCCCAAAACAGAGTTCCCATTCATATCTTGCCAAACAAATATCAGAGACTTCTTCCCAGGCCGGAGCTTATATGGGTCATCTTCTCTACTGATCAAGAAGGAAAAAGACCAACCTTTTGCCAACAATAAGTGGGATAATAAATAAATTAGAGGTTTTGGCTGCATTGGTTCAGGGGGAGTTTGTTGGACCAAAAGAACCAATGAGCCAAGATCAGAAAACCTCTAACTCCCACATGGTATCACAACAACTGCTGAAAGCTTCATCAGCAGTTTGACAAGTGCTGAAGACTTCAACAGCTGAAGATCAAGTGCTGAAAACTTCAACAACTGAAGAACTAAAGTGCTGAAGTACAACAGCTGAAGAACACAAGTACTGAAGCTGAACAGCTGAAGAACACAGGTACTGAAGCTGAACAGCTGAAGAACACAAGTGCTGAAGCTGAAAGACCAAGTACTGAAGTACAACAGCTGAAGAGTTTACAAGTGCTGAAGATCAACAACTGATGTACAAAGTCTGAAGACAAAGACTGAAGACATAGCTGATGATATCTACTGAAGTCATCAGCTGATGAAACATCTGAAGTTCAAAGTCTGAGATCAAGTACTGAAGTTTCAGTAGTTTGTCACAACTGCTGAAGAGTACTTCTTCAGTAGTTGTGATATCAGTAGTTTTATATTTTAGTTTCAGTAGTTTTGTAAAACGACTGAAGAGCTTGTTCTTCAGTCGTTGTAGTTCAGTCAGTAGTTTTATGTTTTTCAGTAGTTATAACAACTGATAACACTTAGCATTTTGTAAGGAGATGTCAGCTGTTTTGACATCTTCAGTAGTTGTGTTTCAGTTGTAATAAATCTGTTAGATGTCACTATCAAGTGACATCAGCAGACGTCACATCTCTTATATAAGAGGTGTCGACCTAATTGTAATTGTGACATTCTGTTACCACGAAAGCGAATATTGAATGAAATATATTTGCAGAAATTCTCTCTCTATAACCGTCTTTGTTCTTTTGAATATCGTTTCGTTCTTGTAATCTACTAATTCGTTGTTCGATTTCGCTGCTATACTCTTAATCAATCAAACATAGATCACTGATCCTAACAGTTGTGCCCTTTGGATACCCTACGGGAAAAGTGGCATCATCCAAGTTGAGGGTTTGGCGAATGATTTCTGGAGTGATGACCACTTGATGGTTGGACAAATGACTGGAGAGATTCAGGTTGTTCTCCCCAGTTATAAGGTTGACGTTCGTCCAAAATTGGTGTAAGGATTCGGCATGAATGGTGGGATTTAGAAGGAAGGCCATTTGGTAGGGAGATTGGACCATTAGATCAATGGCATTATCGAACTTTGTCCAGAAGGGTGATTTTGTGAGGTAGGCAACACAGTTATGTCGTGGTTTGAGCTGCATGGTCGCCATTAATGAGAGAGAAGTTTTGGAGATTTGAACGTTAGATTGGAGAAGATGAAGCACTGAAGGATTAGGTATGGGGTATTTATAGGGTAAGGGTTAGAAAACGACTGAGGGTTTGGTGTTATACATCAGTAGTTGTAAACGACTGATGACATGGTATTACCCTTTCAGAAGTTGAAACAACTAAAGTCTTGGTTTTAGTGATCAGTAGTTGTGAAACTACTGAAAACCTCGGTTTGGTCTTCAGGTGTTGTAAACAACTAATAACTTGGTATTAGTCATCAGTAGTTGTGAAACTACTAAAGACATGGTTTTGTCATCAGTTGTTGTAAATAGCTGATGACTTGGTATTAGTCATCAGTAGTTGTGAAACTACTGACGACATGGTTTTGTCATCAGTTGTTTAGGATGAAACAACAGTTGTAGAAACAACTGAAGAGAAAGTTCTCATCAGTAGTTTTCGTCAATTCATAGCCTTTCAGCTGTTTCATACTGTCCTCAACACTTACTCATCAGCCTTTTAGCTATTTTTAGTTGTTTCATAGGACATCAGTACTTATCTGTTTTTACTGACATCAGTAGTTATAACTACATCAGTAGTTGTAACTTTATCAGTTGTTTTAACAGAATCAGTACTATATGTGATATGGCACTAATGATCATTAGTACTTATATACTGAGATCATCAGTAGTTATCACTTATTCTAGCTGCAGCATACCAAGCCGTAACACTAGCTTTTGGAAAGTTGAACTATCCAAAGGCTTAGTAAAAATGTCTGCAAGCTCATCAGCACTAGGCACAAACTTAGGATCAATCAGACCTTTTTCAAAACAATCCCTAATAAAATGATGCTGATCTCTATATGTTTGATCCTAGAGTGCTGGACTGGATTTTTGACAATGCACAGAGCTGAAGCACTATCCATTAATAATGGAGTCTTAGTCTCTGTAATGCCATAATCCAAAAGTTGGTTCTGAAGCCAGAGTACCTGAGAAGTACAACTTGCAGCTGCAATGTACTCTGCTTCAGCAGTGGATGTAGCAACAGATGTTGTTTCTTACTCTGCCAAGAAATCAAACAGTTGCCTAGGAATTGACATCCACCAGAAGTTAACTTTCTAGTTAACTTGCACCCTGCATAGTCATTATCGGAAAAAGCAACTAATTTGCAAGAGTGTCCAGTGGAATACCATAAACCTAGAGATTGTGTACCTTGCAAATATCTAAAGATCCTCTTGACTGCAATCAAATGAGATTCTTTAGGAGCAGCCTAAAATCTAGCACAGACACAAGTAGCAAACATGATATCTGGTCTAGAAGCTGTCAAGTACATCAAGGACCCAATCATACATCTGTAAAGTGTTTCATCAACAACTTTACCTTTCTGATCCGCATCCAGTTGTGTGGTGTTGCACATGGGAGTAGAACAGGGCTTACAATTTTGTAAATCAAACTTATTCAAAAGATCTTTTGTATATTTTGACTGATGAATAAAGGTTCCATCAGCCTTTTGTTTGATTTGCAAGCCTAGAAAGAACTGTAATTATCCCATTGCACTCATTTCAAACCTCTTTTTCATTAATTTGGTAAAATCATCACACAACTGGGGATCAGAGGATGCAAAAATAATATCATCAACATAAATTTGAACAAGTAGCTTATGCTGATCCACCATCTTAATAAACAAAGTTTTATCTATGGAGCCTCTAGTGAAATTATTCTTGAGAAGAAAAGTGGAAAGTGTCTCATACCAGGCTCTAGGAGCTTGTTTCAACCCATAAAGAGCCTTATCAAGTTTATACACCCATTCAGGATGTTTATTATCCTCAAAACCTGGTGGTTGACACACATAAACTTCTTCTTTTATTTTACCATATAAAAATGCACTTTTGACATCCATTTGAAAAACTTTAAGATGGTGGAATGCAGCATAGGCTAAGAACAATCTAATTGCCTCTAGTCTGGCTACAGGGGCAAAGGTTTCATCATAATCAATACCTTCTTCTTGTGAAAACCCCTGTACAACCAGTCTAGCCTTGTTCTTAACAATAAGCCCATTTTCATCAGTTTTATTCCTAAACACCATTTAGTGCCTATTGCACACTTACCTGGGGGTAGAGGAACCAATTCCCACACTTCTGTTTCTTGAACTGAAGTAGCTCAAGCTGCATGGCTTCAACCCATCCATTGTCTCTTAAAGCAACATGATAGTTCTTTGGCTCTAGCTGACTGATGAAGAGAGCATAGAAGCAGAAGTTAGACAATTGACTTCTTGTTGAAACTCTAGCATTGATATCACCAATGATTTGAGACATTGGGTGATTCTTCAGCTCTTGATAAACAATGAAATCTGTGCAAGTGTTTGTAGAACCTTCAGCAGCAGCAGATGTTGATGCAGACTTTTGAAACCAAGAATTTGATGGTAACTCAAAAGATGTAGAGGAATCAGAAATCTCATCAACATTTGTTGTGGATGGAACTGCTGAAGCTACAAGATCATCAAGTTTAGCAGACTCAGGCAGTTGGTCACTAAACTTGAAAAGGTGAGTATTGATATTATCATCATCATCATCAATACCACCAGGTGGAAGACCTGCTGCAGAAGATGATTTATCCACATGATCTGCAACAGCTGGAGATTGATAAGGAACATATTGCAGTATGTTCAAATCAAACAACTCCACAGGGTTTTGTGGAATCTTGTCCATTGGAGATTCATTAAACTTCACATGCAAAGTCTCTTCAACTATCTTTGTTCTGCACTTGAAGACTCTGTATGCTTTGCAAGTAGATGAATAACCAACAAAATACCCTGCATCCACCTTAGGATCAAATTTTGGAGTTAATCCTTTGTGTTGAGAATAAAAACAGGGACACCCAAATGGTTTGAAAAATGAAATTAGAGTAGCCAAGTGATGTAGAACTTCATATGGAGTCTTCATCAACCTCTGATTTACTAAGGCTCTATTCTGCACATAGCAAGCTGTGTTAACAGCTTCAGCCCAAAAGGTCAGTGGCAAACCAGAATCAGCCAACATAGACCTTGCACCTTCAATTAGGGTCCTTCTTTCTCTCCACAACTCCATTTTGTTCTGGAGTCCTTGGAATGCTAAACTGCCTTTTGATTCCCTTTGAAAGATAAAATTCATCAAATGTATGGTTTCTGAATTCAGTTCCATTGTCACTCCTTATACACTTGACTAAAAGGGAATACTGCTTCTCAATATACAACACAAAGTTGATAATCTTCTGAGCAACCTCATCCTTTGAATGTAGAAGGAAAGTCCATACAAATCTGGAGTAATCATCCACAATTACCAGACAGTATTTCTCTTTGCCATGCTCGTCACTCTCACAGGACCAATTAGATCCATATGCAGTAGTTGCAAGCAGGCAGAGGACTTAGGCTCTTCAATAGGAGGAAATGAGACTTTGTGCTGTTTTCCTTTTAAACAAGCAGTACAGGTTTCATCACAATGGAACTCCTTTATTGGTAAACCTCTCACTAAACTATTATGGATCAGCTGATTCATGTTTTTGAAATTAACATGACCCAGCCTTCTGTGCCACAGTTTAGATTCCTGAGGAGAGGCTTGGAAAATAGGCAAGGATGGCCTCTGAGATCTATTTTCTTGGAAAGATCTAAGGCATACACTCTTCCTGACCTGTTGGCCCTCAGGAGAGTGTGATCATCCAAGACCTTATCAATCAAATTCAGAAGCTTGGATGACAGAATCCTGCAGTTCTGACTGGTGAAAAGAGCAACATGGCCTTTATCACACATTTGATTGACACTCAAGAGATTGTACTTGAGATTTTCCACATGATTAACATCATCAAACTTTATTTCTCCATTGGAGACAAAGCCTTTTCCAATGATGTAACCCTTAGCATCATTGCCAAAAGAAACAAACCCCTTCTTTCCTTGAGAGTAGTCATGAAGAAGAGAGCTATTCCCTATCATATGCATAGATCCCACTGTCTACATACCAGATGCTACTTTGGCATGTTGAAGAACCCTGCAATCATAAACATTAGTTAGTTTTTGAGACCCAAACCTTTTTGGTTTTGGGTCTATTCACATCAACATATGATAAACTAACAGACTTGCTATGAATAACAGCCTGAGGGGATGGAGATGGTGAAGAAGAAGAATCATTTGGCATGGATTTTCTTCTCTGTGGTTTCAACACAGGAGCATCTAATTGGTTGACTCTCCCCAATAGATGTTGAACCATCATAACAAGTTGTGTCTGATTTTGTGATAAGGCCTTTAGCTTATCAGACACATTAGTGCTTGAGTTTGATGAGTTCCTGTGTTGTACCATCTCTCTTTGAGCAACCTCAGCTGTTACCTGTTTAACCCCTTTCTTTTTGGATTTCTTTTGGATTTTGGGGTCACAGGTTTTGATGTTGCCGGTACAAATTTGATTTCAAACTCAGTTTTCATTTTATCCATTTTATCTTTAATTTTTTCATTATGTTTGAGTTTGGAGCTCTTTTTATAACAGCAATCATCAGTAAGATGATTGAATAAGCCACATATCTCACATGGCTTTTTCTTCATCTTAAGTTGATCATCTGTTGAAGAAGATGAAACTACGAAGACTTGTTCTTCAGCAGTTTGCTATCAGTACTAGCAGTTTCTTTCCTTTAGTACCTGCTTTCTTGACATCTTCTTAGTAGTTTTCCCACCCTTTCTACTTGCAGTTTTCTTTCCTTTAGTACATGTAGTAGTTTGGGCTTGTTCTCCAGGTGTTATGACATTCTTTTTAGTACTTTCAGTACTTTGTGAAATATCACCTGGAGTGATCAGCTTTGTGATCATGTGAGTGTCAGCATTTAACCATCAACATCAGCTGATAGGTTCTGAAAGAAATTAATGCTGGCTTCTACTTTTGATGGTGCTGTATCAGATAGTAGATCACATGATGAAAAGGATTGGTTATTGCTTTCACCATCAGATTCTACCTCTGCTCTAGGAGTAAAATCTGTAGGAGGAGCAGTGTGATATAACCAATGCCAAACTTCACATTGGAAGCAGATTGCTTACTAAGAAGCATTTCAAAACCCTTGCAAGAATTTACCCATCGATCACACTCTACCTGGGTAGTTGCAAGTGTTCCTTTGAGGTCTCTGTACTTCTCTAGAAGTATCTCTTCCCTAGCCTTATCATCAGTGATTTGGCATTTAAGTTTGTAAATCTCATCATTTATCTAATCACAGACTCAAATTCAGTTGCTTTTGGAAATTGTTTGTTCTAGCTCAATGTTCTTGTTAATTAGAGCTACATTTGCATCTCTAATAGATGCAAATGCGGCTATGCATGTTTCAGAACATAGTTTGGCTTTTGCCTCAGAGGATACCTGTGATACCTGTGGTGTAGAGGCATTAGAGGATGAAGTATCAGCAGACTCCAAAGCCATAAGAGCTAGATTTCCAAAAGGACTGTCACCACCATGTTGACCAGCACCAGAGAACAGTTGTTCATGACCAGACAAATCATCTGGTAAACTGCTCCAGTCAATAACTCCTGGGGTGAAAAAGCTATGTTGTTGAGGTTGAGTTTGTTGATGAGATTGGGAAGGTTGAGGTTTAGGTAATGCATGTGGTTGTTGTGCAATTGGAGCTTGAACCGGATTTGGCTGAGGCATGTAATAGCAGGGAAAAGGATATGACATTGGACCCTGGGGGACAAAGTATGCAGGAGATACAGGGTGTGATTGATGACCGGAACCAACAGGATGTTGCCCTCTGTTTTGTAGACTAGTGCTAGGAAAAGTCACAAAGGGTGCAAAAGAGTTAGATCCAGTTGATCTACATTCTCTTGCAAAGTGTCCAAGCCTTTGGCATTTGTGACACCTCAACTTACTCTTGTCAAAACCAACTTTGTTTTGCCAGAGAGTCCATGAAATTTCCTGCTAGTTCTCTTGTAGAACTTCTGAGATATGATATTAACTAAGGCCATTTGACTTAGAATATCCATCTCTTCTAAATCATCATCAGCAATTCCCTTCAGATCATCCATGATGAAGCATAGATTGTCACTATTACTGCCAGAATGACTATCAATACCAACAAATGCATGATCAGAACTGTTTGAAGAGAAATCAATATGCTCATCATAATTGCTTTCAGATGCAGCATATTCTGACTCATGACCAACCAAGGCAGTGTTCCCTGGTACAAAGTCATCAGTGAGCTTTCCTGATGATGACAATTTCCTTTTTTGCTCTATCTCTCTTTCGAATGTAAGCAGTTTCCCATGAAGTTGGGTGAGAGATAGGCTATCCAGATTTGCACTGGAGCGTAGGACAATAGTGTATATGTCCCATCTCTCAGGCAGTGATCTGAGGAATCTGTATTCATCTGGCTGTTGGTGTATTCCTGTTTCACCATTTTCAGCTCAAAGATCAAACAGGAAAAACGCTCAAACTGTTGACTCAGTGTCTCACCCTTTCTATGAGAGAATGTCTCATATTTTTGGGCGAGGATTTCTCTGTTGTTTGCTAAGACTCATCAGTTCCACCGAATTGTTCCTTCAGTGCATTCCAGAGGTCATGAGCAGTTTCATGATGCATAAGCCCTGAATAGATTTCATTCGGCAGTGCCATGGCCAGAATTCCATGGGCTTTAGCATCAATCTCAAACAGTTTCCGATCTTCATCTGAGTATTGTTTCTTCTTCTTAGGAACCATTTGATTGGTTTCCGGATTGTTCACCATAGGCTTATGTGGTCCATGTACCACAGATGTCCAACAACCTGAACTGTTAACAGACAGGTGATGAAGCATCCTTCAAGTGGTGGTACTATGATTGGAGAATAGGTGAAGTTGTTATAGTCTTGCAAAAAAAAGAGCAGAATGGATACTATTCGGGTATTTGACCCAATGTGGCTGACTAACTTGTCTGCTGATGATATATATACATTGTACAAGTGGCCACTGTTTTATGATCCGCAAGACATTGTACAAGCCCTCTAGTTCCAAAATGTTATAAGACACTGTTTCGCGTTTGAGATAAATGCCGGAGTTACAAGAGAGGAGAAGTACAAGAAGTTTGATGAGCTGATGAAGAATGTTAGACAATGATGTAAACTAGGTTCAAGGGGGGAGTTTATAGATACATGTGTACCTAGTTTAGGAGCTGAATGTGAAATGTCTTTCATGTCTTATGTATATAAAATTGAATGGGTATGAATAAAATGAGATATGTTGTTGATGCTTATAATGTTTAATATTTCATTGTTTATTGTGTGATAACATATATTGAACTAACTATATAGGTTTGTGGTTGTTTACATAGTTCTTAGTCAATAATGGTTGAGAAATGTGTTAAACTTAATCGTGTGAAGTTCTCATGCGAATGGACCATGCTAATGGACGATACACATGATTACTTCATGCTAATGAACCAGTCGCATGACTGAACCAGGAGACTGGATCAGTCGCACGATTGTGACATAAGATTGATTCAGTCACACGACTGGACCTTCAATCGTGCGGATGGATCAACCGCGTGCTTCAGTCGCACAACTGAACCATGCTAATGGTTCAGTGGTACGAATGGAAAACCCTAACCTATAAATACCACTTAATTCGTGGAAAAAGAAGACAATTCTAATACCTACGCACATAATCATACCCTAGCCGTCCAGAGACTCAAGAACACCTGTTCCAAGTTCATAGATCGCAGTTAATCATCTTACAGTCGTTCTTAATGTTTTGATTCATTCTTAGATTGATTATACTTGTGTTCTCACTGATTGGATCACCAATCAATTAGGATTCCGCACTATTTGGTTTAGTATACATGTAAATCAGTTAGTACTCCGTACCTAAACGGTCCTAATAGCTTGACTATGGATTAAACTTCAAGGAGAATCCTATTCACATAGACAAGAACAGTGCTATCTCTATCACAGAGAATCCTGTGTAGCACTCAAGGACAAAACACATCTACATCAAGTATCATTTAATTTGAGATAATTTTGAAAAGGGATTAATTAAACTAGTTAAAGTTCACACAAATGAACAATATGCTGATCTGTTTACAAAGGCTTTTAATGAACAGAGATTTAAATATCTTATATCAGCTATTGGGATGATAAACTTTGAGTAGGTTTTTCTTAAAACTAATTCTTATTTTTTCTTAAAATCTGTGTGTTCTAAGTTGTCTAGTTCATCACTTTCCTAAGCACGTGTTTTCTTTGGATGAAAACCTTTTGAATACTTTCCTTAGATTCATGAAAATTTTTGATCCTTCGAAAGATATATTTTTACCTTCGGAAGAAACTCACGCCCTCAAAACAAATAACTGTCTAAGTAATTTACATTCGGGAGAAATTTCTGAAATAACTCTGAACCTTAACACTTGTCTCAAACACTTATATGTTTTCAAGGACTATTTTCATCCAAAGCAAATTAACCCTTGAAAGCTTTGCTCCTCTGAACAAAGCATCCAGGTTTTAATTCTCTCCCGAAGCAAAATTTTCACATCTCTTAGGAAAATCTTCCGAAGTCATTTTAGCTTCGAAAGCTTTTTCATTAAAACATCCGACGATAATTTACCTTCGGAAGCTTTTTGACTTCCAAGAAAACTACTTTTTGAGCAAAAGCAAACTACTTTTTTAGAGGTGGATCCGACATTCGAATTTCAAAGTTTATCCTTTTTCATTAAACTTTATCTGAAATCCTTTTCACATATAAACCCAACAATTTCCCCCTCTTTCTATCATCTTCTTCTTTCCTCCAAACCTAAATCCCAAATTTCTCTCTAAAATTACTTTCATTCATCTTTCTACATCCTTAAGCTTTCTTAAAATGGCCAACCTTAATCGTAGAAATAAACAAAATTTCTCTATGCAGTTACACAGGCAACACAAACCAGTTGCTCTGTTACACTCTGAGAAAGATCCACATTTCTCAGAGGTTTGCCATTTCTTAGCTTTATCCAACTACTTCACCTACCTTACCATTGATCCTCCACTATATCAGGATCATCTACTAGAATTTTGGAAGACTTGCCAAGAGGTCGTTATGGATGGGGAGAAGGCACTGTCTACTACCGTACAGGGGAGAACAATCTTCATCACTCGGCCATCATCAACATGCATCTTCAGATGGATGATGAAGAAGGTGAGATGTTCTTTCCCAAAGAATATGTCAACCACTCCTTTGCGCAGATGGGCTATGAGGGAGATTTCTCTGTAAAGACCTTCAGGAAAGGGAAGGTCTCATCCAAATGGAAATTCCTGCTCCATGTGGTTATCCACAGCTTGTCAAACAAGCATGGAGGATGGGACCAGATTCCTGAAAATCTCTCCTTCATTGTTTATGGGATGGTTTAGGGAGTCAAGTTCAGGTACTCTCAGTTTGTTTATACAAATTTGCTTGCATACTTGGACTCCTTAGAGTACTACATGTCCTTAGATATGTTCAATACATTCTAAACTATGAACTGGGCTTACAGTTAAGAGGAACAGGTAATATTCTTAAACTGGGACAAATGAAGCCCGACATCTTTAAAATCTTGAGAAAGCCTACTGTTGGCTTCTCTAGGGTAGAAACAACCCTTGTCCTAAAAATGTTAGAGCTCATTGCTCAAGATGACAACCTAGCAGCACCAGTTAGTGTTGAACCCACACTTTCTACCTCTCAACCACCACAACAGCCAAAAATCACCCTCACCTACCAAAGAAAACACAAACGTACTCCTATTTAGACTATTCAGTCTATGTAGGCCCCCATATACTCACCCACACAGAAAGAAGTGGACACTCGAGCTCCAACTTCTCTTGAGGAGCACACCTTTCCTATTACTTCAAGAATTAGTGTTGAGGTTCCTCATGCTCAGCCTGATGAGTTAACAAGCCCAAATGCCTTAAGCCGTCACTCTGAGTCTTTACACTCAAGTGATCAACCTTCAGGGGACAATTACCATCCCCAGCCTTTGGACTTAAAGCAACCCATTCCTGACCTTGACTTCTATACTATTAAAGACTTAGGTTTTAGTGAGTACCATGACTCTCTTTTCTTTCCCACTTCTCAAAGAGAGATGAGTGCTCCCGAGTCTCCTCTGTCTAGCCCACATCAATCACCTATTCTTGAGGTGGACACTTCTGAACTTGTTCAAGATGTCCATATGGAAGAGGCTCTCATTTTTGCTAGTGATTCCATTATTAAGACCTCAACCATGGCAACATAGCCCACTGACACCTTAACTGAGGCAGCTAGTGTGTAGAGGAAATCCCATAGCCAAGAAACCAAAGTTGGTGATGAGAGAGAGGACTCTGGTCCAATCATCTCATCCCCTAATGATTTCTTCTGATGAAGATGAGGGGAATTTAAGACTAAAGGTGCAACAACTGCCATAAACATGCATCTATTTAGTCTCCAAGGTCAGTCATCTTGAAACTCAATTGGCTACCTTGCAAACCAGGGTCAATGATTAGCAACTTGAGATTCCTTATCTTAGGGAACAACTAGCTGGGAGACCTTTAAGAGGAGCTCAATCAAGAACACAAGAACTTGTGAGTGTGATTGACCTAACTTCTAGCTCACCTATGCAAGATGGTAATGCTACTAAAAAGGGGGAGAAAGACATTACAGTCACAGAACCTGGGAGTTCTTCAAGGAGTATGGACATTGAGGACTCGTCATCCTCACTTGCAGTTATGCATACTGAGCAACTTCCCCAAATTCACATTGATGTGGAATCCATAGACTCCTACATTTAGAGTCTATTTGAGGAAGGAATACCAAGGGCTATGTCAACTCCATCAACTTCAAATCACATCATTGGGTGGAGGTATGACAAGAACAGAAGAACCCTCATCATTCTTAGAGTTGAAGGATAGCAAGAGGTCTTCAATTTTTAGACCTTGAACTTCTATGAAAGTTTGGATTTAGTTAACATGCCACTTGTCAACCAAAGCCAATCAAGACAAGCTGATAAGCTGGCCCAAAGAATCCAAGATAGGATCACTGTAGAGTTCAACTTAAGAAGGAGATTAAGTCAATAAGGCAATGCCATCAGTCAACTGGAGGTTGAGGTAGACCCTAAGATTAGCTTCATAAGGGAAATCTTGTCTGAAGGCCTAATGGAGAACCTGAGAGCCATGTCTCATCACCATCAACTGCTGTAAAGATTCATACCTCTTTTGAGACACCTGCTAGTTAAGGTGCATCTCAATCTCTCTCTGGCCAGAGCTTGGAAACTACACCAAGCAATGAAGGCCAAAGCTCTCTCCACCCTGAGTCACAAAGGTCTGTGAGTGACAAAGGGAAAAGAAAAATGACTTTTGAGGAGATTGAGGAGGAGAGAGAAAGAGGAAAAGTAGGCTAAGGGGAGAAGGTTCCTCTACTAGGTCTGCAAGGATCATGGAGTCTGCTATCAGGGCTGCCCCCAGACCAAACACTCAAACCTCGGGCCAATAAATAAGAAGAAAGAAGCATCCATGTCCAAAACTCAGGATGAGTCAAAACATCTATAGGATGTGCAAATAGAGGATGCTACACTAAATTCAATTCAAATAGTTCCTCTAGCATCAGGGAGACCCGTCTTATCTAAGACATACACTACAAATCCACAAAGATGGCATGTCATCAGAGATCAAGGTATTAAGAATATCTATACATGGTAGGACATGTTCAATCTGTCTTTGCATGATCTCTTTGATATAAGAAGATATTTTGAGAGTTTAAGTGATCCTGATCATCTCATTAAAAAAAGGGATGGTCATTATCCTAATGAGGACTCTCAATATCTAAAGTCTTCAAATGTTTTGGTAGCATCAGCCTAGGGGGAGTTTGTAAGGATTAAATATAAAGGCTGATGCAACCTAAACACCCAAAGTCTCTCGTGCATGCATGCACAAGTGTACTGAAGTAGAATGCTTCAGAAGTTTCATACTAACATCAAAAATATTCTAAGTGTGAAATCTTTCGAAGCCAAGACCAATATTTTCCAAAGCCAAAGATGAAGTCTTCTGAAGCTTCAAAGACAAAGTCTTCTAAAGCTTACACTTGGAGACATATTTCTTCCAAAGACTTTTGAAGACATGCTTTATCTGATGTACGTTTCCATAAAGTTGGACCCCTTTCCGCTGTAACTCTTTAAAATCACCAACTTTCATAAGTTGGTGAAAAGGTCCATGCTTTTGGTAACTGTACATTGAGGTCTTGAGTCTGTAACTTTCTACTTTATGTACTTTATCCTTTTTGTAATATATTAGGATGTGAGCTATGGCATGTCATAGTCACTAGTCAAAAGACAATCTGCCTTTTGACTCTACAATTGATTTTGTTTGTTGTCTAGTCAATTGTATCCGGTTGGCTTTCATAGTATGGCCTGTTGTAGGATGTAGTATATGTATCTCAAGTACTTGTAACTTTCTATGTAACATTTGTAATAGAACTTGAGAAGGCAATATACTACAATCTTGAAAACCATCTTCTTGTGTATTTTGCTATCTTCTTCTGTCTCATATTTACTTGTGTTTTTAGAATCATTACTAGTGGTTAACTAGTTTCACGTTTGATCAGTTGAGTGTTCTAAGTAACTCTCCCCATTGTGTTGTTATGTTGTATTTGCATACCCTTCAACGGTCCTACAATAAGTTTAACATGTTTCACCCTAAGAAGGTGTGAAATAATAATAAAAAAAGGGGCATGAAAACTCACAAGACCAATAAGTATATATATGATGATGATTAATAAGAATAATAGTCAATGTTCCAACGCAATCCTTCACAAGGTACCTAAACGTCTATATATTTACAAGATTACAATTTATTAATAATTTTAACGAGAACTAGGGTTTCAAGTGAAATTCGGGGTTTCGGTAAATAAATAAATAAAATTTAGTTATGTAAACACTTATATATTAATTTAATGACAAATGAAATATCTCGTTTAAATAATTAATTTAAAGAACAACAGTATAATTAAAGGTATAACGTATGAAAGAAGATATATATAAATTTTTGATAACACGATTTAAACAATTAATCGAATAATCGTTAGATAACTTCTTTGTCCAATAATAATTTATCAATTTAAACTATTATTTAACTTAAAGTCTTTTATAACAATAACAAAAAATTTAACCCCCATTATAGTGTTTCTTTAAAAAATATACACATTAATTTGATTTTTTTCAAAAATATTTTAGTGACTTTAATATAAATTTTAGTTTGACAAGAATGATTTTTAAAATAATTAAAACTTTTTCTGTAATCTAATATATGTAATAAAGCTTTTTAAAAAAATGAAAGAGGGTGCCCGACTTCGAATTCGGATCCCCTGTGTATGGTAGAATGCCTTAACCAGTAGGCCAACGTCCTAGGTCTGTTGAAAATCCGATTTAAAATCTTTAAAATGTTTATTAAACATGACCCCCTATTCCCCAAGAACTCTAGAATGAACTCGAACCAATTGATCATCAATTCGTATATAATAATGAAGTCAACATTGGGGCTTTCAATCCTCATGTGGTTCCGAGTCTAAGGACTCAATTAATTACCCGTATTGATGCTAAACAAATGAGAACATACACCGATGAAACACGACCTAGTCTTAGAGGTGTTTGATATGGAACTGTTGATGTTAACCAATTAAACACGTATTAAGCTTCAAATGACAACCACGAATCGAAGCCCTCGATCAATTTCAGGTTAGACAAATTGGAGCAGGGTCTTTAATTGTGTTGCAGGCTCGATGTAAAGGCGAAGGTTGTTCGAGAGGTTTAAGCGTGTATCAGGTGAAATTGGGTTTGATAATAGCTTAGGACTAGTTAAACGTTCGATTATGGTTCATTTAGTTTGATTATTATTAGGTTTTAATGGCCGAATGGTTTGTACTTGATGATCGACGTTTACTCGAGCTCGAACGCTCTTGTAACCGTCGTTAAACCCAATTAAAGGGTAGCTAATGGTTCGAATCATCTTCACGAAGCGGTTGGAAATGGTTTTGGTTCAATTTTTAGTGTTTTACTCGCGTTTGGCACTTCGCCGGAGTTTAGCCGGTGAATGGCCGGAGTTGGCCGGAAATCGAGTTTAAAAAGAAAAGGGGGTTTTGGGTTTTAGTTAATTACACAAATGGTCCCTCTACTTTGTGTTCTTATTATTTCATGCTAAAAGCCTTTATTTTAAAGTTTATAAAATGACAAAGCAACACCCTAACTTATCTAATTTAAGTTTTAACATTTTCAAATTTAATAATTTCACAAATTATTATTATTAGTAACAATATTATTATTATTGTTACTATTATTTTGGTTATTATTATTGTTATTACCATTATAATTTTTTATTATTATTAATACCATTTCTATTACTATTGTTGTTATTATTATTATAATTATCTTTTTGTTATAAGTACTATTATTATACAATTTAATAGCTTGATTATTAACTTTTATATATTAAAGATTAATGACAACTAAAAGATAAACATAAGTAACGCATGAGTTTTATAATTCACAATAATGACCCTTACAAGAATCAACGACGTTAACTTTTAATTAACGAAAAATACGAGATGTTACAATCAATACAAAAGAACATAGTTAACAATTACAATGACTTTTACAATTGTACATTTGCAGAAATAGATGAACAAAAGATAAAAGTTGAGGATCGTGTTTAAGGCGGGGACCTTAAAACAAGTTTTGAGCCTCCCAGGAGAACTCGTTTTGTTTCCTAGGGTATAACAATCAAAAGAGTTTGTATTGCCAGGAGTGATCTAGAACCCGAACTTGTTTGTAGAAGAGAAACTAGAGAGATGGAGGATTTTAGAGAACCTGTTTGCTATAGGTTTTCGAGTTATGTTATTGTGTGTTGCTACTAAGGCACCCTCATTATTTATAGTAGAATTCAAATTGTAACATCCACTCAGCCATTAATCCAAAATCGTAACTACTCATTAATTAATCATTAACAATCGTTTGTTTCGATCAACCTGCAATGGGAATTGTTATGAGTTCGAAGCACATGGACTCTGACTGCACAGCAAGGTCAGTCTCACCTGATCGGACCCTTGAATCAACCTTCAAAAATACTAAGGCGGCTCCCAAGCGGGTCGCGGTGATGAGAGTATGTGAAGTGCAAAATCAAAATGCCACATTGTGCTCGTATGCCCATGCCACGCAGGCGTGTGCGAATGTGAATTAAGGGTGCTTCACACCCTTCGCGAGTCCATTTAGTGTGAAACTTTAGGAAAAAATATAGTCAAGAAGTTATAAAATATAAATCATTTTATATTCTTTCTTTCCTCCAATATGGGACAATTTCCCACACTATCAACTCCTAATGTTATTCAACATTTTTAATTTTTATTCAACATATTAATTTATTGACTAAATATTAATAACAATATTAATATTATCAATAAATTTCCATCAATCCCCCACATAAATAGAAAGCAATTCTCAAAAAGTATAGCAGTAAAGTGTTGCAAGATAGGTAGGTCTTCCCTTTGAACATTTTTTATGATGTATACTTAGTCTCCTAGTGGTGTGTAGACACGATGTCTTTGAACAGAACCTGTTTTATGTAGAAGACAATATACATTCACATAACACTCTTCCTGGTTTGATCAACCCCTCATTGTCGTGTCCATTAATGGTCATGGAAACTTTCCTGGTTCTGCGAGAGCTTTAGGATTTGCGCCTCCTCACAAATCCATTCGAAATGACCCCACTTCTCTCTAACATTGGTAATTCGATGAATCATTAAAACATCATAGTTATGTTGATTCCCATGAATAATTTAACCTTAATTTGCTTAATCTCACATTGGTCACTTGTTCGGGGTACTCCCCAGAATGAATGAACAAGGAAGTTTGTGACTCCCTTTTAGTTTTAGGGTATTCTCCTAAAGTGACGTTGTTGGTCATATGATTAAGTTGTCCTATTGAACCTAAATCTTGGGATCTTCAGTCAACTAGATTAGATTTCTCTCATATTCCTTTTTTCCCGTAGACTTTAGTACCATTCCTTGTAACATCTGCTATTTTTGAAACTATAGACCCGAACCCGTTTTGTTGGTTATATAAATCAAACACATTATTCAAACTATTTTTTTTCATTTTGGTGTTTTTTAAACAATAAATATGTTATTCAACTAACTTTATGAAATTGATGCTTTAAAATTTACGTTTAATCTTCAATTAATAAGTTTATAAGCTTATGAGGTATTGTATATGGGTTCTAATTAATATGTAAAAATATAGACTTTAATACTTCTATAAAATTATAAAGATATATAAATACATAAAGACTAATATCAAGTACAAGATTTTAGCCATCTTAACAATTAAATTATATAAAAAATTACAAGATTTATAATCTTTACAAAGATCTTTTGAATAAGTAATTATTTACATTTTGAATTATAAAGTTTGTGGTCAAATTAATAATTCTTGAAACTTTATTTTTAAAAGTTTAGTCATAAAATAATAACAACTTAAAGTTTGAGGGTCCAAAGTGTAACTTATTTCTAAAACCCAACTCATCCCCGTCGACCTCTCCCTGCCATCGGCCACACCTCCGGTCAAGTCTTTGGCTACCACCAAACTGCAACAAAACGTCAAATTAACTCAATTAAATGGCTCTTAACTCTCGCATATGTTTTTTCGAACCCAATGCTTGTTTCAGTTGACCTTAGTGAGTTGTTCATTCTAAGCACTCGTAATTGAACCCACATTCAAAGTATGAAGACCGTTTAACTTGAAACTGATCGAATTAAACCAATGTAATGGAGGGCACACATCTCAGATGATTCCTCCAATCATTTTGTACTTCTAATTCCATTTACAGAACTAACATTCATCGAACTCGACCCCCAATTCCGATCGAACCTGTGTCTTAGCCGAACTCCATCTTCTGGGCAACTTAGATCGCAATTGATAAGGGGCTATTACTTTCTATTACATAAGGATGCTACGCACTCAAGGAATTAGATTATGATCAACTTAATCACCACAAACTGACTTCTACTCTTCGTGACCTGCTTCTATCTTGTTAACCATCCACATGATCAAATCAAGTAAATTGTATATACATTTACACTTGTTTACATCCGAAGAACAAAATCCCCGTGATTAATTGGGTTAACATCTTCGAATTTATGTTCAATTGGGATTCAATAAAAAATTAGGGTTCTTGTATATTGGGAATTTTTATAACTAAAGATTATAAACTTTTGTTGAAGAAACTGAATCAAACATGGGCTTATAGCCCACTGGTTACCATCTTGGCTATGTATGTAGGAGACCCAGGTTTGAGCCCGGGCACTTACAAACCACTTTTAATTTCATTTTTCCAGCTATTATTAATTTCTATAAATTATTAAAATGTTATTAGATTATATAAAAATCATCTCTAAAACTAATTCAAAATTAAATTATTAATTTTTGAAATATTTCATAAATTATAATTTGATATTTACTTTATTTTTAAGATGTCAAATGTTATAAAAATATATAATTTATTTTAAAAGTTTAAATATTTATAAAAATTATTTTTAAAATCTTTATTTAATTCCTAAAACTTCTAAATCATATAATATTTTAGTTCTTTATTTTTAAAAGGTTATAATATTATGAAACCTTTATGATAATTACTCGAAAGTTTAAAAATATTATAAATCAAACTTAAATACTTTTAGTTATTTTGGGATTCAGTTATATAATTCAATATCCAATCAACTATTTTTATTAAGTTTTCAATAATTAGTTTTTAGATTTATTATTTATTATATACTCAACCATTACTTAACCAATTATTATAAATATTGAGTAATATTTATTATTCAATTTTACAAAGCATTCATTATCGTTTTAAATCATAATCAACTTATTTCATCTTTATGGAATCAAAATATAACTAGTTATATTATTTTATAAAACCTAATTATCAAAACCTCAAAATTCCAACCCTAATTCATATCTAGTCATTAATCATAACTTTATTCTAATCCTAAGACACCAAATCTTAGGTTGAATCGTGAAGCATTCGTTGGAACTATCTTATCTCCTTATTGTTATCTTAAATGCAACTTATAGCACGTGAGTTTTTTTATGTGAGTTCTCCATGCTCCCTTTTTACTTTATTTGACACCTTTTCGGGTGAAACATGTTAACCTTATAAATTTACCCTTGTAAACATCTTGACACTTATAACTGCACATGCAATTCATCTTTACTTTTTGTCATGGTTATTTGTAATGTTGTAAGTCTTATATGAGATACATTATATGTTGACAATTATTAACCATTGCTAGCCTAGCGACGTCATAGATCTATGGGTTTGACAAGCCTATTGGATGCTAAAGTCGATGTATTACCGGCACCCGATTACGTATGACGTGTTCATCATGGGAACCAAGTACACTTAGCTAATCGTTATAAACATGTAATCTTAATCCTGGTCAAGGTTTGATTGTAGCTATAGTGTTCTATAAACTTGCATAATCCATAACCATTAACATGATTGCTACTTGTAAATCTTTATATATATATATATATATATATATATATATATATGTGTGTGTGTGTGTGTGTGTGTGTGTGTGTTGTGTGTGTGTGTTTAACTCATGGAAACTTTCCAACTTTCAAAGTTGACCCTTTATTATTAGCGTGTTTCAGGTTTGCTACTTGAATAAATTCTTCTTGCTCATATAGGACTTGGACTTAGTTAAATAAATATCTGTTGTTCAAATCTTTGTTGTATTGTAATGTCTTAATTGTCTAGTATTGTTCAATGAAAAATGGCTTTTAATATTATTTCAACTTATTTAATTCCATGAGCTATGAACAATCATTTCACATTCGTCTGCCTCGATAATTCCAACGTCGGTCGGTATGTGATAGATGACATAGTTCATGATGGTCAACATGAACGACTCGAGGTTGAAAAAGGAGAAATTAGACGAAGTAAAAGGGAAAGGGTTAAGAAATCCTGTGGTCCAGAATTCGTAAGTTATATGGTTGAGGGTTAACCTAATACCTACCATGAAGTGGTATCCTCTTCAGAACGACCTTAATGGAAAGAGGCAATCAAGAATGAAATTGATTCAATACTTCACAACCATACTTGGGAGCTAGTAGATTTTCCTCCTGGTTGCAAAGCACTTGGATATCGTTGAACATTCAAAAAGAAGATAAATGTTGAGAAAAGAATTGATAAATACAAAGCAAGGTTAGTAATCAAAGGTTTTAGACAAAAGAAAGGTCTAGACTATTTTGATACTTACTCACCTGTGACCCGCATAACCTCCATAAGAATGGTTCTTGTTATTTGACATTAAGAAATGTGAAAGTACATCAAATGGATGTCAAAACCGTTTCTAAATGGTGATTTAGAATAAGAGATTTACATGAAGCAACCTGAGGGTTTCTCTATCCACAGTCAAGAAGTAAAGTATGTAAACTTGTCAAGTCATTGTATGGCTTAAATCAAGCTCCAAAACAGTGGCACCAAAAGTTTGATCGTGTCATGATTGATAATGCTTTCAAAATAAATGAGTGTGAAAAATGTGTATATGTTAAAGTTACACCGGGAGCTTATGTAATTTTATGTCTTTGTGTAGATGATATGTTTATCATTGGGAATAATGATAAAATAATCAGATCTACTAAGGACAAGCTGAAACGAAGATTTTACACGAAAGACATGGATTTGGTGGATGTAATTTTAGGAGTGAAGATTATTTGAACACAAAGACATGGTTATGTGTTCTTACTTAGTGGAGCTGCAATATCTTGGAGATCATCCAAGAAAACTGTTATAGCTAGATCCATAATGGAATTAGAATTTATCGCTTGGGATAAGGCCAAAGAAGAGGATGAATTGCTACATCAATTGTGGAAGACATTCCAAGATGGCCAAAGCCTTTATCGGCTATTTGCATACATTATGATAGTGAGTGGGCAAATTGATAGAGACAAAAGCTCAATGTACAATGGCAAATCAAGGCACATCAGGCGTAGACACAACACTACGGCAACTAATATCAATGGGTGTTATTAAGATTGACCACGTCAAGTCAAAAGATAACATTAAGATCCGTTAACACAAGGCTTAAGCACATAATTAGTTTTTAAGTTGTCAAGAGGAATGTAGCATTCGACCCCTCACACCAACAGTATTGTCCACTTTGCCCACGAGGAGTTCATGGATTTGCTTTTGGTTGCCCGGGTGAAAACTTCCCAGTGAGATCACCCATCCCTGGACTGCTCTCACCTGAGCATGCTTAACTGTGGAGTTCTCCTTTCATCCACAGCCAATGCACCGAAAACATGTTGTTAATGTTAGAGCCCAAACATTCCTTATGAACCAGGAATCTCTCCTGTCCACGACCGATGTGGGATATGTGTAGGGTGTCACAAGCACTCCTTGTTTGGACTCATCGTCCTCGATGAGCCCGATAAGTACCATCCTTGGTGAGGTATGTCCCACACCTCGAATGGCACAAGAGTGGCTCTGATACCATTCTGTAACACCCGACTCCTTACACCAACAATATTGTCCACTTTTCCCACGAGGAGCTCATGGATTTGCTTTTGGTTACCCAGGTGAAAAATTCCAAAGGAGGTCACCCATCCCTGGGCTGCTCCTACCTGAGCACGCTTAACTGTGGAGTTCTCCTCTTATCCACAGCCAATACGCCCAAAACACGTTGTTAATGTTAGAGGCAAGACATTCCTTATGAACCAGGAATCTCTTCTATCCACAGCTGATGTGGGATATGTGTAGGGTGTCACAAGCACTTCGTGTTTGGACTCATCATCCTTGATGAGCCCGATAAGTAACCATCCTTGGTGAGGTATGGCCCATATCCCAAATGGCACAGGAGTGGCTCTGATATCATTGTGTAACACCCGACTCCTTTCACCAATAATATTGTCCACTTTGCCCACGAGGAGCTCACGGATTTGCTTTTAGTTGCCCGGGTGAAAACTTCCCAAGGAGGTCACCCATCCCTGGGCTGCTCCTACCTGAGCACACTTAACTGTGGAGTTCTCCTCTCATCCACAGCCAATACGCCCAAAACACGTGGTTAATGTTAGAGGCAAGACATTCATTATGAACCAGGAATCTCTTCTATCCACGACCGATGTGGGATATGTATAGGGTGTCACATCATCAGTTTGTGTTGATGAACTTTCACCTCCATTGTCAAATGGAGTTGATGAAGATGCATGTGTTTGTCCTCGCATTGGAAACGCATTTTCAAAATATGAAGCATTCTTTGGCCGTATCTTCATGATAGTGTTCTTTTGTACAAAGTGATTCTTGGACTCATGCACCAAAAATCGATGTGCATTACTATTTTAAGCATATCTAATGAATATGCAATTAACAATTTTGGGTTTTAGTTTTTTAGCTTTAGGTGATGATACAATCACCTTAGCTAGGAATCCCCACACTTTGAGATAATTATATGATGGTTTACTACCCATTCATAAGTAATAAGGGGTTACATCCCTTTTCTTTGGTGATATTTTATTTAAAAGATAATTGGCTGAGAGGATAACTTCCCTCCACATGTCATGGCTCATCCCAAATCTTATCAACATGGCATTCATCATCTCTTTTAAAATATGGTTTTTCCATAATGCAATGCCATTTGATTATGGCAAGTAAGGTGTCGTACATTCATGTATTATGCTACTTTTTGCACATAAATCGGGCAAGGTGCAACATATTCACCACCTTTATCGCTTCTCACAACTTTAATTTTTTTACGTAGTTGATTCTCAAATTCGTTTTTATACAGGATAAACTTGTCGATTGCCTCATCCTTACTTTTAAGTAAGTGTACATGACAATATCTAGTGCAATCATCAATAAACGTGATAAAATATTTGTTGCCACCTTTTGTTGGGTGTGCCTTTAAATCCCATATATTGGTGTGTATTAAACCAAAGGTTTCGGTTATTCTTTCAACTGGTTTAAATGATGATCTTGTAAGTTTTGCTTCAACGCATGTTTCACATTTAGAGTTTGTGTCAATATGGAATGTAGGTATGCATTTTAAATTTATTAAATGATGAATAGAATTATAATTTAAATGCCCTAGTCTATCATGCCAAACTTTTGAAGACTCAAGCATATAAATAAAACTAGTTGTCTTATTTATTTCACTTTTGATTACGGTTACATTTAACTTAAGCATACCATTGAGGGCATAACCCTTGCCCACATACATTCCACGCTTGGTAAGGACAAACTTATCCCACTGAAACACTAAGCGAAAACCAAACTTAATAATCAACCAACTCGAAACAAGATTCTTGTGAATCTCCGGGGCATACATGGTGTTGCTCAAGGTGAGTTCCTTCCTAGAAGTCATCTTCAAGATCATATTTCCTCCACCTTTAATGTCGGTCGTAGCTTTGTTACCCATATAAAGATTTTCATCACCCTTAACCTTTTTAAAAGTTCTAAAGATGGTCTTGTCACCACACACATGACGGGTAGCTCCCGTATCAATAAACCATCCATATGGGTTGTCTCCCACGAGGTTGACTTCTTCTACCATTGCTGATAGCTTGGTGATAGACCGGTGCCCTGTGTCATTGCAATTGTAGCAAATCCCTTGGAAAGGTAGAGGTGGAGGTTTCTATTTCACAATCCTTTTCTTTGGTCTAAGGTTCACATTTGGTTTCCTAATTGGCTTTTTCCCTTTACCTTTGTAACCCCTTGATGACTACCCATATTCAACCACATTTTCCTTTTCCGTCGTTTCCACACGGGTGCCTTTTTGAGCCATTTTTGTCTTCTTCAATTCAAAGATGAACAATAAGTTCATCTGTAGTCATCTCCTTTTGTTTGAGCTTAAGATAATTCTTAAACTCTATCCAACTAGGAGGTAACTTTTCAATCATGACTGCAACTTGGAACGTGTCATTGAGAGGCATCCCCTCAACATTAATTTCATGAAGTTTAACTTGTAACTCTTGAATTGGGTTAATCATACTCTTGTCATCAACCATTTAAATATTCAGGAACAGAGGCACAATGAATTTTTTGCTACTGGCATCCCCGGTTTTATACTTTTTGTCTTAAGACTCCTATAGTTCTTTGGCAATCTTATGTTCCAATAGACGTTATACAATGGGTCATAAAGACCATTCAAAATGTAATTACGAAAAAGAAATTCCGAATGCTTCCAAGCATCAATAAAACTCAAGGCTGGAGCATCATCCCCTTCTTTAGGTAGAGGAGAAATTTTCTCCAAGAACTGTGCTAATTTCAAGGTGATCAAGTAGAAGAACAATTTATAGTTGCCATCTTTTAAAATAGACACCCATGAACTTTTCGAGTTTTTCGACATTGTTTGCCATAGTGGTCATTCCTATAATGGTTGCAGCTAAATGGCTGATAAAAAGAAACTCATAGCACTAGAAGACATGTTGTTTGTTGTTTGACAGAAACAATTTAAGTTAAAATAATTTTAAACCAATTGAAATGACACACAAAATTGGATAATAAATTTTCAAACTATTTTCAGAATTCTATAAATCAAAAAGAGATGTTTTAAGTCCAATTTTGAAGATCATCTGTGAATAAGAAAACAAACTCAGTTAAAAAATAAATTCTAAAACACAATTATATATATATACATACATACATACATATATTATATATGTGTGTGTGTGTGTATATATATATGCACATATATACACACACACACACACACACACATATATATATATATATATATATATATATATATATATATATATATATATATGTAATACCCGGTTATTTTTATTAAAGCCCAAGAAAGAAGAATAAGGTGAAGAAAAAGAAGAAAAATAAATAAAGCCCAAGTCTAGAGGTTAAAAGTGACAAAAATGATAAAATCTTTGAAAAGTTGGTGATAAAGGTGGCATGGCCGCCCATCACTCTCTCTACACACAAATTCTCGGATATTTTATAGAAAGAAGGAAAGAGAGCAGAAAACTGTCGGTTTTGAAGGAAGAACAAGAAAGAATTCAAATTCAAGGTAAGAATTCATGGTTTTAGGATGTTCTTGACTGGTCATATCCTCGGGTTATGCTTAGTGTGTTTGTATGTGTTCCGTTATGTTTTAGTGGGTTTCTAGGCGGTTGAATTCAATTTGCAAACGAGTTTGGAAGAAGCCATACTCAAGAGCTACAAAGGTGAGATTTTGGGGCTGCAAATACATGAATGTATGTTTTTTATAAAACTGGGTTTTAAACCCGTATGTATGAATGTATGTATGTTGTGATTACGATGTGATGTTGGACTATGTTCATGCTTGTTGATATTATGGTTGTGTTTCTAAGGCTTATAAGCTTAGAACATGTTAGATGGTGTTGGGGAACTGAGATCTGATGTTTAGGGCTCATATGTTTAAGTTTTAAAATCTGCCTAAGTATGCAAAAGTCAATGCGGATGAGCAATGGAAAGTCAATGCGGATGAACAGTTAATGCGGATGAGCATTGACTATTAAGTAAGTCAATGTGGATGAAAGTCAATACGGATGAACAGTTAATGCGGATGAGCATTGATTAAGTAAAAGAAATGCAGATGAAGGAAAGGAAATGCGGATGAAGGAAGGAAATGCGGATGAAGGAAGGAAATGCGGATGAAGGAAAGGAATACGGATTAAGTAAAAGAAATGTGGATGAAGGAAAGGAATACGGATTAAGTAAAAGAAATGCGGATGAAGGAAAGGAAATGCGGATGAACTATAACAAATGCGCATGAACACTTATAATGTTTTCTGACTTTTTGGGAAAAGTTGAAATTGTAGGCTTTGACTTGAGAGGTTCCCGGAAGCTATGAAAGTTGAATTTTGAGGTCATAGATGATATGATGGTATGTATGATGTATGTTATGTATGCATGATGGTATGTATGATGTATGTTGTGTATGTATGATGCCCTGTATGATGATGTTGACTGTTATGTTTGTGTTCCTTGTGATGTATGATTATTTTTCTTGTGGCTTTACATTGAATGTTAATGAATGAAATGAAAGTATTATGTAACATAAAGTGGAAGATAATGAAAAGAGGAACACGATGAATGAATCATGCATTAACGAACGATGGAAAGTAATGTATGTCGGGACACGCCCCAATGTAGGGTGTTAGCCCAACGGTGTGCGGGTTAGCTACCGCAGAAGGATGCACATCGGGGTCTTTCTTTGTGGTTGACCATTTGTATGGAACATTGTTGCTTACCTTTGGTACTATGGCTAGGCTGTTGTGCACCATGATGGAAGGTCTATGATAGACTTCGGCCTAGTACCAGCTTTATGCATGATGGAAGGGTATAGCAAATGGCAATGGTACATATGAATTTACCTTCGGTACTGTGGCCAGGCTGTTGTGCGCCATGACGGAAGATCTATGATAGACTTCGGCACAGTACCAGCTTTATGCATGACGGAGGGTAAACTTCATGGTGTTGACGAAATGAAAAGATGTAATGACAAACGTACGAATGAAAGTATGTAAGTTATGTATGAAATGAATGATAATGACGTACGATGAAAGAACGAAAGTTAACAAACTAATGATGAAGATAATAATGATATTATCTATGTGTACGTATGATGTGTGATCACATGTTAAAGTAAAGAACGGTTTTAATGAATTTTAAGTATGTTTTATGTTAAACTAGAACTCACTCAGCGACGCTGACTTTTTATGCATTTTCCAGTTGGCAGGTGAGCATTGCTGAGGATGGTGAGGGGCAGCTACTTGGCATTTGGATGACATTCTTTTGTTAATGTTTTTGCATTGTAATTAGAACAAATGAAATTGTGTAACGAATGTTGAATTATTTTGCAAAATCATTGTTGATACATGTGTACCTTGATTCTGATCTTAATGTAATATGTCTTTATTGTCTTACACTAATGTAATAGTTGGGTACTTAATGAAATGAGAATATTTGTTTGTGATTTGTCTTGTTTAATATTTCATTAATGAGTTGTTTAATGCATATTGACTTGATTATATAGGTTTGTGGTTGATTGAATAATATAAACAACATTATGATGTTTAATACAATCAAACTTAATAACATGAAGTTATCATGCGAATGGCCCATGCTAATGGACCATACGCATGAACAACTTCATGTGAATGACTCAGTCGCATGACTGAACCAGGAGACTTGATCAGTCGTATGATTGTCACATAAGATTGGCTCAGTCGCACGACTGAACACTCAGTCGGGTGAATGGACCAACCGTATAACTCAATCCCACGACTAAACCATGCTAATGGTTCAGTCGCCCGAATGAGCAACCCAAACCTGTAAATACCACCTAATTCGTGGAAAAACATAAGCAGTCAATCCACTTCTACTCCAGACGTACCCTAGCCATCCAGAAGCCTCTATGTTCGTACTCCAAGTTCATAGAACGCAGTAGATCGATTCATAATCGATTCTTGACGTTAGATTCAATACCTTATTGTGTCTACGTGCGTTCTCACTGATTGGATCGCCAATCAAATAGGATTCCGCACTATTTGATTTGGTTTAACACGTTAATCAGTTGGTGTTATGTTCAAATACCAGATCCTAACAAGTGGTATCAGAGCCTTGGCTCTTGATTGCATGTTGATTCAATAGTTTTGATACAAAAATTGTGTTTGTGCATAAAAACACAATCTTTTTGTGTCTAACGGAGTCTTAGACGTTTCCTGACCTTCAAGTTTAGCTTTTCCGGCATACGGCAATTAGGGTTTGCTAAAATTCGAGTTTTTACGGCCAAAACACGTTTAACCTACGAATTATCAAAATTCAGCAAGTTCAGTCGCACGATTGTCTCAATCGCACGACTAAGCTCATTCGCATTCTCCAACCGCACGATTGGACTCATTCGTACGACTGAGAACTTCATTCGGACTGTTCAACCGCGTAGTTCATTCGGAAGACTGACTCATCCGCATTTGTTCAGTCGCACGATTGAACCATTTGCATTTGTTCAATCGCCTGGATAAGCCCAATCGCATACCTTTATTCGTATACATTAGCAGTTTGTTAATAGTAAAGTTAAGTGAAATAGAGGACCAATTCTCAGCATACACAGCAAGTAGAGATACCCATATTCAGAATTTACTGCTGTTGGAGAACGAAGTGGGAATTCACAATAAACCCCCAAAGCTTATCACATCAGATGACTATCCACAATGGAAACAACGTTTCAAAATCTACTTAAATGGAGTAGATACAAATTTGTGGGAGGCAATAGAGTCGGGGTATAGCATGCATGTAGGTGCTGACGGAGTCAAGCTTACACTTAGTGGTATGTCGGATGCTCAAAAGGTAAAACACAACGCTCAGAAGAAAGTCTACACTTTGCTCACTCAGTCTGTTCCGAAGGATATTTTCTATCAGTATTTGGAGTACACTCAAGCAAAGAAACTGTGGGATGCGTTGGAAAAGAGGTATGACGGAAATGACTCACTCAAGGCCATTAAGGCCAAAGCCTTGAAGAAAGAGTTTGACAACTTCTGTTCAATAGGAAAGGAAGGCCTTGATGATGTGATCGACAGATTCTACCACTTGATGAGTGAGATGCACACTCATAGAGTAATTACGTCGATGGAGGATAAGGTATCCAACTTTGCTAATGGATTACCAGAAAAATGGGCTTTGTTTGTTTCAAATCTCAGACAAAATGGGATGCTCTCTAAGTTAGACATAAATGACTTCATTCTTAAATTGAGAGAAGAGGAGCTTAGGATGAAGTACAGAGCTCAAAAGGCCAACTACGATCAGAATCCTGCACTCTACAATGCAACTCCTTCAGTCAAGACATTTGGCGCACCACTGCAAACTGCCTTCATCTCAAGCGCAGCAGTTCTAGCATAACCTTCAACTTCAGGGTCCGAAATGTCAGGGTCGTCTAGCACCCAATATATGATACCTGAAGCTAATGCAGCAAAACTAAAAACCGAAAACTTCGAGAATGTGACTGTGGAGGTGGCCAAAGAACACATGGACCTCTTAGCTTCTGTGGTTCAATCCTATGATGGATTAGTTGCTGGAAAGATAGGAAATGTCACCTGGCAGATGAAGATTATGAACAGGTGGATGAGATGGAGTTGGAACGTATGGACATAATGTGGGCTTTGGCAAGTGCTGTCCGACGAGCTAAAAAGTTTGTCAAAAAGACCGGACAAAACTTGGTTGCCACCAAAGACACAACCTTTGGCTTCGACAAGTCAAAGGTTACTTGTTTCAACTGCGGTGAGAAGGGACACTTCAAGAGGGAGTGTGTAAAACCAAAGAAGACCGGGAACGGTAATCCCTTCTCGTCATTCAATCGTCAGGACAAAGCCACATCTAGCAGTTCTACCTCATCAAGTAAGGACCCCAAAGCCTTAACTGCTAATGAGGATGAAGGATAGGACTAGAGCTTTCGGTTCGTGTCACCGGGTGAGTCCAACATAGCTAATGTGGAGGACATTAATGATGATTCGGCTAGTAAGGGAGACATAGCAGTAGAACTCACAATGTCAAATTCTGAAGACACTGGACCCGTGGTCAACCACCTACCTGAAGAAGATAAATCTGCTTCAACGTCAAAATCACCAGAACCAGATTCAACAGATTCTGCACTCATGGCTGATTCCTCTTCAACATCTCAGGTAAGTACTACTCACCAGTTGTTTAATAATCATGCTTGTTTAGAATGTAATAAATTCAGAGAAAGTATAGATTCAAAATTTACTAGGTTATTAGATCATAATGAGAGCTTAGTAAAGGACCTGGAACTGTGCACGAAGGTGAATAGAGTGTTAAAACAAAACGAGCTCAGTTACAAGGAAAATATAGACCTATTGAATAAATAGCTTAGGGAAATAGAGGTAGTTGCCTTTAACCAAGAAAAAGACATTAGGTACTATCTGAACTCCCTAGAAGACACTAAGAAACAGAAAGCAGTTTTAGAAGTAGAAGTCAACTCTTTAAAACAAAAACTGCACAGTTAGACAAGCTCATCACACATTGTCCAACACTTAGTGATAGTGAGAAATAATAGGGAGGGGCTGAGATACAAAGTGGTTCCACCACCACCTGAGACCTTGATGAACACCAAAAGTAAACAATTAACGATAACCCCATCAAGGATCACGTGGTGTCCACTCCTCTGGTTAGTGATCCAGATACCTTAAGTAAATCAATTGAATCTGATTCTAAACAGAAGGAGGCCACTTCAAGGGCAAAAGGAAAGATGCCTTGTGTTAACCTGGAAACTAAATTTGAAAAGGTTAATTTAAAGTCTGGGTCAAACAACTCAAACAAGAACCCAAAAGGACTATAAAATCTAATCAATCGCGAGAGTCATGTCAAAGTCCAGGTAAACAAGAGATAAAAGATGTAAAATCAAGTAAAGCAATTAAGTTTGTAAAACCAAGTCATACATATAATAAAGAAGTGTCTCAATCCAAACATAATAAGGTCAACTGCATCATTTTTACATCTCCACCAAAACATATTAACCATAATTGTGGAGAGTATGGTCACATAGCGTCTCAGTGTCCTTATTATCAGACACCGAGGAGGAAAATAGAACTTTCAATATCTACACCTAGATCTTATAAGAGGAACTGAGTGACACCTCCAAAAGGGCCAGTGAACCCAACGTTCAATCCATCAGCCAGTCGTCTGTCTATCACAAACAGGCCTTACACAAAGCTGGTCAATGGAAAGAAAAATCTGCCTCAGCGTCTGAAAATAACAACAAACAGATATCTTAGCTTTCCTTAACCTCAAATGGTCAATGGGTTGAGTTTATGATGTGTGATGCCTCAGGGAAACCTAAGCCAGTGAAGGCTTGGGTTCCTAATATGAACTGATGTTTTCATTGGATGTGCAGGGTGTTCGCTATAGTGTTGAGACTAACACATGGATTGTAGATAGCGGAGCATCCAGGCACATGACAGGAAACAGGGCTCTCTTATCAAACGTGAGACAAATCAAAGGAGGGCATGTTTCATTTGCTGGAAACAAAGGCGGGTACATCACAACCCAAGGGGATGTGGGAAATGAGAAAGTTAAGTTTGATAAGGTAAACTATGTCCAACAACTACAAAATAACTTGCTTTCAGTCTCTCAAATTTGTGATAAAGGATTCAAGGTAGTCTTTGACAATAAGAAGTGCTACGTTCTAAAGAAGGACTACGTGATTCTGGAGGACCAAATACTAATGTCAGCTTCAAGATATAATGATCTCTATGTTTTGGATCTCTCAAAGGCCTCCACAACAGATCATGAAGTTCAGTGCTTTTTGTCCAAAGCTACTGAGAAGGACTCAATCTCCTGGCATAGGAGAATGGGACACATAAATCCGAGAAAGATGAATCACTTGGTCCAGAATGATCTAGTGAGGGGAGTAAATGTCAAAAACTCCTGGATTTCTGTATTGCATGCAAAAAGGGCAAACAGACGAAGAAGTCTCATAAGGAAAAGAAAGTTCATTCTATAGAACTTCCTCTTGATCTCCTTCACATGAATCTGTTTGGTCCAGTCAGTACAAGAAGCATCGCAGGCGACTTATATTGCTATGTAGTCACTGATGACTACTCAAGATTCTCTTGGGTAATGTTCCTGAAATCCAAATCGGAAACATTTGAATCCTTCAAGGAATTAGTAATGACACTGGAATCCCTATACAAGCTGAAGGTACGACGGGTGCGCTCAGACAACAGAACCGAGTTCAAGAATTAGTGGATGGAGGCCTATTGCAAGGAAAAGGGAATTTTGCATCAATTCACCTCTGCCTACACTCCGCAGATGAACGAGATTGCTGAACGAAAGAATTGCAGCTTGATAGAGACGGCACGCACTATGCTGGCAGACTCCAAACTACCAATTCAATCCTGGAATGAAGCAGTGGCAAATGCATGTTACACGCTTAATCGAGTTTTGGTTGTGAAACGCCATGGAAAAACGTGCTATGAGTTACTACAACGACGTAAACCCAACTTAGAGTATCTCGAGCCGTTTGGTGCTCCATGTTCCCTGTGAAGAAGACTCGGGAGGGAAAATTTAGTGAGAAGGTTGATGAACAGATTTTTCTAGGATACAACATACCGAATAAGAGGGTTTACACAATTCAACAGGTCAAGTAGAGGTGTGGTGTAATATTGATGTTCAGAGATACACCACACCGCCTGCTGGAAAAGGACCTGCTTACTTCTTCGACTATGATGGATTCTTCAAATCCTTCAATATTCCTATTTCTACTTCAGAAGACGAATTGGCAAACAAGATGATGTATGATGTCTTGAACACACCGTCCAAGATTCAACTCCATCCACTTCACAAAGTCAATCATCTACCAATTTAGGGGGAGCACTTGATATGAGTGACTCCTCCTCTGATGAAGAAAATATGGAAAATGATTAGAACAATCAGGATGCACAGGTTCCTCTTACCTCAAATCAACAAGCATCTCAAAATGATGCGTCTGAGATGTCAGAACCTCAGACTCCTATTGCCTCAGATTCAAAACCAAATGTTCACAATCTTGATTCTGATGTAGTTTTTCCAACAACTCTCAGCTCACATCTAAACATCTATCATCCTTTGGATAATATTATAGGAGATGTGAGATTAGGGGTTCAGACTAGAAATCAGCTGTACTCAGCTGATTATGCCTCTGTGATGGAAAAGGAATACCTTCATGATGGTGCCTACCACTGCTTTATGTCTCAGTTTGAGCCAAAGTATGTAAGTGAAGCACTGAATGATGAGGCTTGGGTGAGTGCCATGCAGGAAGAACTTCTTCAGTTTAAGAAGTTAGGTGTATGGACTCTAGTAGATAGACCTAAAGGTGCAAAAGTCATCGGTACCAAATGGGTCTTGAAATGCAAGAAGGATGATCAGGGAGTGATCATCAAAAACAAGGCTTGGCTTGTTGTTCAGGGTTTTCGACAAGTTGAGGGTATCGACTACAATGAAGTGTTTGCACCAGTGGCAAGGATGGAAGCCATCCGCATCTTCCTTGCCTACGCATCTTATATGAAAATCAAAGTTTATCAACTAGATGTTAAGAGTGCATTTCTTCATATTGAGATCTGAGAAACAGTGTATGTCAGTCAACCCGAGGGATTTGAGGATCCATATCATCGGGATAGAGTTTACAAACTTGACAAGGCACTATACGGGCTTCATCAAGATCCACGGGCCTGGTATGAGAAACTCTCGACTCATTTTGTGAAACACGAATTTCGTAGGGGAGTTATTGACTATACATTGTTTATCAAAGAAAAAGATGAAGACTTACTACTAGTACAGTTCTATGTAGATGACATAATCTTTGGTTCCAAGAACAAAGAATTATGCAAAGAGTTTGAAGCAGTAATGAAGGCGGAGTTTGAGATGAGTGCAATGGGAGAGATGAAGTTCTTTCTCGGGTTACAGGTGGATCAGACACCAAATGGGATTTTCTTACATCAGACCAAGTATGTAGGGGATATTCTCAGTCGGTTTGACATGGAGAATGCGTCTACAGCTGGCACTCTACTGCCTACAAACCATGATGTAGCACCCGATAAGACAGGTGATCTGGTAGATGCCACTATGTACCGAGGGATGATCGGATCTCTCATGTATCTCACTGCCTCACGACCTGATATCATGTATGCTACATGTTTATGCTCTTGATATCAGACAAAGCCTAAGGTGAACCATCTAATTAGGGTCAAAAGGATTCTTCGTTATCTGAAGGGCACACCCACATTTGGTTGTGGGATCCTCATGATGATGACTTTGAGCTTACAACGTATAGTGACTCGGATTACGGCGGCTGCAAGATGAACTACAAGTCTACATTAGTAGGGTGTCAGTTCTTTGGAAGAAGATTAGTAACCTAGCAGTGTAAGAAGCAGACCTTGGTTGCATTGTCAACTTGTGAAGCCGAATACGTTGCTGCTGCAAGCTGCTGTTCTCAAATCATACGGATACAACAGCAAATGCGGGATTATGGTTTGCACTTCTCTTCCACTCCTATCTTTGTTGATAACTCTGCTGCAATTGCAGTCACTAAGAACCCAGTCCAACATCCAAAGACCAAACACACCGGTATTAAATATCACTTTATTCGTGATTGCTTTGAAAAGAACTTAATTGATGTGGTAAAAATAAATACATATTTTCAATGCGCTGACCTCTATACAAAGGCATTTGACAAATTACGTTTTTTTATATTTGTTAGAGGTCAACAGAGTTAAAAAGAAGAGTGAGGTCATTCCTGACGATGAGCATGTATAGTCCGATGCATTATGTCTAGTTTTTATTTAGTTACTTTTCAAAATTTTAATTTTATTTTATTTTCTTGTCTTTGTTTAATTTTTATTTAGTTTAATTAAAATTGGATTATTTCCTTGCTCATTAAAATCCTAAAACGCTAATCCGTGGTGGTTTTATAATTTTAGGGGGAGAATAGGTTTAGGAATATAAAAAAAAGACGAGGGAAAAGAAGAGGCAAGCTGATAATAAATAAGATCGTATGTGTGATAACGATTCAACTTTTGGAATATGATAGTACACAGGTACAAATCATTTGCGACTTTAATAAATTAAAATTGAAAAAGATGCAAAGCTCAAGTATAAGTCTGTGTAGTCTGAGCAATATAAAAGGAAATATGATAGCTAAGCTAGCTACTACTAAGGTAACACAAAGAAAGTAGACCTAGAGGTTGCTAGACCACAGATGATATGTCAGTAGATTCAACACAATAGATAACTAGACCTGCTTGGTGATCTCAAGATTAAACTAAAATGTTTGACTAGCTGTGGGTAACACCTTATCCCTTGTTAACACAATCAACAAGATTCTAATAAGGGGTGATGAGCAAAATAAACGCCATAAATGTGTGCGTAAGACCAAAGCATGAGCAAAAGCACATAAAAAAATGCAAAAGAAATCAAACTGATAACCTATGTTGTTGGTGAGATCTGTGCAAAAAGAATGAAAATGCTCAAACAAGAAGATAGGTTATGTGCCTCTCTGCTGTGCGGTGGCACTAACCTG
This sequence comes from Flaveria trinervia, assembly GCA_025506515.1. Lineage (NCBI taxonomy): Eukaryota > Viridiplantae > Streptophyta > Magnoliopsida > Asterales > Asteraceae > Flaveria > Flaveria trinervia. The sequence goes on from CM046458.1 coordinate 56,654,225, forward strand.
AGGATAAGCATAATCTATATATTCTAGAACTCATTGTTGTTTACCGCCTCTCTGTTGTGCGGTGGCACTAACCTGAGGATTGACTTCTCTTTGAAAGTTCTAAGAATAGTCTCTTCTTCAATACTACCCTAAGACCACTCAAAAATCTCCTGAGGAAGGTTGATTACCATATAAGTGTGGGATCCACAAATGCTTATTGAAATAAACAAACCTTAAAAATATTACCAAACCACTAACCTGAGGATAAGCATAATCTATATTTCTAGAACTCATTGTTGTTTACCGCCTCTCTGTGTGCGGTGGCACTAACCTGAGGATTGACTTCTCTTTGAAAGTTCTAAGAATAGTCTCTTCTTCAATACTACCCTAAGACCACTCAAAAATCTCCTGAGGAAGGTTGATTACCATATAAGTGTGGGATCCACAAATGCTTATTGAAATAAACAAACCTTAAAAATATTACCAAACTATGTTGAAAGCCCGTGTATGGATTTAAGAGGACAAGTATACTGACAATCATTGTGGCTAGAATTCTTGAAAGTTCAAATTAGTGTGGAGACCTGAGAGTACTAGCATGATTTCCTAGCCTTGCTAACAGACTCCAGATGAAAAACAAGAATAGAGCATCAAAGTCTTTTAAAATAACTTGTCCTGAATGATTTGAATCTCCTGTATGATACCAAATTGAATTGGTCCATGTATGGTTTAAAATGATTAAGGAAGCTCTCTCAGAAAAATTATTCCTTAGAATACCATCTTAGGAATTAACCCTCACAAAAACACAAAAACATGTCCTGGTTTAAAGTTCAGCACTATTTCGTTTATATTATGTAAAAAGTCTGTAAAGTTCATTTTTGTGTAGTATCGGACTATGTCATGGAAGTTGATAAGGAACCTTATCATCTAAAAGGTCACGTCTGAGGTGACCACACGTGCATTTAAATAAAAATGGGTCACGTTTGAGGTGACAAAATATTTTAAAAGGATCACGCCTGAGGTGATCAAAGGTTTTGTTTTCTAGATAAACTGATCATTTCTGAGATGATTCAGTGCTCATAACGATTATTCATAAGTTAAAAGGGGTGTTAAATGTAAAATGGTCTTAAAGTAAAAAAAAACCAGGAGTATGATTGATTCGCACGACTGGACCATGAGCATGGACCAGTTGTACGATTGAAGGATACGAATGTGCCCAATCGCACGATTAACCCACACGTATGGGACATACGTGCGATTGGACCATCAGTATGACTAAAATCACACGATTGGACACCTAATATGTGCGGATCGCATGGATAAAGGTGACTTAATGACACAGTCGCACGACTGACTTCTAGTCGCACGACTGAAGGTGACTGACTGTGCCTGTCGCACGACTAATCTTCAGTCGCACGAAACAACTGTGCGACTGAGCTCAGTCGCGCGACTGAAAGAACCCTAGTATAAATAGAGGGATAGTCGGTCACAGTCATTCATCACCCCCAAAATCGCCCTAATTCGCACGACTCATTGTTATCCTGCAAAATTTTCGTTTGAGCCGTTTATACCATTGATTCTTGTTTATTGACGATTTCCACTGATTATACAAGTATAATGCAGTGCAATCCACTGGTATTTCAGTAAATTTGAATCCAAAATCAACAAATTCGGGCCAAACCAAGAACCAAGACGTGTTTTAGCTAAATAACCGAATTGAACTATGCAAACAATTGAAATTAAAGTTTCTAGGTGGTAAATATAATGATTACGAGTCCAATGAACCAAAACACGAAGTCTAATCATAAGAAATTGGTCAGAACTAGAATTTGAATTGAACAGCAGTCTGTCATGCGAATCGACAGTTTGATGAACTCTAGTCGCATGACGGGGTAGTGTGAATGGCTATACCGCAGGACTGAACCATGCGTATGAGTTCAGTCGCACGACTGGTGTAAACGAATGAGCTTACATACGTTTGAGCCAGTCGCATGTTCAGTCGTACGTATGAGGTCATTCGCACGACTAGATCTCAGTCGCACTACTCATTCGCACGACTAGATCTCAGTCGAACAGTCTCATTCGCATGACAGAACAGAAAAAATGTCTAGTCAAAATGATTCAAGTTATTACTCATCGACAGATGCTAACGTTTATATTTAGCACCAAGCACAATATCTGTGCTCATCTAGATCTGACCTCAAGGAATGCTTCAGACTTCTCTGGCATCATTACCTTCCTACAGAGATCGAGGATCTTCCATGCCATCTCAACTCCTTGTACACCTTATCGCTCGACTCAGTAGGCCTTCTGGGAAGGTGCAGTTGTTGATAGATCCTCAGAGCCCCATCGCATCAGGAGTTCGATATTTGGAGAGGATATAGAGATCACTGAGGATGATCTTCGGACGGTGCTATAGTTTGGGGATGATGCTGACTGTCCCACTCGATTACACCCCCTTATTGTTCGAGGATGTTTCATGTGAGCTAAGTGCTCTGGGGACATCAACGCAGGGGTGCTCAACAAAAGCAACCTGTGCCCCCAGTTCAAGTACCTCGCACATGTGCTGCTGAAGTGTATTGCTTCTCAGAAGGGAGGGTTTGACGAGCTCTCAGATTGGATCCAGAACGCGTATGCAGCGTTGGTGCTGAACCACCCGTTCAGATTCTCCAGGATGATCATCACCTACTTGGTGGAGAACATTGAGGGGAAAGGGAATGAGGGCTTCTGCATGTACCCTTGATTCATGCAGATGATCATTGACCAGAAGCTCCCTTCCTTGGGGAAGGAGAAGGAGGATGCAGTGGTACTTGAGGTGATGGACGACACCACACTGGGTCGTATGAAGGTCTACAAGGGGAAGCAGGTTAAGCCCCCTGTGAGGAGATTATTTGGGCATCTGGCCGGGAGGATTACGTGAGGCCAGGCAGACGTAAGTGGTGTCTCGTAGACAATGACTCAAATGATGAGCAGCTACAGCTCCAGAGCACGACTCTGATGATGATGATAGCGGGGATGCTGGAGATGAAATGCCCACTCAACCAAGGGGCCCCACTACTGATAGTGTATCTCCAGCATCTGCCCCCACTGGAGATGTAGCAGAGACTGCTGGATTCCACCGGAATTCATACCTGGTGAGGAGGAGGAGGAGGAGGATGAGGACCCACTGACCCGGACTGTGGGAAGTAAGTCGCTCCCACAGAACGGGGGCTCCGGGCGGTTGGTGGACGCCCTGGCGGGTCGAGAGATACTGACACTGATCCTACATATGCTCCCGATCAGCCAAGCCGTGTTCTAGGGGGAGGATCCTCCTCGATAGGATTGAGAAAGAAAAGGATGGCTCAGCCCCACGACATGAAGAAGAAGAAGCGAAGACTCACTTTCATCACTCCTACTACCACCATTACACCTACCACCACCACTCCACCTACCACCACAGCCACCACTACAGCTACCACCACTACCAGACCATCCCCTATCTCTACCACACCTCCACCCTCCACTACTACAGCCACACCTCCATCAGTTATACCAACCACAATGTACACCACAGCCACCACTACCACCACTAGCCACTATGTTGTACCACCATCACACCCTTCCTACACATCTGCATCACCTATTCCTCCCAGTGGGGTTGAGGAACAACTCTTTGCACTTAACCGTATGGTGCTAAGGCTGTTGGCGGCAGATGAAGAGAAGACTGCTCAACTCAGATAGTTAGTGGAGCTTACAGCTGCACAATCATAGCAGATCTCTTATCAGGCACACCAGATTGAAGAGCAGGCTCAGCAAATGGTTGCTCAGAGCCAAGAGATTTCCCAACTCAAGGAGCAAAATAAGTTATCTACTAGGAAGATTGAGGAGTTGGAGGACGCTAAGAGGACCATCATGCTCAAAATTAAGGACACAAAGGATGAGCCTCTGAAGATCAGAGTGGGAGACGGTGATGATAGTGATGATGATGAGAGTGATGATAAAGATGATGATGGTGATCATGAAGATGCTGATGGTGATGATGAAGGTGATGATGAGGATGGAGGATACACTGAAAGAGGAGGAGAGGCGTCTACTTTGGGTGCACAGGAAGCTAGTGAGAGGCGGACCACAAAGACTCAAGATCCAGGTGCCTCGATATCAGCCCCGACAGCAGAAGAACACAGGATCCAAGACAAGAGTAATATTTAGATTTTTTTTGTTATTTAAAATCATATGTATTTGAACCATGTATCAAATTAATGTAATGAATATTTATATTTAATGTCTATGGTTTTGTCTTGATTATTAACTAATGATTGCTGTGTTACATGTCTAAATCAAGCATATCTAAACTTTCAAAGCGACGAATACGATGTTGCTCCCCTTCAGCAGGTCAAGACTCAACTAACCATGATTCTTGATCTGTAAGGGATTGTCAGGAGATTAGTGAGTTACACCCCTGAAGAAGGGGAAATAATTCATGATCTTACCGATGAGCAACTGGCAGAAATGTTCAAGCTCAATCCCCATGAGATTGTAAAGGACGCTCCAAATGTTGAAGTAGCCAGTGATGACGAGCTGAACGACATTGATGAGATAGAGATCAAGGACGTCACTGAATAGCACTATCCAGAGTATGCTGACAAAGAGGGAAATATGGTCCCTAATCTGGGTGATTCCCTGGTCAGTGATACATTTGAGATATTGGATAAGATGGAGCAAGAGTCCGAGAAGATTGAAGAACAACCCCAAGCCTCAAACACCGATGTTGATACCAGAAATGTTGAATGGGTTGCATGTTTTGAGGAGATCCGAGCCCAACGTGCTGCTCCTAAACCGAATGTCTACACCAAGCTCTATAATGTGAAGAACATCACAAGGTGTCAGGGAAGATTATCGCGTGGGCCCATTTTGATGATCTTAACGTATACGCGGTAAAGAGAAAGAAGGGTATTGAGCACTTTAGATTCCCGCATGATCCAAAGTCTCTACCTGGTTTTGAGCTCAACCAGCTGGCTAAATGGAAGTTGTTATACACTGACCCGAGAAAGATGTCAGGCTGGTTGGAGGCGGCATTGAAGAAAGAGTACCACACCAGGTGGGTCAACTTCAAACCTCAACAATCTACGAGGTATATTAGACGGTCTGAAGTTGATCCCATAATTGGAAAGCCAAAGATAGTGCTCTAGTGGAGTCCTCCACGGACAATGTCAAGAATCCCTCTTAGGGAAATGCCACAGGACTTCACTCCACACTTTAAGTGGCGGTACTATGATTGGAGAATAGGGGAGGTGGTCATAGTTCTGAACAAAGAGGGCAGAATGGATACCAATAGGGTATTTGACCCGATGTGGCTTACAAACTTATCAGCTTAAGATGTCTACACATTATACAAGTGGCCACTGTTCTACGATACGCAAGATATTGTACAAGCCCTCCAATTTCAAAATGTGATACGACTCTGCTTTGCATTTGAAATACATGCAGGAGTCACAAGAGAGGAAAAATACAAGAAGTACGAGGAGGTTATCAAGAAGGTAAGACAATAGATGAATCTAGGTCCAAGGGGAGTTTGTTGATACATGTGTACCTTGATTCTGATCTTAATGTAATATGTCTTTATTGTCTTACACTAGTGTAATAGTTGGGTACTTAATGAAATGAGAATATTTGTTTGTGATTTGTCTTGTTTAATATTTCATTAATGAGTTGTTTAACGCATATTGACTTGATTATATAGGTTTGTGGTTGATTGAATAATATAAATAACATTATGATGTTTAATAAAATCAAACTTAACAACATGAAGTTATCATGCGAATGGCCCATGCTAATGGACCATACGCATGAACAACTTCATGCGAATGACTCAGTCGCACGACTAAACCAGGAGATTGGATCAATCGTATGATTGTCATATAAGATTGGCTCAGTCGCACGACTGAACACTCAGTCGGGCGAATGGACCAGCCGTATCACTCAATCGCACGACTAAACCATGCTAATAGTTCAGTCGCCCCAATGAGCAACCCTAACCTATAAGTACCACCTAATTCGTGGAAAAACGTAAGCAGTCAATCCACTTCGACTCCAGACGTACCCTAGCCGTCCAGAAGCCTCTAAGTTTGTACTCCAAGTTCATTGAACACAGTAGATCGATTCATAATCGATTCTTGACGTTAGATTCAATACATTATTGTGTCTACGTGCGTTCTCACTGATTGGATCGCCAATCAAATAGGATTCCGTACTATTTGATTTGGTTTAACACGTTAATCAGTTGGTGTTATGTTCAAATACCAGATCCTAACAATCATTTATAATGAAAAAGTTATTTTAATGTTCCGTTGCGATGTTTTATGAAAGTTAGATATATTATATGTTTTATGAGCGATGATTGGCCAGCTGTATGCGTCCCGAAAACGGGGCCATACAATATATATATATATATATATATATATATATAATATATATAATATATATATATATATATATACACACACACGCACACACACACATATATGTATACACACACACATACATATATATATATATGGTGTTTTTATAATTTGTTTTAAGTTTGTAGGAACCATTCATGTAAAAATTAAACAAAATAGTTTTTTTAATATAATCAATACAAAAAGAACCTAAAATTAACAAATACAATGCCTTTTACGATTGTAATTTGTAGAAGTTGATGAACCCAAAAGATAAAAACTGAGGATCGTGTTTAACACGAGGCCCTGAAAATAAATTCCGAGCCTCCTAGGAGATCTTGTTTTGTTTCCTAGGGTACAAAAGTCGAAGTAGTTTGTATTGTCTGGAGTGATCTGGAATCTAAACTTGTTTGTAGAATAGAAAGCAGAGTGATGGAGGATTTTAAGAACCTGTTTGCTGCAAGTTTTCGAGTTGTGTTAGTGTGTGTTCCTACTGAGGCACCTTAGTATTTATAGTGGAATTCAAACTATAACATCCACTCAACCATTAATCCAAAATCATAACTACTTTAATTCGTCATTAACAGTAATCAGTTCGGTCTACCTATAAAGGAAACTTCTACGAGTTGGAAGCACATGGACTCTAACCGCACACCAAGGTTAGTCTCACCTGACTAGACCCTCAAACCAACCTTCAAAAATAGTAAGGCGGCTCTCAGGCGGCTCGTAGAAATGCGAGTGTGCAAAGTGCAAAATTGTAACACTTGGTTATTCTTTTAAAAGAAATATAAGAAATGAAGAATAAAAGTAGGAAATGCAATTTAACCCAAGTTGAGAGGTTAAAAGTGTCAAAAGGACATAAAGAATAAAAGTTGGTATAAAAGCAACATGGTCGCCCACACCATGTTACTTTTCACCTTTTGCAATCGGTTAGAGAGAGAGTGAGAGCAGAGAACCTACGGGTTTGAAGAAGAAGAAAAAGAAGAGGATGAATTCAAGGTATGAATTCATGGGTTTTAAGTGTTTATGATGGGTTTTGTCTCGGTTATATGCTTATGTGTTTGTGTGTGTGTTCGTGTGTGCGTTTGGTGGATTTCTAGGTGTTTGAACTCATGTGCATACGGGTTAGAAGGAAGATACACCCAAAGTTGCACCACGTGAGTTTCTAGACTCCAGTTTTACTTGTTTTAAATTCTTCTTGGGGCTGAAAATGTATTAAAATGGTTTCATTATGATTATGTATGTATACTCATATGTATTATGCATGTTTGATGATGTTCCTTAGGAGTTATTATGTTGTTCATGCTTAGAATGACCTTGGTAAGCTTAGAACAAATAGGCTTGATGTTTGGGATCGAAAATATCCTAGAAACATGTTGAGCAGAAGGTTCATGCACCTAAATAAGGCTCATGCGCCTGGAAATGCCTTAGAAATGTTTTAAGTGTAACTTATGCGCCTGAACAGTACCCTCATACGCCTAGAATATTAGCCAGACGACTAAGTGTAGCGTCATGCGCCCCAATAGTATTCATGCGACCAAATGGCCCATGCGCCTAAGTGTTCATGCACCCTAATAGTATCCATATCTCTGAATAGTTCATGCGCTTAAGTGTTAAAAACGGTTAAGTGTTGGCTAATGTGCCTGCATAGTGATGAAGCGCCTAAACAGGGCTTATGTGCCCAAATAGTATTGATGCGCCTAAACGCTTAGAATTTATTACAGAATTTTTGGGAGTTTGTGCTATTAGGGTTTTGACCAAGGTTTGACTAGGGCTTATTAACGATTAGTTTCATGCATGATTATGATTGTTTTATGATTGTTCCATATTATTATTATTACTATTAGTGTATGACTTTACGTGGTGTGTTTATTATTGTAACGTAAAGTATTACTAATAATAATAAAGAGAAAGAGCAATAAAGAAGAGAAGTGGAACTTAAATAAAATGTTAACAAGTCTTGCAAGCTTATACGAGGTTCACGACCATGTTGTCATTAGCTCAACTGTGATGCAGGTTAGCTACCCTATGATGCACACGGGGCCAGTCAATTGAGATTGGCGGACCTTTGCAGAGTACCCTAGGTGACTAGGTCGGCCTTGTATATAGTAATCAGAGCCCTTCTGAAGGATCAGAGGGCCCAGCACCAGTTCCCTCGCGCATATAGTTTAGAGTATTCCTCATTGGTCCACATGGACAGTGAAAGATAAAGATAAAAGAGTACAAAATAAACAAGGCATACAGTAAAGAGAAGAAGCATTATCTAGTTGTATAGTTAATGCGTGCTCACGTATAAAGAGATGAAATTTTCATAGAAAAAATATTTTCATATGTATATCTTACATAAAGTATTTTATTACTTTTAAAACTAGAACTCACTCAGCAACGCTGACTTTTATACATTTTCAGTTGGCAGGTAAACATTGCTAAGGATGGCACGAGGGTGAAGCTACTCGGCAGGGACAGACTGATATCCATTCATACTTGTTATTGCTATTGTTTTGTAATGCAATTAAACAATTCTTTTGTATTGGGTTAAACAATAGTGTGTTGCTCAACAACAGTGTTTCTAGTGAAATGAATGGCTTTTATTAAAATAATTCCGCTGCTTAAGCTTGTAAATATATAATGGTTAATGCTGTGAATGACTAACTGTGAGGTCTCCGGCAATGGGGCCTTACAAGTTGGTATCAGAGCCTAAGTTTAAGAGAATTGGGTTAAATAATTTTTTTAAAAAAACCTAAACTTATACTGAAAATGGGACAACTGGAGGGATGTCAGCCCGAGTAGCTATGTGCCATCAGGTATGTCTTTTCTTGATGATTAACAAGTGTTATGTGCACATGCTATTTGATTTATGTGCTCATAGTAGATTTAGATACTGATTAAGTCATGATAGGAAATGCTTGGGGTATGAAGAGTAAAGTAAGTGGCTAATCACAACTGGCCACTGTAATTAGGGACTTACTATACTTGACATAAACTGAGTTATTACCTTGAATGACCGCGTTATTGTTTGAATCTTATAGTGTTAGATCTAGGATCAGTAGATCTAGTCCATTATGTATAGGCTTAGTACTTGAATAAATATCTATAATGAATGTTTTTAATTCATTATTGTGTATGCATTAAATGTATAGGTTAATCCATTTATGTGTGTGTTGATTTATGTATGGTTGCAGGTACAAACATTATACCTGGTCAATTTATGAAATTGACCAAGTGTAAGAAACATCTATGGATGAACATTTTGTTCTTCCGTAGATATGTTTCTTACAAGTAACATTACATCCGAAGATCCTCTGCGGATGAACAACTAGAACTGAAGAACAAGTTTCCTTCGGAAGAACAAGTTTCCTACGGAAGAATAAATCATCTACGGAAGAACAAGACTTCTACGGAAGAACAAACTCCTACTGAAGACACTATTCCTGCAGAGTCCAAACACTTGTATAATACAAGTGTTATAAGTCAACACCGAATCCTAAGAAATCTGATGATTCCTTAACTGAAACAAATCAAATCCCAAGAGATCCGGTGTTTCCTATAACAGAAACATCATTGTCTATATATATGGATCCTAGGTTTCGATTCAAGGACGATTGATTCAACGGCAACAGCAATAGCAATACGACAATCACATCAAAGTCACTCAATCAAACCCTAGCAGCCATCACATCAGAACAAACTTTGATATCATTCATTCATTATATTTGTAATCATTATCATATTCTAATGAAATACTTATTATTCATTAATTGTGTTTTGTTTAGTGTGTTCTTGAATATTTATTGATATTGAAAGTTATTACAAACAATTAAACCAAATTAACGTTGATTCTGCAAACGTTGACTTGCCATCAACCGACACTGATAAAACCTGAATGTGATCCTTGGATTCACAAGTGGTATCAGAGTAGAATACATGAAGTTAAGTTTTTTAATCAGCAGCATTATCTATCTCATTATCAATTTGAAGGAATTAGAATCTGAGCATCATCTTAGCTTTTGGATACATGAAATTTTTATTAAAATGATTTTAAACTTTCTTGTGCTAAATTGCCATGTATACAACGTCAACAAGGTCCTAAAGCAATAAATGGTTCTAACCAATGGACTTGGACCATACATACAACAATATTTCTCTGCATTGTGCTATCTTAAGCATCAGTAGAAGCTACAGTGCTATCTTAAGCATCAGCAGAAGCTACAGTGTTATCACAACAGAAGCTACAATGCTATCTTAAGCATCAGCAGAAGCTACAATGTGGAAAACTTAAATGTTTATCCGTAGATTGGTAAACAACGGATGAACAAAGATCAACAAATGTAATTTAATTTTACAGTTTGGTAATATGTGAAAATGTAAGTTACACTTCATCAGCAGATGTTGTTGATCCGTAGATGTTCTGGGAAGAATACGTTGAGGGTCCCATTTAATTAATGAGATAAAATTAATGTGTCTGAGAGTATAAATGATGTGGTTTGACTTCACAAATTCATTATTCGCTTTTTCAGCTCACTTTTCAGACCTAGAAAAACTCACTCTCAACAAACTTTTCCCACTTCCACAGCATTTAAAATTTTACAACATCAAAACATTAAACAAACATATATATGTGTTCCTAATTTGCTGTTATTAAGGTAAAACATGTCATAATGTTCAAGAATGAACTTCTTGATTCATATTTTATCTCACAACTATTCGTATCTTCATATCAATAATGTGATTCTAATGAAATCTTCTTTTTATGAACAGATGGATAATCGATTTGCGAGAGAACACAATGTGTGTGCCTTCTTAAACCCTGAGGATCCTGTTTCATAAGGGTGTCAAGAAATAATCAGATATCTAAGAAGATCGAGACTATTCTATGCCTTATTAGCAGAGCCTATGATTTATCAATCACATATTACTGATTTCTGGAACTCTGCATACGTAGAAGAAGATGGTGAAGTTAAAAAATCGAAGGCTGAGAATCGATAAACAGACAATAAGAAGGGTTCTTGAGTTGGGAGATGTTGAAGCAGGTCACCCTGATGTGTTTGAATATGAATACATTGAGAAAGTTTTTCTCATGATGGGGTATGATGGTGATTTCGAAAAAGGAGAAATCAAGAAAGGAAAACTCTGCAAGCCATACAGATTTCTCTGCCACACATATCTGAAGTGCATTTCAAATAGAAAATCTGGCCTTGATAGATTTTCAAGACATATCTCTTCTGTCATCACTGGTATTTTTGAGGGAAGAACCTACAATTACTCAAACTACATCTTCAACTGCCTATGTGATCATATCAAAGTGTAGAAGGCTGATAAGATGTATATGTTTCCAAGGTTTCTTCAACTAATCATTAATGCGGATCTGCCTGGAACTTCTATGGATGGTGGTGTGTTTGTTCAAGCACACCTTGGCAGATCTGTTCTGAACAAAATTTCTGGGAAATATGAAGGAGGTGAGATGGCCATGTTTGCACATGTGGTTGATGCTACTGCAAATATTCCTCAAGAGCTTGTGTGGGAATATCAACAAGAGGACTCTCCAACCAATTCTGTTCAAGACACTCATTCACCTGTTATATCACCCATACATCATCAACCTCAACCATCCTTACCAAATTCACCAGCAAGCCAAAACACTGAACCAACCACTCCAATTCACCCTCTATCAACAAATCAACAGCAAATATCTCAAACACAATCTCCAAACAGCCAAAACACATAACCAATCTCTCCCTTTCACCCTCTATCACAAAACAGCCAAAACACATAACCAATCTCTCCCATCCAACCCCAATCACCAAATCAACTTCAAAGGAAACTTTTACAACAAACTACAAATCCAAAAAATTCAGCCACAAAGAGCATTTACACTGGGGAGACAGAGTTAGCCTCGCAAGCAAGTATAGTTCAACTATCACTATCCAAAACTGAATCCATGGTACTCTCAGATGAAACTAAACCAGTATCTCCAGTTTCTAATCATCAACAGCAACCACATCATGAACCGAAAGATCAAGCTACTGATGTCAGTCTAAGCTCAGCAAGTGTAGCTCATGAAGAAGTAAAAGATTATGAAATTGCTTCTCAACATCAGGAAAGGGAAGAAGAGGCAAACTATGTCGATGTGATTACATCCCTTTAAGCAAAAGTTATCTGGTGGCAGAGTACAACAAGCTTGTAATGAAGTCGAACTTTAGAAAGCAAAGGATTGATTTGATGAAAGGTGTAATTACAAGAAAGGATGAAATGCTGATGCAACTAGAATCACGAATCAAAAGCTTGAGAAAATATGCCATGTGCAATAATGAGGTGATTGATACCCTTCTTCAACAAGAGACTGATTTCAAAGAAGCATTAAAGAAAGAAAGAGATGAAAATAAGAAAAAGAGGGTGAAATTTGATGAAATTAATGACACTCTTTATGATCAATCAGCCCTGTTGAGAAGAAGAGAAGAAGAGATTGATCAGCTGAAGATGAAGATATGTGCTCTTGAATCAAAATAACTAAAGAAACCTGCTGAATCATCAATGTAACTCATTAAATACTCAAGGAAGAGGAAGTATTTGGGCTCAACTAAGAAACAGGCAATCAATGTTGATGATTCTCCTAAAAGATCAAGGCATGCATCCTCTGAGCACACTCCTTCTATGGATATCCCAACATCAAAACAAGCTGCTAGTGATGAACTAAAAGTGATGCAGAATGGAAAGAGCTAACTGAATATGAACCTAACAAAGCTCAAGAAGAATCAAAGACTGATGTTCTTCTTTCAACAAAAGACATCATGGAAGAGAGGCCTGAATCGGTAATGTCTATGACCCTGATCAACCATGGATTTCCATATGACATGGTTGAAAGGATGAATATGACTGAGATGAAGAACACATCAAAAGAGTCTGTGCTGACTAGATTTATGATTCCTGATTGTGATAATGAGGCTTTCATAACATTTCAAGCCATCCAGAAAATCAAGAAATACCTAGGCCATTATGACACTGCTAAACTCAATAAGTACAATATGGTATGTTGGCTTTAGGCTCATAATTACAAGGCTCATGAGCTTAAAGGAAGAAGTGTTGTTGAACTAAGAAGAATGATGGAACATGTAATGTCTGTTGAACTTGACATTGGAGTCAGATTCAGAACTGAAGCTCCTCACCCATCATTTGAGCAACAAAGTAAACTCTCTGCTGATCCTATAACTGTCGAACCTAAAGATCAACACAAAGGCAAAGACAAACTAATCAGAGAACCAAGGGTAGTCATTCCTCGTAAAGTGTAGGTATTAGGGACAACTGTTAGAGAGATCACTGAATAGAAATCAACTCTCATAGAGCTATATGATCATATCACAACTCCCAGCTCTGAAGAAGAGAACATGATTATGGCCTGGAAATTTGATCCAGACTAGGATTGTGAAATTATCAAGAGAACCTTTGGGAGAATTGAATATTTCCATAATACAGAGGCAGTGCTGAAACTTCCTGATAAAGACATTAAGGATCTACAGACTCTTACAATGTGTAACTATCCAATTCACTCCAAGGGAAGAGATTTCTTTGTGTTGGTGGGAAAGTTAAAGACTAAATTCAAAGATGATATGATCAGATAAGCAAAAAAGGAGGATGTTGAGCACAAAAGAAGATCAGAAAGAAAGAAAAGACGAGGCACCAACTCCTCCTCATTAGTTGATGATGAAATTCTAAGGAGAGTTGGTTGTCCTAATAAGAAAACAGCTGCAATCAAAGTCATTGGAGGAAATCAATACACTATTCCCATAACTGAGTGGGGATATGTTGAGAAAACAAAAGAATTGGTGTTACTGAGGAACACTGATGGAAGGAAAGGTGACAAAATAAGAATTATTGACCCTGTAGAGATCAAAATGCTTCATCCAAGCTACACATCATTCTTACATGATAAATTCTTCCTAATGCTGACAGATGAAAAAGCTCAGAATGACTTGTGCTTATACATTCACATGATTCAAGTTGTAGATAAGTTGCATGCAAAAGCATACAAGAGAAGAAGATATAATGTTGGGATGTTGAAGGGAGCTAACACTGAAGATATATCAGAACTGAGAATATCGGAAGAAGATGAGTTGGAGATGGTCAACAATCACTGTGTTGTGGAAACACTCACAACTGAAGAAGACATTTTGGGCCTAAGCTTTGAGACTCTGAAGACGATATGCAGAATGGAGATCAAGTACAAGTACGATGATCAAAAGGATGTTGTATCATACTTCAACTCAAGGATGGTGGCAAGGATGAAAGAACATTCAGTTTTGAAGAACTAATTGCAAGTATCTAAGCCTAAGGAGGAGTATTGTTAGATCTAGGGTCAGTAGATCTAGTCCACTATGTATAAGCTTAGTACTTGAATTAATATCTGTAATGAATGTTTGTAATTCATTATTGTGTGTGCATTAAATGTATCGGTTAACCTATTTATGTGTGTATTGATTTATGTATGGTTGTAGGTACAAACATTATACTTGGTCAATTTATGAAATTGACCAAGTGTAAGAAACATCTACGGATGAACATTTTGTTCTTCCGTAGATATGTTTCTTACAAGTAACATTACATCTCAAGATCATCTGGGATGAACAACCAGAACTGAAGAACAAGTTTCTTTCAAAAGAACAAGTTTCCTACGGAAGAACAAATCATCTACGGAAGAACAAATCATCTATGGAAGAACAAGACTTCTACAGAAGAACAAATTCCTACTGAAGACACTATTCCTGTGGAGTCCAAACACTTGTATAATACAAGTGTTACAAGTCAACAAGTCAACAAGGCAGTTATGCAAATCCCAAGAAATCCGATGATTCCTTAACTGAAACAAATCAAATCCCAAGAGATCCGGTGTTTCCTATAACAGAAAAATTATTGTCTATATATATGGATCCTAGGTTTCGATTCAAGGATGATTGATTGACGATTGATTGAATGGCAACAACAATAGCGATACGACAATCACATCAAAGTCACTCAATCAAACCCTAGCAGCCGTCACATCATAACAAACTTTGATATCATTCATTCATTATATTTGTAATCATTAACATATTCTAATGAAATACTTATTATTCATTAATTGTGTTTTGTTTAGTGTGTTTTTGAATATTTATTGATATTGAAAGTTATTAAAAACAATTAAACCAAATTAACATTGATTCCGCAAACGTTGACTTGCCATCAACTGACACTGATAATTCCTGAATGTGATCCTTGGATTCACATATAGTGTGTTAGAGGATGGCTGGACAAAAATCTTCCAAGACTCGTAGAGGTAGAGGCCGTCCACGTGTGACTAGGAGTAGTGCTAAGGCTCTTGAGACGACCCATGAGAACCCTGAGGTTCATGGCCGGAGCGAAGAGAATGAGAATGCTAGCTTGAATGACTCATCTAGGGAGGCGATTGCTGATGAAATACACTAGGTCATGCAGACAGTCTTACCATCTATGGTGACTGAAGTCAGCAAGGAGAGGAAGGAGAAGGAGACTAGAAAGGGATCAACAGGCAAGGGAAGCAAAGGGGAGGAGGAACAATCGGATCCTGAGACCGTGTTGTTCGATGAGGAGGAGGATGATGTATGGGGGCGGCGACCAGAGGGTGCAGTTATGGGGCGTTCTAAAGGTGTAAGCCCCCGGCTTTCGAAGGCAATGGCAATGTTGTTGCCGCTCACCACTGGGTGAGGGAGATGGAGGCAGTCTTGGAGATCAGTGAGTGCCGCGAGGACTAGAAGGTGAAGTTTGCAACTCACTCTTTCGTTGATTCAGCGCTGTGTTGGTGGGACAATATTGTCCAAGCTGAGGGTGCCAAAGCCATAGGGAAAATGCGATGGAAGGAGTTTAAGCAGTTGGTGATCGAGGAATTCTATCCTCACAGGGAACTCAATAAAATCGAGAGGGAGTTCTTGTAACTTGAAGCGGGAACCATGACCCACTAGCAGTACACCACTAAATTCAATGAGATGGCGAGGGTGGTGCCAGATCAGGAAGTACATCCAGGGACTGTCGGCTGACATTCGCAGGCACCTGATTGCTGCTCAGCCAGGTACCTTTCAATCGGTGTTGGATTTGGCGGGTAGATTGTATGATGAGCGAGAGGAGACTGTGGTGGAGGTGAAGAAGACGAGTGGGAATGGTAACAACTTGAATCAGAAGAGGTTTGGACGTGGTGGTTTCACTCCAAACAACAAGAAGATGAAGGTGGACGACCATGGGGTGTCGTCAAGATCAGGGCTGAAAAAGTGTGGCAGATGTGGAAGGGAGCATACCAGTGAGTGCAGGATGGGAATGAATGTATGCCTCAGGTATGGCAAGCCTTGCCACATCGCTAGAGACTGTAGGGCGCTGAAGTGCTATAACTGTGGCGGGGAGGGCCACACGACGAAAGACTGTAAAAAGCCAAGGGCGGAGAGCTCTGGAGTGAAGAAGACGGAGGAAGGAGGGCAGAAGGCAAGTACTAGAGCTTACACCATGACCCGGGAGGAAGCCAGAGCTAATCCCAACGTCGTGTCAGGTATGTTTCTAGTAAACCAAACTTGTGGCTCTGTATTGTTTGATTCTGGTGCTAGTAGGAGTTTTATTTCCACTACTTTCTGTGCTAAGTTGCCTATTAGTACTAGAAATGTCAATGAACCATTCGATATAGAAACCGCTATTGGTAAGTCCACTAGAATTACTGATGTGATAGAGGACTATGCTATAGAACTAGAAGGTCATAGGTTTGTTGCTAGGTTACACGTGATGCCCCTAGGTGGATTTGATGTAGTATTAGGGATGGACTGGTTAACAACCTATGAAGCAAACATCATCTGTCGCAAGAAGATGATTCGATTTGTTGCGCCCGATGAGAGTTTGGTTACGATCTATGGAGATCGCGTTACTACAATCCCGAAGGTGATTTCGATGGAGGTGGCGGGGACGTGCATGAAACGTGGATGTAATGCCTACTTGGCATACGTAAAAGATGTGGATGCGTCGGTACCGCAACTATTTGAGGTACCAGTGGTGTGCGACTTTCCGGACGAATTCCCGGATGACTTACCTAGCGTGCCACCGAATCGCGAGATTGAGTTCCAAATTTATTTAATACCCGGTGCTCAACCCGTTGCCAAAGCACCATATCGATTAGGTTCGATTGATATGAAGGAACTCATGAGCCAATTGCAGGAGTTAATGGATAAGGGATTCATTCGACCGAGTATCTCTCCGTGGGGTGCTCCGGTATTGTTTGTAAAGAAAAAGGACGGAAGTATGCGAATGTGCATTGACTATCGAGAGCTGAACAAGTTGACGGTGAAGAATTGGTACCCGTTACCAAGGATTGATGACTTATTCGACCAGCTCCAAGGTGCCAGTTGGTTGTCAAGGATAGATCTACGATCTGGCTACCCTCAATTGAAGGTGAAGGAACAAGACATTCCTAAGAAAACTTTCCGTACATATTATGGACACTACGAGTTCCTCGTTATGTCTTTTGGTCCAACTAACGTGCCAGCTGCCTTTATGGGTTTGATGAATCGAGTGTGACGGCCGATGTTGGATAGGTTAGTGAATGTGTTCATTGATGATATCCTGATCTACTCAAAGAGCGAAGAAGAGCATGTTGGTCACATTCGGGAGGTGTTAGAGACATTAAGAAGGGAGAAGTTGTATGCCAAATTCTCCAAGTGCATGTTCTGGTTGCACGAAGTTCAATTCTTGGGTCATGCGGTGAATCCTGATGGAATCATGGTGGACCCGCAAAGGTGGAGGCGGTTATGCAATGGAAGTCACCGAAGACGCCATCCGAGATTCGTAGCTTCTTGGGTTTGGCGGGCTACTACAGAAGATTCATCCAAGACTTTTCCATGATTGCTTCTCCACTAACCAAGTTGACCCGAAAGGATGTAAAGTTTATATGGGGTCAAGATCAAGAGAAGTCGTTCGATGAACTGAAGGCGAGGTTGACTCAAGCTCCTGTTCTGTCATTACCCAATGGAAGTGAAGATCTGGTGTTTTATTCTGATGCTTCCTACTCAGGGTTAGGGTGCGTGTTAATGCAGAGAGGGAAGGTTGTAGCCTATGCATCCTGATAGTTTATGGTTCATGAGGTCAATTATCCTACTCATGACTTGGAGCTAGCAGCCGTGGTCTTTGCACTAAAGATTTGGAGGCACTATTTGTATGGGTCGAAGTACACCATTTTCACTGACCACAAGAGCTTGAAGTACTTCTTTGAGCAGAAGGACCTAAACATAAGGCAGAAAAGGTGGTTGGAGCTCATAGAAGCTCATAAAAGACTATGATTGCGAGATCCACTACCATCCGGGTAAGGCAAATGTAGTGGCTGATGCCCTTAGCCGAAAAGAGAGGCCCGAGCCGATTCGGGTGAAATCATATCAGTTGATCATGACCTCTGATGTGATGAAGCAAGTCAAAGAGTTTCAAGATAAGGCACTAAAATAATATCATCTTAACTCTGAAAGGATGAGAGGTTTGGTTGGGAAATTGGGTGAAAACACACTTGGTGTTAAACCTCGATTTAGACGGGTGTGGATTCCTCGTTTTGGGGATCTATGTGTGAAGATTATGGATGAAGCTCACAAGACTCGATACTCCATTCATCCTGATGCCACGAAAATGTATCAAGATATGAAGAAAGATTATTGGTGGCCGGGTATGAAGCGCGATGTGGTAGAGTATGTGAGTAAGTGCCTTACTTGCTTGTAAGTGAAGGCCAAACATCAGAAGCCGTATGGGAAGATCCAACCTTTGGATATACCGGAATGGAAGTGGGCGCACATCACCATGGATTTCATTACGAAGCTGTTGCGTACTCCGAAAGGGTACGATGCCATATGGGTGATTGTTGACCGTTTGACAAAGAGTGCTCACTTTCTACCAATCTGCGAGACATATTCATCTGAGAGGTTGGCTGACCTGTTCATCAAGTAAATTGTAACTTGTCATGGTGTGCGGTGTCTATTGTGTCTGATCGTGACGCCCGGTTTACATCTAAATTTTTGAAGAAATTACATGATGCCATGGGGACGAGGTTACATATTAGCATGGCATATCATCCCCAAACTGATGGTCAGTCAGAAAGGACCACTCAGACATTGGAAGACATGCTTCGGGAATGTGTAATTGATTTTGGGGGAAGTTAGGATGACCACCTACCGTTAGCCAAATTCTCCTACAACAACAGCTATCATGCCAGCATTGGTATGCCACCCTATGAGATGCTATACGGGAGGAGATGCAAAACACCCGTTTGTTGGGGTGATATTGGTCAGAAGGAATTGGGGAGCGTCGAGGTAATCGAGGCTACGACTGAGAAGCTTGAGAAGATTAAAGCCTTCATGAAGGCAGCCAAAGATAGACAGAATTCGTATGCAGATAAACGACGTAGACCGATTGAGTTCCAGGTTGGTGATCGGGTTATGTTGAAGGTCTCACCTTGGAATGGTATTATCCGATTCAGGAAGCGGGGAAGTTGAGCCCAAGGTATATAGGCCCTTTTCCGAATCATTGCTCGAGTAGGAGTGGTGACCTATAGATTGGAGTTACCAGATGAGTTAAGTGGAATTCACCCGACATTCCACGTATCTCATCTGAGAAAGTGCTTAGCTGAGGAAGACATGATTGTTCCACCGAAAGATATCAAAGTAGAAGAAAGGCTCAATTATGTGGAGCAACCAGTTTCAATCATCGATAGAAAAGAGAAGAGGCTGAGAAATAAAGTGGTTCCTCTTGTGTGTGTGCAGTGGAAGCACAGAAAGGGATCCGAATCTACATGGGAGACTGAGAAGGAGATGAGGCAGCATTATCCACATCTGTTTGAGGAATAACAGGTTTCGGGGACGAAACCTATCTCAGGGGGGTGGACTTGTAACACCCGGTTATTCTTTTAAAAGAAAGATAAGAAATGAAGAATAAAAGATAGAAATGCAATTTAACCCAAGTTAGGGGTTAAAAGTGTCAAAAGGACAAAAAGAATAAAAGTTGGTACAAAAGCAACATGGCCGCCCACACCATGTTATTTTTCACCTTTTGCAATCGGTTAGAGAGAGAGTGAGAGCAGAGAACCTACGGGTTTGAAGAAGAAGAAAAAGAAGAGGCTAAATTCAAGGTAAGAATTCATGGGTTTTAAGTGTTTATGATGGGTTTTGTCTCGGTTATATGCTTATGTGTTTGTGTGTGCGTTCGTGTGTGTGTTTGGTGGTTTCTAGGTGTTTGAACTCATTTGAATACGGTTTAGAAGGAAGATACACCCAAAGTTGCACCAGGTGAGTTTCTAGACCCCAGTTTTACTTGTTTTAAACTCTTCTTGGGGCTGAAAATGTATTAAAACGATTTTATTATGATTATGTATGTATACCCGTATGTATTATGCATGTTTGATGATGTTCCTTAGGTGTTATTATGTTGTTCATGCTTAGAATGACCTTGGTAAGCTTAGAACAAATAGGCTTGATGTTTGGGTTCGAAGATATCCTAGAAACATGTTGAGCAGAAGGTTCATGCGCCTAAATAAGGCTCATGCGCTTGGAAATGCCTTAGAAATGTTTGAAGTCTAACTCATGCGCCTGATCAGTACCCTCATGCGCCTAGAATATTAGCCGGACAACTAAGTGTAGGGTCATGGGCCCCAATAGTATTCATGCGACCGAATGGCCCATGCGCCTAAGTGTTCATGCGCCCCAATAGTATCCATACGTCGGAATAGTTCACGCGCCTAAGTGTTAAAAACGGTTAAGTGTTGGCTGATGCGCCTGCATAGTGATGAATCACCCAAACAGGGCTCATGCGCCCAAATAGTATTGATGCGCCTACACCCTAGTTATTACGAAATTTTTGGGAGTTTGTGCTATTAGGGTTTTGACCAAGGTTTGACTAGGGCTTATTAATGATTAGTTTCATGCATGATTATGATTGTTTTATGATTGTTCCATATTATTATTACTACTATTAGTGTATGACTTTACGTGGTGTGTTTATTATTGTAACGTAAAGTATTACTAATAATAATAAAGAGAAAGAGCAATAAAGAAGAGAAGTGGAAATTAAATAAAATGTTAACAAGTCTTGCAAGCTTATACGAGGTTCACGACCATGTTGTCGTTAGCCCAACTGTGATGCGGGTTAGCTACCCTATGATGCACACGGGGCCAGTCAATTAAGATTGGCCGACCTTTGCAGCGTACCCTAGGTGACTAGGTCGGCCTTGCATACAGTAATCAGAGCCCTTTTGAAGGATCAGAGGGCCTAGCACCAGTTTCCTCGCGCATATAGTTTAGGGTATTGCTCATTGGTCCACATAGACAGTGAAAGATAAAGATACAAGAGTACAAAATAAACAAGGCATACAGTAAAGAGAAGAAGCATTATTTGGTTGTATAGTTAATGTGTGCTTACATATAAAGAGATGAAATTTTCACAGAAAAAGTATTTTCATATGTATACCTTATAAAAGTATTTTATTACTTTTAAAACTAGAACTACTCAGCAACGCTGACTTTTATACATTTTCAGTTGGCAGGTAAAGATTGTTGAGGATGGCACGGGGGTGAAGCTACTCGGTAGGAAAAGACTGACATCCATTCATACTTGTTATTGATGTTGTTTTGTAATGCAATTAAACAATTCTTTTGTATTCGGTTAAACAATAGTGTATTGCTCAACAACAGTGTTTTTAATGAAATGAATGACTTTTGTTAAAATATTTATGTTGCTTAAGCTTGTAATTTATAATGTTTAATGTTGTGAATGACCAACTATGAGGTCTCCGGGAATGGGGCCTTACAAAAATCAATACGCCACATTGCGCCCACATGCCCACGCCATGCACGCGAGTGGGCGAGGTCGAGTTAAGGGTCCCTTTGCGATTCCACTTAGTGTTAAATTTTAGGAATCAATATATTCAAGAGGTTATAAAATATAAATTATTTTATATTGTTTCTTTCCTTCAATGTGAGACAATTTCTCATACGATCAATTCCTGTCATTCATCACATTTTATTTTCATTCGACATATTAACTTATTGACTCAATATTATAACCATATTAATATTATCAATAATTTTTAACATAATTTATGTATGGATAAAGTTTAAACTTAGACAACATAAGCCACTTCCAACCGTAACAACTCATACGTCAATTACCACTAAAGCCCTCTGCTCCTTTCGCAAAACATCACTTTATTAAGGCTTGACAACAGGAATAAAGATCTATTTTTTCAACTTATAGAAGTTCTTATCATTCTCTTCTATATTTTTTAGACTAGCTAATCTTATTATTTGATTTAAAGGAGTCTCTTGTTTTGTTTGTAATTGTATGAATAAATATAGTTAGAAACAAGAACTAGAACCTGTCTTATTAAAACATAACTCATTTTTAGGATTTGATAATTTATCAAAAGGTATGTTTAGATTGAATATCAATGCTCCTTTCAATAATAATTTTGTGGTTGATACTAGCTAGCCATAGTATGAATAAAACAACATTTTAACATGCTTAGGACATATATACTATAAACGATTATTGGATATGCCAAAAGTAGCTTAATTGTAACCATTGATATAAATAACGAGTAGTGTCAAACTTACATGTTAATATAAGATAACTAGACAATCTTTTAAGAACATAAACAAACAATTTAAATTATTAGAACTATACATAATGACCTATGCTATTTACATAAAACACGATCCAGTGAAGAAAAGTATGTCATTACATTCATAGGTGATACATTTATAGAAGACGCATCTTGGCTTTTTTATGTATATTTATAACATGTGAAGATGAAGCCTTATATAAATTCAAAATTGTAAGAACCTAGGTAGAACTATAATATAGTGATTCACTTACACTTCACACTTTCACGTTAGATAGACTATTATAATCCTAGGTATTTCCTTTGTGTTGGATAGTACGTTAAACCCCCGCTCCTCATACACCACAACCAATGTTTTTAGAATCAAATAAGATTTGATGGATTGGACCAGGTTCGGGTCATATAACTTGTTTGGTTAGAATTGCACCACCCAAACCCTGATGATATCAGCATACCTGCTCTGAGAATGTGGTTGCAGTCAAGGAATTATCCAAGGAAAAGACTGAATAAGCTTCAAGGTGAGTCCTTAAGAAGGCTAATGAGGAGTTTCCAAGAAACTGGGAAGATGTATAAGAAGATGATTATTCTGGATATGGATAATCCTCAATTCTTGAAATCACCAAAAGAACAAAAATGCTAAAGCCTCAAGAAATTAAGTCAATGGAGTTAGTGAGGAGAACTCTTAAGCATAGAAAGGAGCTTATGCATATGTTTCCCAATGTTGAGAAACAAGGATATAAAGTATCTCTTGACCAAAAGCAATTGTGGAATAAAGCCAGATCAGCAGGTGATATAGTATGAAATGTGTTACAAACAGGGCAATTAATTTTTGAATTGCTTGAATGCAATGATTATGCCTGATTAACCCAAAGAAGTGAAGATAATTGCATGGAAATATGATGAGGTTTTTTATGCTTTTCTGATCAAAAGAGTAAATGCTATTTGTGATGCATATCATTTTTACTCGAGCATCATTGCCTTACCGGTGCAAGATTTGAAAGAATTACATAAGTTACCTCTTATTAATCCCATAATGGATGAAAGGGGAGAAAATTTTGTGACGTTGCTTGATAGAGGTATATCTAGAATACCAGCCTTTCTTCAAACTTGTTGTGACCAAGAAGAAAAAAGCTATTTTGCCAAGGTGAAGAAGAAATCAAAGAAAGGTGAATCTAGTGAGTCTATGAAAGATTGTTACTTACAGATGTTTAGTGTTAAGTATTTTGAAAAAGTAACAAATCCTGGATTGAAAGTTATAGATGACACTCAATCATCAAAACCAATTTTGAGATGGTTTTATGATTCATCTACTTTCCATATGAAGCTTGTAAGGAATCAAAATGATTGGGATAATGATATGATCAGTTTGTTTGGAGTATTTGAACTCAAACTCCTTCGTCCTAGTTATATCTCATTCTTGTCCAATCAAACTTTTGAGGCAGTATCATCAGCAGAAGCAGATAATGACAGAAGATACTTTTTGACTATTATTAAAGTGATGAATGCAGTTGTGGAAAGAACTGCATTGAGGAAGGCAATGGCATATGCAAATATTATGAAGAAAGACATAAAAGATATAGTTCATGGGAATTTCTAGCAAGGGAGTGTTAGAGATATACACAAAAGAGAATACAAAGGCAATAGAGATGTATGCTAATGTAGACATTGCAGGCTTAAGAAAAGAAACATTGTTAGTAATGGAAGCTATGGAAATAAAGACTAATGATTCTAAGCCAAAACAAGGAATTCTCGCTGGGAAGTTCAAGTCTTCAATAAAGAAAGCACTAAGAGAAATAGAGTTCTACAAAGAGAAGCCAATGTTCAAGATCAAAGAAGAACCAGAATACTATTTTTTCTGAAGACAAATGCAAATCTTAGGAGGGTATTGTTAGAACCCTAGAAATATTAGCATTTTATTCTTTAGATAAGTTTTGTCAAAGTTTATATGTTTTTTTTGTTTCTTGTTATTAGTATAAATAAGATTACGTGTATTTGTGTAGAGATAGACTTTAAATACTATTTTTTCTGAAGACAAATGCAAATCTTAGGAGGGTATTGTTAGAACCCTAGAAATATTAGCATTTTATTCTTTAGATAAGTTTTGTCAAAGTTTATATTTTTTTTTTGTTTCTTGTTATTAGTATAAATAAGATTACGTGTATTTGTGTAGAGATAGACTTTAAATATTATTCTCTCAATTTGCATTTTGTAATCCATCTACTATCAATGAAAAATCTATGAATTTTTTTATATTTATTTGTTTCGATTACATTGTTCATATTATTGTTAATTGCTTGATATCAATTATAGATCGATCCATTTGAATCTATCAGCATATTTGGACCGTTTCCATTTGTAGAGGTTGGTTACAGATTGGAATGGTGAACCGATATGGTCGGAATTTGTTTCATTTCAAATAGGTTTCCAGTTACCTTTTCGGTTAGATTTACTGTTAGGATCTGGTATTTGACCAAACACCAACTGATTAACGTGTTAAACCAAACCAAATAGTGCGGAATCCTATTTGATTGGCGATCCAATCAGTGAGAACGCACGTAGAAACAATAATGTATTGAAACTAACGTCAAGAATCAATTGAGAATCGATCTATAGCGTTCTATGAACTTGGAGTATGAACTTGGAGGCTTCTGGACGGCTAGGGTACGTCTGGAGTCGAAGTGGATTCAATTCTTACGTTTTTCCACGAATTAGGTGGTATTTATAGGTTAGGATTGCTCATTCGGGCGACTGAACCATTAGCATGGTTTATTCGTGCGATTGAGCCATGCGGTTTATCCATTCGCATCACTGAGTGTTCAGTTGTGCGACTGAGTCAGACGCATGAAGTTGTTCAGTCGCATGGCCATTCGGATGCATGAGAACTTCACTTCACCAAGTTTGAGTGTATTCAATATTCTAACATTATGTATAACACTTCAAACAATCACAAACTATATAATTAAGTCAATATGCGTAAAACAACTCAATAATGAAATATTAAACATTATAAACACCACCAAACATTTGTATTTCATTAAGTACCCAATAGTTACATAAGCGTAAGACATATTACATCCAGATCAGGATCTAGGTACATATATGTATCAACAAACTCCCCCTTGGACCTAGATCTATCTTACGAGGGTCAGCATATAGCAAGTTTAACTTAGCTAACTGGTTGAGCTCAAGACCTGGAAGAGTCTTCAGATCATGTGGAAATCTGAAGTACTCTGTTCCCTTCTCACGTTTAACTATGTAAACGTTGAGGTCTGCAAAATGTGCCCACGCTATGATACTGCCTGCTACCTTTTGATGTTTCTTGACCTAATACAGTTTGGTGTAGACAGTAGACGTTGTAGCGCTGCGTTGGGCTCTTATCTCTTCAAAACATGCTGCCCATTCAGCCTTTTTGATGTTTACTTCGGTGTTTGAGGCTTGGGCCTTCTCTTTGTCCTTTTCTGACTCTTCTCCATCCTGTCCATAGTCGCAAAAGTGTCACTGACAAGAGTGTCTCCCAGATTGGGAATAGCAGTTCCCTCCTTGTCAGTGTACTCAGGATAGTGTTGAGCCATGACATCTTCTATCTCAATCTCATCTACATCCTAAAGCTCATCGTCACTTTCTGTTTGCACAGTTGGAGCATCTTTCACAATCTCATCAGCGTTTAGCTCGAACATTTCGGCTATATGCTTGTCAGTGAGATTGTGAATGATTTATCCTTCTTCAAGAGTATAAATTATCGATCTCCTGACAATACCCTGCAGATCAAGAATCAATGTCAGTTGAGTCTTGACCTGTTGGAGGGGAGCAATGTCATATTCATCTCTTTGGGAATCAGCATCTGCTTGATTTAAACATTCAACACAATAATCATTAGCTAATAATCAAGACATAATCATTTACATTACATATAAACATTCATTTCATTAATTTTACTCATGATCCAAATACAAGTGATTTTAAATAACAATAAGATATCTAAGCATTACTCTTGTCCTGGAGCATCGGCTCTTCTGCTGACGGGGCTGATGTGGAGGCACCTTGATCTTGTGCTCGTTTGGTCCTCCTTTCACTAGCAGATGTGGCACCCGCAGCAGGTGATTCATCATCATCATCATCTCTAACATCATCTCCAACATCCCCAGTAGCATCAGTGTCATCATCACCATCATTATCTTCATCATCACTATCATCATCACTATCATCCCCATCCCCATCCCCCTCCTTCATCTTAAGTGGCTCTTCCTTGGATCCTTTTAGGCGTAGCCTGATGGTCTTGTTAGTAGTCTCCAACTCCTCAATCTTCTTTGCTGATAGAACATTTTGCTCTCGGATTTGGGACATCTCTTCACGTTGAATCTCCATTTGTTGTGCCTGCTGAGATATCTGCTGAGCTTGGGCAGCAGTAAGATCTACAAGTTGTCGTAGCTGAGCAGTCTTCTCTTCGTCTGCCGCTAACAGCCTCAACACCATACGGTTAAGTGCCGAGAGCTGTTCCTCTACCCCAATGGGAGGCAGAGGTGTCCTGATGGATATGGAGAGAAAGAGGATGGTGTTGTAGGATGGCTAGTGGTGGTGGTGGCAGTGGTGAAGATTGGTGGTGGTATAGATGATGGTGGTGGTGATTTAGGTGTGAATGGTGTGGTGGTGGATGGAAGGGTGGTAGTGGTGGTAGGTGGAAGGGTGGTAGTGGTGGTAGGTGGAATGGTGGCTATGGTGGTGGCTGTGGTGGTGGTTGTGGTGGTGATAAAGGTGATTCTGCGTTTCTTCTTTTTCAATCCATGGGGCTGAGCCATCCTCTTCTTCCTCGATCCTGTCGAGGAGGATGCTCCCCATAGTACACGGCTTGGCGGATCGGGAGCATAAGTAGGGTCAGCAGTATAGTCTCTCCCGATCCACCTGGGAGTTCACCAACCACCCGGAGCCCTCGTTCTGTGGGAACAACTTTACTTCCCATTGTCCGAGTCAGCGGCTCCTCATCTGACTCATCTTCTTCCTCACTAGGCATGAAATCCTGGTGGAACCCAGTAGTCTCCGCTCTTTCTCCAGTGGGGGCAGATGCAGGAGATAGAATATCAGTAGTGGGTCCTACATTTCCTTCCTTCCCACTATCATTGTCATCCGAGTCATGCTCTGGGAGCAGTAGCTGCTCATCGTCGGAGTCACTATCTGTGTGACGCCACTTACGTCTCCTCGGTGCTACATAACTCTCATTGGCCAGATGGCCTATCAGTCTCTTCACTTGGGCTTTACTTGCTTACCCCTGTAAACTCTCATACGACCCAGTGTCGTATCATCATATCTCTAGAACCACAGCATCGTGCCTTTCCTTGGGAAGGGATGGAAGCTTCTCATTGAATATCAGCTGTAAGAATCTGGGGTACATGCAAAAACCTTCCTTAACCTTAGCTTCCAGATTCTCCACAAGGTAAGAGAAGATCATGCTCATGAAGCTGAAAGGATAGTTCAGCACCAGTGCCACATAGGCATTCTGGATCTGGTCTGAAAGATCATCAAATCCACCTCTTTTGGAGGTGATGCACTTCAATATAATATGTGCTAAGTACTTGTACTGAGGACACAGGTTGCTTTTATTGCGCACACCTGAGTTGATGTCCCCAGCATACTTAATCCTCATAAAGCATCCCCTTACGATCAGTTGATGTAGCTTGGTAGGATAATCAGTATCGTTCCCCAGCTCAAGTACTCTCTGGATATCGGCAGCAGTGATCTCGATACCCATCCCATAGATAGAGCTTCGTATACTATACGGCTCTTGGGATCGATCAACAGAGGCATTCTCCCAAAATGCCTGATGTAGAGACCTGTAGGGCATGCAAGGAGTAGAAATGGCCTTGTAGATCCTTGATCGTCTAAGAAATGTGATGATCTCTTTAAACTCGGCGCCATTCCAAGTAGTATGATCTAGATGCGCACATATGTTGTGCTTAGGGTTGATTGACCATCTAGCAGCCATCAATCTGAAACATAAGACACATAATCATTAGATACTCACATAACACAAATCAGTTCTAAGTATCTTGTTTGATTTCATTCTGATTCATTCATGTGAATGAATCATGTGACTGTGGTCAGTCGGTTATCCTATCCTGCGACTGGACTCATTCAGATGAATGAACATGAGACTGACTTCAATCGGTTGGCTGATCCTGCGATTGATTCAGTGGGCCGACTGAGCTCATTCGCATGTCCAATTCGGCCGATTGAGCTATTCTTCCGGCTCAATCGTGCGATTGGAGTCATCCATCTGACCAGTCGCATGACTTACTATTAGGTTGACTTAGGTTCGAGTATTGACAAAATCATGAATTAAAATTATGAAAGGTTCAATAAACTCGCAATCCCATAACTAATAAACTAATAACCTTATTTTAAACATTTTACATAGTTTCAGTGGGGTATTAAGCCATTTAGTGGTTCGTTCGTTCGTGTTTCATTCAAACATCCAAATAGGCACCATTTCTCCTGATTTCTGTGAGATTTCATGTATTATACCTGATAATTCACACACAACGTCAGAAAGTCAATGGAAGTATGAAATCTTTGTCTAATGAAAATTTGGCAGAGTAACGATAGGCTATGCGAAATAAGGGTGATTAGAGTGATGAGAAGAATGCGATTGACTGTGGCACTTTATATACTGACTCTACTTTCAATCGGCCGACTGGACTCATTCGCTCAGGTCATTCGGGCGAATAATGAAGCTCAGTCGGTGTTGGACCAAAAGAACCAATGAGCCAAGATCAGAAAACCTCTAAGTCCCACATGGTATCACAACAACTGCTGAAAGCCTCATCAGCAGTTTGACAAGTGCTGAAGACTTCAACAGCTGAAGATCAAGTGCTGAAGACTGCATCAGCTGAAGAACTAAAGTGCTGAAGTACAACAGCTGAAGAACACAAGTATGAAGCTGAAAGACCAAAGTACTGAAGTACAACAGCTGAAGAGTTTACAAGTGCTGAAGATCAACAACTGATGTACAAAGTCTGAAGACAAAGACTGAAGACATCAGCTGATGACTCAGCTGATGAAACATCTGAAGGTCAAAGTCTGAAGATCAAGTACTGAAGCCTCAGTAGTTTGTCACAACTGCTGAAGAGTACTTCTTCAGTAGTTGTGATATCAGTAGTTTTATTTCGTTTCAGTAGTTTTATGTTTCAGTAGTTTTGTAAAACGACTGAAGAGCTTGTTCTTCAGTCGTGTAGTTTCAGTAGTTCTAATCAGTAGTTTTATATTTTGTACTTAACACTCTGATATGTCTTAGTAGTTGTGAACATTTCAGTAGTTTGTTAAGAGTTAGTTATTTTTGTATTAGATCTGCCAGTTGTCACTTTCCGTGATAACAGCAGTGATTGTTGCACTCTATATAAGGAGTGACAACTATTGTAATATTGTGATGACGTGAATGAATGAATGATTTGATTAGAAACATTCATATCTATAAACATTCCTTGAATCAGAAATATATTCTCTCGCTATAACCGTATGTGCTCTTAATGCATACAAGCATCGATTCTTGCTACAATTTGTCTAATTCCTATTTATTCCGCTGCTTGAACTCTAATACATCAAACTTGTGATCGCTGATCCTGTCAAATGGTATCAGAGCAGGTTAATCATTGATCGATCTAATAATTGATCATTGAAACTGCTATTCAAGATCTAAGTTTGATTGAATTAGCTTTTGTTTTTGCAAGAAACGGTTATAGAGATTGAATTTTCTGTATTTCTGGTCATTCATCCTGAGATCTTTTCTTGGTTTCATTGAGTTTGTTGTGGTCTGTGTAAAACTTTTAAAAGCTTGAATTAAATTGTTTTTGAACTGAAAATGACTACTCCCTCCAATGATCCTCACAATACTGGTTCCTCAACCAAGCCACCAATGCTGGTTAGGAATGAGTATAACATATGGCAACGACGAATGCTCCATCACCTGTCTGTTAACAGCGCAGGTTGTTGGACATCAGTGGTACATGGTCCACACAAGCCTATGGTGAATAACCCGGAAACCAATCAAATGGTTCCGAAGAGGAGGGAGCAATACTCAGATGAGGATAAGAAGTTGCTTGAAATTGATGCAAAAGCCCATGGAATTCTGGCCATGGCACTGCCAATGAAATCTATTCTGGGCTAATGCATCATGAAACTGCCCATGACCTCTGGAATGCCTTGAAAGAACAATTTGGAGGAACAGATGAGGTCTTGGCAAATAATAGAGAAAACTTGCCCAACAATATGAGACATTCTCTCATAGAAAGGGTGAGACACTGACTCAACAATATGAGCGGTTCTCTTGTTTGATCTCTGAACTAAAAATGGTCAAACTTGAGTACACAAATTCCAGATGAATAACAGATTTCTCAGATCACTGCCTGAGAGATGGGACACATATACTATTGTCCTACGCTCCAGTGCAAGTTTGGACAAACTATCTCTCACCCAACTCCATGGGAAACTGCTCACGTTTGAGAGAGAGATAGAACAGAAGAGAAAGCTGTCTTCATCTGGAAAGCTCTGAAGACTTTGTACCAGGCAACACTGCCTTGGTGGGTCATGAGTCAGAATATGCTTCATCTGAATGCCAGTATGATGAGCATATTAATTTCTCTTCAAGCACTTCTGATTCTGCATTTGTGAGTGTTGATGGTCAGTTTACTGGGTGTAATAATGACAATCTATGCTTCATTATGGATGATCTCAAGGGGATTGCTGATGATGACTTAGAAGAGATGGATATTTTGAGCCAAATGGCCCTGATAAATATCAGATCTCAGAAGTTCTATAAAAGAACTGGAAGAAAATTCCCAGGACTCTCTGGCAAAACCAAAGTTGGTTTTGACAAGAGCAAGTTGAGGTGTCACAAATGCCAAAGGCTTGGACACTTTGCAAGAGAGTGTAGATCAACTGGATCTAACTCCACTGCACCCTTTGTGACTTTTCCTGGCAATAGTCAACAACACAGAGGGCAACATCCTGTCACTTCTAGTCATCATCCTCAACAACAATCTCCGGCATATTTTGTTCCTCAGGGTCAAATGCCATATCCGTACCCTTGTTATTACATGCCACAGTCAAATCAAGTTCAAGTTCCTATGGCACCACAACCTCATGCACTACCAGAACCTCAGCCATCCCAATCTCATCAACAAACTCAACCTCAACAACACAGCTTTTCACCCCAGGAGTTGTTGACTGGAGCAGTTTACCAGATGACATGTCTGGTCATGACCAACTGTTCTCAGGTGCTGGTCAACATGGTGGTGACAGTCCTTTTGGGAATCTAGCTCTTATGGCTTTGGAGTCTGCTGATACTTCATTTTCTAATGCCTTACACCTCAGGTATCACAGGTATCCTCTGAGGCAAAAGCCAATTATGTTCTGAACCATGCATAGCAGCATTTGCTTCCATTAGAGAAGCAAATGTAGCTCTAATTAATAAGAACATTGAGCTAGAACAAATAATTTCCAAAAACAAAGCTGAGTTTGAGTCTGTGCTTAAAGATAAAAATGATGAGATTTATAAACTGAATTGCCAAATAATTGATGATAAGGCTAGAGAAGAGGTACTTCTAGAGAAGTACAAAGATCTCAAAGAAACCCTTGCAGTTACCCAGGTAGAGTGTGATAGATGGGTACAATCATGCAAAGGTTTTGAAATGCTTCTTAGTAAGCAATCTGCTTCAAATGTGAAGTTTGGAATTGGTTACAATCACACTGCTCCACCTACAGATTTTACCCCAAGAGCAGAGGTAGAATCTGATGGTGAGAGTGATAACCAATCCATCACATCATGTGATCTACCTTCTGATACAGCACAATCAGAAGTAGCAGTCAGCATCAAGCCCTCTTTGAACCTATCAGCTGATGTTGATGGTTCAAATGCTGACACTCACATGATCAATGAGTTGATCAACTCAGGAGTTAATTCTGAAGGTCCTGAAAGGACTAGAGAGCAGGATTTAACACCTGAAGTTCAAACTTCAACTGCTGTCAGTACTGAAGAGAAGAAAACTGCAGTAGAAAGAGTTTGAAGTCTACTAAAGAGGCAGTCAAGAAAGCAAACAATGCTTCCAAAGCATTGAAGAACAAGTCTTCAGTTGCTTCACCCTCTTTAGTTGATGATCAACCTAAGATGAAGAAGAAACCATGTGAAGTATGTGGTTTGTTCAATCATCTTACAGATGATTGTTGGTACAAAAGAGGTTCCAAACTCAAACAAAAAGAAGAAATTAATGAGAAAATGGTAAAAATGAAAACTGAGTTTGAGACCACATTTGTATCAGCAACATCAAATCCTGTAACCCTTAAGTCCTCAAAGAAATCCAAAAAGGAAGGGGTTAAACAGGTGACAGCTGAGAATGCTCAGAAGAAGAAGGGGCAACATAGGAACTTATCAAACTCCACTGGCAATGTGTCTGATGAGCTGAAAGCTTTATCACAAAATCAGACACAGCTGGTTATGATGGTTCAACATCTGTTGGGTAGAGTTAACCAACTAGATGCTCCTATGTTGAAACCACAGAAAAGGAGGTCCAAGCCAAAGGACTCCTCTTCTACACCATCTTCTTCCTCTCAGGCTGTTGTTTCAGATAAACCTGTTAGTTTACCATCTATTGATGAGACCAGGCCCAAAACCAAAAAGGTTTGGGTCTCTAAAACTAACTGATTGTTTATTATTGCAGGGTTCTTCAACATGCCAAAGTAGCATCTGGTATGTAGACAGTGGGGGATCTATGCACATGACTGGGAACAGCTCTCTTCTTCATGACTACTCTCAAGGAAAGAAGGGATTTGTTTCTTTTGGCAATGATGCTAGGGGTTACATCATTGGTAAGGGCTTTGTCTCCAATGGAGAAATCAAATTTGATGATGTTAATCATGTGGAAAATCTCAAGTACAATCTCTTGAGTGTCAGTCAAATGTGTGATAAAGGCCATGTTGCTCTTTTCACCAGTCAAAACTGTAGGATTCTGTCATCCAAAGTTTTGCACTTGATTGACAAGGTGTTGGATGATCACACTCTCCTGAGAGCCAACAGGACAGGAAGAGTATATGCCTTAGATCTTTCCAAGAAAATAGATCTCAAAGGCAATCCTTGCCTATTTTCCAAAGCCTCTTCTCAAGAATCTAAACTGTGGCACAGAAGGCTTGGTCATGTTAATCTCAAAAACATGAATCAGCTTACCCACAATAGTTTAGTCAGAGGCTTACCAATAAAGGAGTTCCACTGTGATGAAACCTGCACTGCTTGTTTAAAAGGAAAACAGCACAAAGTCTCATTCCCTCCTATTGAAGTGCCTAAGTCCACTGCCTGCTTGCAATTACTGCATATGGATCTATTTGGTCCTGTGAGAGTAATGAGCATGGCAAAGAAGAAATACTGTCTGGTAATTGTGGATGATTACTCCAGATTTGTATGGACTTTCTTTCTACATTCAAAGGATGAGGCTGCTCAGAAGATTATTCACTTTGTGTTGTATATTGAGAAGCAGTATTCCCTTCCAGTCAAGTGTATTAGGAGTGACAATGGAACTGAGTTCAGAAATCATACACTTGATGACTTCTATCTTTCAAGGGGATCAAAAGGCAGTTTAGCATCCCAGGACTCCAGAACAAAATGGAGTAGTGGAGAGAAAGAACAGGACTCTCATTGAAGCTGCAAGGTCCATGCTGGCTGACTCAGGTTTGCCACTGACCTTTTGGGCTGAAGCTGTCAACACAGCTTGCTATGTGCAAAATAGAGTTTTAGTAAATCAGAGGTTGATGAAGACTCCATATGAAGTTCTCCATCATTTGGCTCCTCTGATTTCATTTTTCAAAGCATTTGGGTGTCCCTTTTTATTCTCAACACAAAGGATCAACTCCATAAGTTTGATCCTAAGGTGGATGCAGGGTATTTTGTTGGTTATTCATCTACTTGCAAGGCATACAGAGTCTTCAACTGCAGAACAAAGATGGTTGAAGAAACTCTACATGTTAAGTTCAATGAATCTCCAAAGGACAAGATTCCACAAAGCCCTGTGGAGTTATTTGATTTGGACATACTGCAATATGTTCCTATCAAACTCCTGCTGTTGCTCCTGTCAACAGTTCACCACCTGGTGGTACTGCTGATGATGATGATGATTGCAGTACTCACCTCTTCAGGTTTAGTGATCAGCTGCCTGATTCAGCTAGACCTGATGTTCCTGTAGCTCCAGTAGCACCATCCACAACAAATGCTGATGAGATCTCTTCGAATTCAACTTCCTTTGAACTACCATCCACTGATTGGTTTCAAGGAAATGATTCACCATCACCATCTGTTACTGCTGAGCCTGCTACAAACACTTGCACAGATCTCATTGTGTATCAAGATCTGAAGAATCACCCTATGTCTCAAATCATTGGTGATATCACTGCTGGAGTATCAACAGAAGTCAATTGTCAAATTTCTGCTTCTATGCTCTCTTCATCAGTCAGCAAGAGCCAAAGAATTATCACATTGCTTTAAAGGACAATGGATGGGTTGATGCCATGCAGCTTGAGCTTCTTCAGTTCAAGAAACAGCAAGTGTGGGAACTGGTTCCTCTACCTCCAGGTAAGTGTGCAATAGGCACTAAATGGGTGTTTAGGAACAAAACTGATAAAAATGGGCTTATTGTTAAGAACAAGGCCAGACGGTTGTTCAGGGGTTTGCACAAGAAGAAGGTATTGATTATGATGAAACCTTTGCCCCTGTAGCCAGACTGGAAGCAATTCGATTGTTTTTAGCTTATGCTGCTTATCAAAACCTTAAAGTTTTTCAAATGGATGTCAAAAGTGCATTTTTGTATGGAAAAATTAAAGAAGAGGTTTATGTATGTCAACCTCCAGGCTTTGAGGACAATAAACATCCTAATTGGGTGTATAAGCTTGATAAGGCTCTTTATGGGTTAAAACAAGCTCCTAGAGCCTGGTATGAGACATTATCAACTTTCTTCTGGAAAATAATTTCACTAGAGGCTCCATAGATAAGACTTTATTCATTAAGAAAGCTGGGCAGCATAATCTACTTGTTCAAATTATGTAGATGATATCATTTTTGCATCCTCTGATCCAAAGTTGTGTGATGCCTTTACAAAGTTGATGCAACAGAAGTTTGAAATGAGTGCCATGGGAGAATTACAGTTCTTTCTGGGGTTGCAAATCAAACAAAAGGCTGATGGAATTTTCATTCATCAGTCCAAATACACAAAAGATCTTTTGCAAAAGTTTGATTTACAAAACTGTAAGCCCTGTCTACCCCCATGTGCAGCACCACACAACTGGATACAGATCAGAAAGGTAAAGTGGTTGATGAAACACTTTACAAATGCATGATTGGGTCCTTGATGTATTTAACAGCTTCTAGACCAGATATTATGTTTGCTACATGTGTTTGTGCTAGATTTCAGGCTGCACCTAAAGAGTCTCATCTGATTGCAGTCAAGAGGATCTTTAGATATCTGCAAGGCACTCCATCTCTAGGTTTATGGTATTCTACTGACATTCTGGTAAATTAGTTGCTTTTTCTGACAGTGACTATGCAGGGTGTAAGTTGACCAGGAAATCAACTTCTGGTGGATGTCAATTCCTAGGCAACTGCTTGATTTCTTGGCAGAGCAAGAAACAGACCTCAGTTGCTACATCAACTGCTGAAGCAGAGTACATTGCTGCTGCAAGTTGTACATCTCAGGTACTCTGGCTTCAAAACCAACTTTTGGATTATGGCATTACAGAGACTAAGACTCCATTGTTAATGGATAGTGCTTCAGCTCTTTGCATTGTCAAAAATCCAGTCCAGCACTCTAGGACCAAACATATAGAGATCAGACATCATTTTATAAGGGATTGTTTTGAAAAAGGTCTGATTGATCCTAAGTTTGTGCCTAGTGCTGATGAGCTTGCAGACATTTTTACTAAGCCTTTGGATAGTTCAACTTTCCAAAACCTGGTGTTAAGGCTTGGTATGCTGCAGCTAGAATAAGTGACAACTACTGATGATCTTAGTAATAAGTACTGATGATCATTAGTACCTATGTCACATATAAGTACTGATGAGTCTTTTACCCTCAGCAGTTTTTTTAACTACTGAAGGCTAAATGTCTCACAAGTACTGAAGTACTTCATCTGTTCTAAACTACTGATGTAGTTAAACTACTGATGCAGCTACAACTACTGCAATCAGTAAAAACAGATAAGTACTGATGTCCTATGAAACAACTGAAATCAGCCAAAAAGGCTGATGAATGTGTTGAGGACAGTATGAAACAGCTGAAAAGCTAAGAATTGACGAAAACAGCTGAAGAAAACTTTCTCTTCAGTCGTTTCTACAACTGCTGTTTCATTCTAAACAACTGAAGCAAAACCATGTCTTCAGCAGTTTTATAACTACTGATGACTAATACCAAGTCTTCAGTTGTTTACAACAGCTGATGACAAAACCACTGTTTTCAGTAGTTTCATAACTACTGATGACAAACACCAAGTCCTCAGTTGTTTCAATCATCTGAAGTCAAAACCACGGTCTTCAGTAGTTTTCTAACTTCTGATGCCTAACACCACGACTTCAGCTGTTTCAACGTCTGAAAGGATAATACCATGTCAACGGTCGTTTAAAACTACTGATGACTAACACCACATCCTTCAGTCTTTTTTATTACCCGCACCCTATATATACCCTGACCTAATCTTCAATGCTTCATCTTCTTCAAACCTAACGTTCCTCTCCAAAACTTCCTCCTTCTCAATGGCGTCCATGCAAATTAAACCGCGACACAACTGTGTTGCCTACCTCACTAAATCGCCTATCTGGACTAAGTTCGATACTGCTATCGATCTTATGGTTCAGTCCCAATACAATACGGCATTTCTTCTGAATCCCATACTACATGCCGAATCCCTTCAACAATTTTGGATGAACGTTACTATTACCACTGGGGAGAACAACACCATCTCTCCAGTCGGTCGTCAACAACAAAGAAGTAGTCATCACTCCTGCAATAATCCGCCAAATTCTTCATCTGAATGATGCTAGTTCTCCTGCTGGATATCCGAAGGGCACCACAGATCTATCCTTTGCCCAACATGGATATCAAGGCGATCTCAGTGCCTCCACTATCATGAAGAAACACTTTAATGACGCTGAGCGCCTAATTTTTCACATGGTGAATGTATGTTTGGCCCCTAAGACGTCGTCTTGGGATCAAATGTCGACAAAATGGCAGCAGGTAATGTATTCTATTCTTGAGCAACAACCACTAAACTTTTCAGAAATAATATTTTCGGAGCTCAAGGACATGGCTCAAAAACTAACTGCCAACCGTTGGATACTATATCCACGGTTCATAATGGCCATCATTACAAACCAGCTTAATGCTGAGGGACTTGTTGGCTTGGGAGTCCCTGCTACGGCTGTTCTGCCGGAAGTATACTCCGGCACAACTCTGACCAGACACTAAAATGGCTGCCAAGCTGCGAAAACCCACGCAGCTGGAACCCACAGCCACCACCTCCAAATCAAAAGTCCCCACCAAACCCACCAAAAAGAAACCCAAAACGGCTACTCAGGGAATTGAGTCCCCTGAGGATGCCCCTGCACCACAAACGCAGGATATATCCACTAGTCCAAACCCCCTAGTGGATACAATGACTCTTCCAGCCATAGCCGCTCAGGTCTCCTCTCAACAGGAGCCTGCAGCAACCACACAAGGGGTACCTACATATCTGGGATCTTCCTCACTTGAGGGGATTGCCATTGAAGAGCACCCACCTCCCCAGGTGCACACTGCTTCTATCCCTTCACCCCAAACAACCGCCCCTCACAGCCCAACTTAATAGTTGCACAAGTGCTGACTCAACTGCACTCCTCACCCCCTCCCCAGAAACCACTTACTACTGGGAATACCTCTACAATTGAGGGGGAGGAACACAGTGCACTTGAGAACCCACAGCACAGGGGTTTACCACTTCTATCTCCTGGTGTAGACAAGGAGCTTAGAATATCTAGTGAGGCTGCCACCTCCTCTGACTCAGCACATGATCAGAATGAGGCTGGTAACATTGCTAAGACCTCACTAGAGGCAACAGCTGATGATGGACACTGTCCTGAGGCTGGAAGTCCCCAGTACCAAGCACAAGGGGCACATGCCCAACTGGTCTACACCCAGTGCATGTAAATCCTGCTCTAAGCAGGAGGTCAGATGATTCAGTTTCGGCTGATGATGACCTGGGCTTTTTCTACGATGTTCTTGCCCAGAACACAATCCTTGAAGAGAAAGTCAGTAGGCTGCAAAACCTACTTGATCAACTCTCCAAGGAGAAAGACCATCTGCCTCTACCCACCCACAGATGGCACCTTCACTTGAAGGTTCCCCAAACACTGAGCCACTCCAAACTCAACCACCTGCCTCTGCTTCAGGCCTATTTCTCAGGAACAGAACCCTCCTGAGCAAATAGGTGCTGTACTTCAAAATTCCCTCCCTCTCATCACACCCATATCACTGATATTGTGACTAAAGCCATTGATGAGAGGCTTTCCTCAACTTTACAGCCCTTGATTGATGCTGCTATACAAAAGACTCTTTCTGCGGTACAAACCCCTTCCTCCAATGCATCCAAAAAGGGGGAGAGTACTGCAGTGAAAGAAAAGAAGAGGAAAAGAACAGAGGAAAAGAAGGAAGAGAAGCAAGCCAAGAGGAGGAGAAAGAAAAGCAACCTCTGCTCACTTACAAGCGAAAGAAAAGTGCTGATGATCATACTGCTGAAGACAAATCCTTGGAGGAGCTGGTAAAAGAAGCTGACACTACACACAGCCGATCCATGGATAAAATAATTGAACAACTCTTCAGGCAGGGGTTGACACAGCCACACTGGATAGTGAGATCAGAAGGTTGGAAGTGCAAGAGATACAAACCCGATGGGCAGGGTATGATGTGCTGGAAAAAGAGAGATTGGAAATAATGATCCGCTTTATTGCAAAATACTTAGGAAGATCGTTATGGAGATTCGCGCGTGGACCAGGGACAGCATTCTGGCTATAGCCACCAGAATCTGTCTGTCTGAGCAATTCAACAAAGGGATTATTGTGGAAGCCCTTGATGAGGCTGGGGCTGGTAAAAGGTTAGAGATGGCTAAACTCACAAAGGCGAACTAACACTAAAAGATGCTGGATCAACCTTCCCTTCCACCCACTCAAACAGAGCCTATCCCTCAAATCTCCCAACCAATCTCTAAGCCAAAATCCAAACATCCTCATTCTTCAAAACCAATTCCTTCACCAACCCAACCATCATCCAGTGATGCACCCAGAAGGAGGAGAAGGGTGCTGAGGATGGAAGAAGAAGAAGAGGAGGAGGATGAAGATGATAGTCTGCACTCTCTGCTGTTCTAAAGCTACCAAAACCCCGAAGTCAACCCATGATCACACCTGACTCTCAAAGGAAATGGTCAGAGTCAAGATAGAAGAAGAAGAACAGCAGAAACAGCATGATGAGCAACTGTTGAAGATGGTTGACAAGGAATTTCCTCATCATCATCTATTCAAGCCATGAAAGGGCATGCTCAAAGGCTGTACACTCTCAGGCACACTTTTCAGTATCAGAAGGAGAGAGTGAGAGTATGGCCAGACCCCAGGGTGAGTTCTAGAATCCATAAAAGAACTATTCCACACAGATACAATGGCCAAGTACGAAAAACAATAGATTCTACCATCATGTTGGCCATTGTAGTCTCACCTTGGGAAATCATTGATGAATTCAAGAAAGCTCACCAAGCAAAGAAGACCCCTCAAGCTTTACTAGAAAACAAGATGATTAAGAAGGGGTTGTATATAAAAAGCTTGAAGACATCCAGAAGAATGAGCTCCAGTTACTCCTTGAAGGCAACCATCCTGATGAATTTGTATATGGAGGTAACTACGGTGGAGCTGAAAAATGGCAGGACCATGAAGTACTTATCAGAGTACTATGGTCCAGAGTTCTTCTTCGAAGGAGGAGTAGAAGAACTCTCTCAGGAGGAACAAGTTGTTCTCCTTGAGGCCTATGTTCGAGAGTCATACAGACTCATTATGGGGAAGTAAATCTCATGAATGGGATAACAACT
Organism: Flaveria trinervia; assembly: GCA_025506515.1. Taxonomy (NCBI): domain Eukaryota; kingdom Viridiplantae; phylum Streptophyta; class Magnoliopsida; order Asterales; family Asteraceae; genus Flaveria; species Flaveria trinervia. The sequence goes on from CM046458.1 coordinate 56,695,367, forward strand.
CTGTGTCCAGTTCCCCAAAACAGAGTTCCCATTCATACCCTGCCAAACAAATATCTGAGATTTCTTCCCAGGCCGGAGCTTACATGGGTCATCTTCTCTACTGATCAAGAAGGAAAAAGACCAACATTTTGCCAACAATAAGTGGGATAATAAATAATTTAGAGGTTTTGGCTGCATTGGTTCAGGGGGAGTTTGTTGGACCAAAAGAACAATGAGCCAAGATCAGAAAACCTCTAAGTCCCACATGGTATCACAACAACTGCTGAAAGCCTCATCAGCAGTTTGACAAGTGCTGAAGACTTCAACAGCTGAAGATCAAGTGCTGAAGACTGCAACAGCTGAAGAACTAAAGTGCTGAAGTACAACAGCTGAAGAACACAAGTACTGAAGCTGAAAGACCAAAGTACTGAAGTACAACAGCTGAAGAGTTTACAAGTGCTGAAGATCAACAACTGATGTACAAAGTCTGAAGACAAAGACTGAAGACATCAGCTGATGATATCTACTGAAGTCATCAGCTGATGAAACATCTGAAGGTCAAAGTCTGAAGATCAAGTACTGAAGCCTCAGTAGTTTGTCACAACTGCTGAAGAGTACTTCTTCAGTAGTTGTGATATCAGTAGTTTTATATTTCTAGTTTCAGTAGTTTTATGTTTCAGTAGTTTTGTAAAACGACTGAAGAGCTTGTTCTTCAGTCGTTGTAGTTTCAGTAGTTTCTAATCAGTAGTTTTATATTTTGTACTTAACACTCTGATATGTTCTCAGTAGTTGTGAACATTTCAGTAGTTTGTTAAGAGTTAGTTATTTTTGTATTAGATCTGCCAGTTGTCACTTTCCGTGATAACAGCAGTGTTTGTTGCACTCTATATAAGGAGTGACAACCTATTGTAATATGTGAATGACGTGAATGATGAAGAATGATTTGATTAGAACATTCCATATCTATAAACATTCCTTGAATCAGAAATATATTCTCTCGCTATAACCGTATGTGCTCTTAATGCATACAAGCATCGACTTCTTGCTACAATTTGTCTAATCCTATTCTTATTCCGCTGCCTTGAACTCTAATACATCAAACTTGTGATCGCTGATCCTGTCAGTCGGGCGATTGACTCAGTCGATCAATTCAGTCGCCCGACTGAGGCTCAGTCGGTCGACTGATTAGTCGCACGCTCTCAATTGACGAATGACCCATTCTGATAATCCATTCAGGTGAATGGTCATTACACATGTCCATCGGATGTTTTAATGCATGAGTATGGTCCATTCGCATGATGGTCCTACTCCAACATGATAATTTTGACTTTCAACCCTTTTATCCTGTTAATTTACACTATGAACATTGATCATCTCAAACATGATTTTATTTTAACTGAAAAACCTTTGATCACATCAGACGTGATCATCTTAAAAACTTTTGTCACCTCAGACGTGACCCATTTACTTGAAAGCACGCGTGGTCACCTTAGACGTGACCTTTTCGATGATAAGGTCCCTTATCAACTTCCATGACATAGTCTGATACTACACATACTGAATATGACAAACTGTACAGAAATAAAAGAAATAATACTGAAATTTTAAAAATTAAGACATGTTTGTGTTTTTATGAGAGTTATTCCCGATGTATTTCTAGGAATAATTATACTTGAGAGCAACCACAATCATTTAAGCTATACATGGATCAATTTAACTGGAATCATACAGGATATTCAAAATCTCAGGACAAGTTATTAAAATGACAGCTTTGATGCTCTTTCCTTGTTGTTCATCAGGAGTCATTTAGCAAATTTAGGAAATCATACTAGTACTATTAGGTACCACACACTGATTTGAACTTTCAAGAATTGTAGCCGGTGATTGTCAGTATACTTGTCCTCTTAAATCCAAACACAGACTTTCAACACAGTTTGGTGATCGTTTTAGGTTTGTTTATTGCAACAAGCATTTGTGGATCCCACACTTATATGGTAATCAACATTCCTCAGGAGATTTTGAGCGGTCTAAGGGTAGAAATTCAAGAAGAGACTATTCTTAGAACTTTCAAAGAGAAGCCAATCCTCAGGTCAGTGCCATCGCAACAACAGAGAGGCGGTAAACAACAATGAGTTCTAGAATATATAGGTTATGCTTATTCTCAAGTCAGTGCGCAAGCACGGGAGAGGCACATAACCTATCTTCTGTTTGAGCAATTTTTCTTCTTTTGCACAGATCTCACCAACAAATAGGTTATCAGTTTGATTGTATTTTCATTTTTCATGTGCTTTTGCACATGCTTTGGTCTTACGCACACTTTTGTGGCGTTTACTTTGCTCGTCACCCCTTATTGGAATCGTGTTGATTGTGTTAACAAGGGATAAAGTGTTTCCACAGCTTGTCAAACATTTTAGTTTAATCTTGAGATCACCAACCGGTCTAGTCATCTATTGTGTTTGATCTACCAACATATCAGCTATGGTCTAGCAACCTCTAGGTCTACTTTCTTTGTGTTACCTTAGTAGTAGCTAGCTTAACTATCATATGTCCTTTTATATTGCTCAAACTGCTCAGACTTATACTTGAACTTTGCATCTTCTCAATTTTGGATTTTTAAAGTCCCAAATGGTTTGTACCTGTGTACTATCATCTTCCACACGTTAAATCGGTATCACACGTATGATCTTATTTGTTTCATTGGCTTGCCTCTCCTTTTCCCTCGTTTTTTTTATTTTTTTATACCTATTCTCCCCCTAAAATACTAAAACCTCTAAGGATTTGCGTTTTAGAATTTTAATGAGCAAGAACCGACACTAAGTGTAATTAACAAACTAACAGTAAACAAAACAAGAGAATTAATTTAAAAAAACTATAATTTAATAAATTTTAAAAGACACTAGATGCGACGCATCGGACTATACATGGTCATCTTCAGGAATGACCTCACTATTCTTTTTAACACCATTGACCTCTAACAGATATAGAAAACGTGCTTTATCAAAAGCCTTTGTATAGAGGTCTGCGTGTTGAAAATCAGTGTTTATTTTTATTACATCGATTAAGTTCTTTTCAAAACAGTCACGTATGAAGTGATATTTGATCCTGATGTATTTGGTCTTGGGATGTTGGACCGGGTCCTTAGTGACTGCAATCGCAGCAGAGTTATCAACAATATAGGAGTAGAAGTGAATTGCAAACCGTAATCCCGCATTTGCTGTTGAATCCATATGATTTGGGAACAGCAGCTTGCAGCAGCAACATATTCTGCTTCACAGGTTGACATGGCAACCGAGGTCTGCTTCTTACACTGCCAGGTTACCAATCTTCTCCCAAAGAACTGACACCCTGCTGATGTAGACTTGTAGTTCATCTTGCAGCCATCGTAATTCGAGTCACTATACGTTATAAGTTCAAAGTCATCATCATGAGGGTACCACAATACAAGTGTGGGTGTGCCCTTCAGATAACGAAATATCCTCTTGACCCTAATTAAATGGTTCACTTTAGGCTTTGCCTGATATCGCGAGCATAAACATGTAGCATACATGATATCTGGTCTTGAGGCCGTGAGATACATGACAGATCCAATCGTCCCTCGGTACATAGTAGCATCTACCAGATCACCGTTCTCGTCGGGTGCTACATCATGGTTTGTAGCCAATGGAGTGCCAACTATGGAAGCATTTTTCATGTCAAACCAACTGAAATTATCTCCTACATACTTGGTCTGATGCAAGAAGATTCCATTTGGTGTCTGATCTACTTGTAACCCGAGAAAGAACTTCATCTCCCCCATGGCACTCATCTCAAACTCATCCTTCATTACTGCTTCAAATTCTTTGCATAATTCTTCATTCTTTGACCCGAAGATTATGTCATCTACATAGATCTGTACTAGCAGTAAGTCTCCATCTTTTTCTTTGATAAATAGTATGCAATCAATGACTCCCCTATGAAATTCGTGTTTCACAAGATGAGTAGAGAGTTTCTCATACCAAGCCCGTGGAGCTTGATGAAGCCCGTTTAGAGCCTTGTCGAGTTTGTAAACTCTATCCCGATGATATGGATCTTCAAATCCCTCGGCTTGATTGACATACACTGTTTCTCTGATTTCCCCATGAAGGAATGCACTCTTTATATCAAGTTGATAAACTTTGATTTTCATATAAGATTCATAGGCAAGGAAGATGCGGATGGCTTCCATCCTTGCCACAGGTGCAAATACTTCATTGTAATCGATACCTTCAACTTGTCTAAAACCCTAAACAACAAGTCGAGCCTTATTTCTGATGATCACACCCTGATCATCTTTCTTACATTTCAAACCCCATTTGGTACCTATGACTTTAGCACCTTTAGGTCTAACCACTAGTGTCCATACACCTAACTTCTTAAACTGAAGAAGTTCTTCCTACATGGCACTAACCCAAGCCTCATCATTTAGTGCTTCACTAACATACTTTGGCTCAAACTGAGACACAAAGCAGCGGTAGGCACCATCGTGAAGATATCCTTTTTCCATCACAGAGGCATAATCAGCTGAATACAGCTGATTTCTAGTCTGTACCCCTGATCTCACATCTCGTATGATATTATCCAATGGATGATAGATGTTTAGACGTGAGCCAGGAGTTGTCAGAACAACTACCTTAGAGTCAAGATTATGAACATTTGGTTCTAGGTCTGAGGCAATAGGAGTCTGAGGTTCTGAAGGTTCAGAAGCATCACCAGCCGTGCGTGTGAACTTGTGGTAGTCGGAACCTGTACATCCTGGTTGATCTGATCATTTCCTTCATTTTCTTCATCAGAAGAAGAATCACTCACATCAACTGATCCTCCTGAGTTGGTAGGATCATGACATGTTGAATCTTGAGATGATGTGTTCAAGACATCATACATCATCTTGTTTGCCCACTCATCTTCTGAAGAAGAAAGAGATATGTTGAAGGACTTGAAGAATCCATCATAGTCGAAGAAGTAAGCAGGCCCTTTTTCCAGCAGGTGGTGTGATATATCTCTGAACATCAACATTACACCACACCTCTACTTGACCTGTTGAGTTATTGTAAACTCTCTTGTTCGGTATGTTGTATCCTAAGAAGATCCCTTCATCAACCTTCTCACTGAATTTTTCCTCCTGAGTCTTTTTCAGTAGGATGCACAGAGCGCCAAACGGATCGAGATATTCCAAGTTAGGTTTACGTCGCTATAATAACTCGTAGCACGTTTTTCCATGGCGTTTTACTATCAGAACTCGATTAAGAGTATAACATGCATTTGCCACTGCTTCATTCCAAAATTGTATAGGTAGTTTCGAGTCTACAAGCATTGTCCATGCCGTCTCTATCAAGTTGCGGTTCTTCCGTTCAGCAACACCGTTCATCCAAGGAGTATAAGCTGAGGTGAATTGATGCACAATTCCCTTTTCCTTGCAATAGTCCTCCATCCTCTGATTCTTGAACTTGGTTCCGTTGTCTGAGCGCACCTGTCTTACCTTCAGCTTGTATAAGGATTCCAGAGTAGTTACCAAATCCTTGAAGGATTCAAATGTTTCTGATTTGGATTTCAAAAACATTACCCAAAAGAACCTTGAGTAGTCCTCGGTAACTACATAGCAGTACAAGTTGTCTGCGATGCTTCTTGTACTCACTGGACCAAACAGATCCATGTGAAGAAGCTCAAGTGGAAGTTCTATAGAATGAACTTTCTTTTCCTTATGAGATTTCTTCGTCTGTTTGCCCTTTTTCCACGCAACACAAAAATTTGGGAGTTGAAAGTTTGGGTTTCCCTGAGGCATCACATATCACAAACTCAACCCACTGACCCTTTGAGGTTAAGGATTGATCATAATTCTATTTGTTCTTATTTTCAGTCACTGAGGAGGTTTTTTCTTTCCATAGACCAGATTTGTGTAAGGCCTGTTTGTGATAAATAGACGACTGGCTGATGGATTGAATTTTGGGTTCATAATCTCTTAGGCGTCACTAAGTTTCTTTTAAAAGATCTTGATGTAGATGTAGAAAGTTCAACTTTCTTCCTCGGTGTCCGATAATAAGGACAGTAAGATGCTATGTGACCATACTCTCCACAATTATAGCAGATCTGCTTTTAACTTGATGGTTTCTATTTTTTGGTGGAGATGCAGATGTCACACAATTGACCTTATTATGTTTGGATTGGGACACTTCTTTGTTTGATGTATGAGTTGGTTTTACAAACTTAATTGCTTTACCTGGTTTTACATCTTTGATCTCTTGTTTACCTAGACTGTGACATGATGCACGTGATTGATTAGGTTTTATAGTCTTTTTAGGTTCTTGTTTGACTTTGTTTGACCCTGACTTAAAACTAATCTTTTCAAATTCTTGTTCCAGATTAACACAAGGCATTTTTCTTATTTCCTTTGAAGTGGCCTCCTTCTGTTTAGTGTCTGATCCAATTGATTTACTTAATGAATCTGGACCACTCACTAGAATGGACACCACGTGATCCTTGATGGGGTTATTGTTAATTAGTTTACATTTGGTGTTCATCAAGGTCTCAGGTGGTGGTGGAACCACTTTGTATCCCAGTCCCTCCCCATTATTTCTCTCTCTTACTAAGTGTTGGACAATATGTGATGAGCTTGTCCGACTATGCAGTTTTTGTTTTAATGAATTGACTTCTACTTCTAAAACTGCTTTTTGCTTCTTAATGTCCTCAAGAGAGTTCAGATAGTACCTAATGTCATTTGCTTGGTTAAAGGCAACTGCCTCAGTTTCCCTAAGCTGTTTATTTAATAGGTCTATCTTTTCCTTGTAACTATGCTCGTTTTGTTTCAATACTCTATTAGCTTATGTGCACAGTTCTAGGTCCTTTACTAGGCTATCAGTATGACCTAATAACCTAGCAAATTTTGAATCTATACTTTCTCTAAATTTATTACATTCTAAGCAAGCATGATTATTAAACAGTTGGTCAGAAGTACTTACCTGAGATGTAGAAGAAGAACCAGCCATGAGTACTGGCTCGCTTTTCTCTGGTTCGGATGATTCAGATGATGATGCATTTGCAGATTTTTCTTCTTCAGGCAGGTAGTTGACCACATTTGCAGTATCTTCAGAATTTGACATTGCGATCTCTATTGCTACATCACCTTCACTTGCAGAATCGTCATCAATATCCTCCACACTAGCTATATTTGACTCTCCTGGTGAGACGAACCTAAAGCTCCAGTCTTGTCCTTCATCTTCGTTGGTGTTTAAGGCTTTTGGATCCTTACTTGATAAGTCAGCATTACTAGCAGTGGACTTGTCTTGACGGTTAAATGACGAGAAAGGATTTCCATTTCCTGTCTTCTTTGGTTTTATACACTCCCTCTTGAAGTGTCCTTTCTCACCGCAGTTGAAGCATGTAACCTTTGACTTATCAAACCCAAAGGTTGTGTCTTTTGTTGCAACCAGGTTCTGTCCGGTCTTTTTGACAAACTTTTTAGCTCGTCGGATAGCACTTGCTAGAGCCCACATTATGTCCATACGTTCCAACTCCATTTCATAATCTTCATCTGCCAGGTGGCAGTTACCTATCTTTCCAGCAATTAATCCATCGTAGGAGTGAACCACCACAGCTAAAAGGTCCATATGTTCTCTGGCCACCTCTACAGTTACATTCCCGAGGTTGTCGGTTTTCAGCTTTGCGGCATTTGCTTCAAGTACTGTATATTGGGTGCTAGACGACCCTGACATTTCTGATCCTAAAGTTGAGGGTTGTGCTGGAATTCCTATGCTTGAGATGAAGGTGGTTTGCAATGGTGCTCTAGATGTCTTGACTGAAGGAGCGGCATTGTAGAGTGCTGGATTCTGATCATAGTTTGCCTTTTGGGCTCGATACTTCATCCTAAGCTCTCCTTCTCTCAGTTTCAGAATGAAGTCATATATGTCTAACTTCGAGAGCATTCCATTCTGTCTGAGATTTGAAACAAACAAATCCCATTTATCTGGTAATCCATCAGCAAAGTTTGATACCTTATCTTCCATCGAAGTAAACACTCCATGAGTGTGCATCTCACTCATCAAGTGGTAGAATCTATCGATCACATCATCAAGGCCTTCTTTTCCCATTGAAGAGAAGTTGTCAAACTCCTTCTTCAATGCTTTTGCCTTGATAGCCTTCAGAGAGGCATTCCCATCATACCTCTTCTCCAACGCATCCTAAAGTTTCTTGGCCTGAGTATACTCCGAATACTGATGGAAAATATCCTTCGGAATAGACTGAGTAAGCAAGGCGTAGACTTTCTTCTCAGTGTTGTGTTTTACCTTCTATGTATCCGACATGCCACTTAGAGTAAGTTTTACTCCGTCAGCTCCAACCGGCATGCTGTACCCCGACTCTATTGCCTCCCACAAATTTGTATCTACTCCATTCAAGTAGATTTCGAAACGTTGCTTCCATTGTGGATAGTCGTCTAACGTGATAAGCTTCGGGGGTTTATTGTGTATTACCACTTCATTCTCCAACAATAGTAGATTCTGAATACGAGTATATCTACTAGCTGTGTATGCCGAAAATTGATCCTCCTGTGACATCCGGTAAATTTCTGTTACCAAACTCCGTTAGTTTCGTTAAGTCTTGTATACACGTGTCGTGAACACACACTAGTTGTCGTTTAACGTTGGTGACTTTAAATAATGGATAATGTTAATTTAATGTGTATCTAATTGATTATGTGATTATTGTGTTAGGTTTATGTGTTGACATGTTTTTAAAAGGTTAATTAGAAAATTAATCGCGTAACACGAAAACGTGCCTATTTATTCGTATGTTGTGTTTTTATAAAGATAAGATATATAATGATTTTCATAAGTTTATATCTTTATATTATGAAGTTAAAAACACTTTACAAAGAGTTTAAAGCCTAGGTTTTATAAAATACAAATACAAGGGTTAAAAGGGTAATTATGTAAATTAAAATTAAACAAAACAAATCCCAAACCCTAATCCCCACCCATTCAGCCGCAACACATCTCTCAACCCCCTCCCTTGCGAAAATCAGCCAAGAACAAGCATCAAAGCATCAATTTGATTCGATTACAAGGCATACAACACGTAGGAATCATCAATTGCAAGTTAACACGTTTAAAGGTTAGATTTTTACAAGTTTTGTGGGTTGTGCATGGTGGCCGAACCCTAGTTGCAAAATTGGTCTTCATGGGGTCGAATTTGATTGATGTTGTTTGGTGATGTTAGTATGTTAGTTAGATTGAATACATGTTAGTTAACGTCGATTATGCATGAATTGTATGTTTTTAGTGGATTGATCATGAACTTTGATTATAGGCAAACCCTAATTCGAAAATTTATGAGATTATGGATGAATGATGATTGTTTGATGAATGTATGATGATTAGTAGGTTGTATGAATGCTATGTTACATTGATTTTCAAGAAATTGGTGAATTGAAGTTGATGTTCATAGGTTACTAATAATAGTAACTTTATTTTCATGTAATGATGATCTAGTGATGGATTGATGTTATGGATGTGTTCATGATGATGATTAGATGTAGATTGTTGTTATGAATGCTAGAAATCTTTGAATGGATGTTATTGTTCATAGCTTGCCAAAAGTAGAAACTTTTGTTATGAAGATTGTTAGATTATGGTGATTTTGTATTGTTGATCATGTCTAAACATTGTTATGAGCTTGAGATGGTATAATTATGATGAATTCATGAATACATTGAGTGGTTGATGGATTTTGGATGTGCTTTCCCAAAAGGGAAACTTTATTTATACAAAATGTGAAAGATGATAGTTGAACATGGTTGGGATGTTAGGGATGTTAGTATGATCATGGATGAATTCTAAGGTGATGAACATGTAAAATAGTTGTAAGGGATGTTTTGGATAATCATGAATGATATTTGGAATTTATGATCATGTATGATTTGGATGTTGATTAGTAGTAGGACATCATGTTTGGGATTGGTAATTGATTGTAGATGTTGTAGAATGCAATGCATATGGTAAATGAAATGGTTATGATCATCATACACCGTACGAATCTGAGCCCCTACTTAGTAGGATTGGCAGGGTTTAGGATGGGAAGTCGTGAGTGGCTTCACATGGCATGTGGTGAGTGGTTTGATCTTTGTGTGACATGTTAGTTGTGTTATAACTAGTGAATATGTTAATGTTCTAGATTCGCATGACTTGTATGGTACTTGGTTGTATGATGATCTAAGTGATACACCTGGTTAATATAGCATACATATGATCTATTTGAATGTTAACTATGTGTGATATATGTGTATGATTACTTGAATGGTTTACAACACATAAAATCACCAACGGGTCAAACGGGTCAACTAGGTCAAACATGTCAGTTTTTCTGAAATCTTGAGTCCTTGGTTGTAGTGTACTTAGGGTTTCACATGTTCTTTGATTACACGTACTCATGTACTTATATGATCTAGGTAACCTCTAAAGGTTGTCTGTCTATTCTGTTTGACAAGTCAAACTCTATGTATCTATACGCATATCAGGTGAGTTCATGCCCCATTTTTATTTATCTCTTTTGGGGGAGATAGCATACTGGTAAATCACAAACGCTTTGTATATTCAAGTTGTGTATAATATATATAGTGTTGATATCATGGAAAAGTCCACACACTTTCGAATTGTTAATATGAATAGCGGGGAAATTTGGGTAGTACTACTGGGTCTGACGAGCCTCACCTGTGTGACTCGAGGTCAACCGGGTGCAAGTTGTCCTAATGAACATTGTCACGACCTGTTAAGTCGTGGCAGGAGGCAACAACGTAACACAGTCAGTTTCAATTGCGAAATCACTATGAAATAATAGTATTGTTAATGGACTAGCTATCTGTTACAATGCGCTACTTGTATATCTCTATTATTAAACTGTTTATGTTTGAATCTCTTGAACTCACCAACCATTGTGTTGACATTTTAGTATGCTATTCTCAGGTCATTAGCTTGCTTGCCATAGGAGCACTGCATGGTTCACTGCATTCTATGACACGGTCTTCGAGACAATTTTATCATTTGAATGATTAATGATTACTCTTTTGGGATTGGCACATGTTTTGCCACAATTATACTTTTATTTCTTTCGGTTGTTTTCAAAACGCTTCCGCACTGTTTAATTTATTTACTTTGGTTGTTTTCATTTAAATTATGGCATATAGAGTCGTTCTGAGTAACTATTGACTGTGATCCTGGTTTGTTCACATGCCTCGCGGTTATAAACTCCGCAAGTGGATTTTGAGGGTGTGACACCTCCATTTCATTTAACTTTATGGTTTAACACACTGCTGATGTATACGAATGAAGGTATGCGATTGGGCTTATTCGGGCAATTGAACAAATGCGGAGGTTCAATCGTGCGACTGAACAGATGCGGATGAGTCAGTCGTCCGAATGAACTAATGCGGTTGAATAGACCGAATGAAGTTCTCAATCGTAAGAATGAAGGTACGAATGAGTCCAATCGTGCGGTTGGAAAATGCGAATGAACTCAGTCGTGCGATTGAGCCAATCGTGCGACTGAACCTGCTGAAGTTTGATAATTCATAGGTTAAACTTGTTTTGGCCGTAAAAACTCGACTTTTATCAAACCCTAATAGCCGTATGCCGGAAAAACTAAACTTTTCGATTAGGAACCGTCCAAGACTTCGTTAGACACAAAAGATTGTGTTTTTGATGCAAAAATACAATTTTGTATCAAAACAATTGAATCAACACGTAATCAAGAGCCTGTTGCTCTCATACCACTTGTTAGGATCTGGTATTTGACCAAACACCAACTGATTAACATGTTAAACCAAACCAAATAGTGTGGAATCCTATTTGATTGGCGATCCAATCAGTGAGAACGCACGTAGAAACAATAATGTATTGAAACTAACGTCAAGAATCGATTGAGAATCGATCTATAGCGTTCTATGAACTTGGAGTACGAACTTGGAAGCTTCTGGACGGCTAGGGTACGTCTGGAGTCGAAGTGGATTCAATTCTTATGTTTTCCACGAATTAAGTGGAATTTATAGGTTAGGATTGCTCATTCGGGCGACTGAACCATTAGCATGGTTCATTCGTGCGATTGAGCCATGCGGTTGATCCATTCGCACCACTGAGTGTTCAGTCGTGCGACTGAGTCAGACGCATGAAGTTGTTCAGTCGCATGGCCATTCGGATGCATGAGAACTTCACTTCACAAAGTTTGAGTGTATTCAATATTCTAACATTATGTATAACACTTTAAACAATCACAAACCTATATAATTAAGTCAATATGCGTAAAACAACTCATTAATGAAATATTAAACATTATAAACACAACCAAACATTGTATTTCATTAAGTACCCAATAGTTATATAAGCGTAAGACATATTACCTTCAGATCAGGATCTAGGTACATATATGTATCAACATTTACTAACAAGTTTTTCACTCGCGTTAGTGACATATGTTTTATCATGTTTTCCTTGCGCCATGCTTGTGTGACTTTTGTCATTATTTGTCCAGCTTATCGTAAACCATAAAACAAATTCTGACATGGACTATGATAATACCAATATCGGCACTAGCGATGTTTGCTTTTAATCGATTGAGTTCATCACTGTACCACAACAGACGTTGTACTCACAATAGCCAACAATATCTAAAAACCACTCAAATTTGTATACCACTTTTGTTGTTTTCTTCCGCACTACGATGTGTGAGTTTGATTGTTATGAAAAAAACTATAAAAGTGAATATTGAAATTAGTCAATACCAATCCTACAACAATTTTTCGCTCATAATCGATTTTTCGCTCATAATCGGTTTTTCGCTCATAGTCGGTTCGGTCTGTCATAATACGACAACGATAACTACACTCGTTATAGGCTAACCATTTCAATCATATTGGATTGATGAGTTGATGGGTTTCAAATAAACAAGTTGAGTTTTTCAACCCTAACCAGACTCATATTCTTATTTGTGATATGTCTGTGTCGAACTTGCTTAAAATCCATTCGTGTTTTAGGTTTTACTAGTTTTATTAGTAATAATTTAAATAGTAAGTTAACTCCACTCAAATGAAACATTTTTGTAATTGGTGCCTTTTTAATTGTTTTTGTTTCTTTATCTCTCGTCCCGAATCAACAAACTTGGGATTATATATTTAGTTCGAGATTAGAAGAACCGATCGTTAATGATAGGATAACTAATAAATTAAAATTCTAAAAAATAAAGGTTTGATTAAAGAGTTTACAAGGGTAAATTAATTTAAATTTTAGTAGAAAAGTAACCCCATAGAAATGCGATAAAGAAGTGATGAAATATATGATACTTTTAATTCAAGATTAAAACCTTTTTTTATTTTTTTTATTTTAATAATTTGGTTTTTTGCTTTTATTTCACATTCAGTTTAGATTTTATAAAAGAATTCTTGGGCTATGAATTGTGGACTAAAGACAGGCTATTATGCAATTGGGCTGGTCAAGATTATATGGTAGATAGGTTGTGAGCTGGTTTGTGTTAGATCTATTTGTCAAATAAGCTTAAGTGTTGTTTCTTAAATACACGTGTTCAACTCATTACTCACCTCTCCTAAAAATAATTTTTTCTCTCAAATCCATACCAACTAAAGATACCAACTTGTCACACAAATTCACACTTTCCTTTAAAACTACTTATGAAGGTACAGAGTTCTAATCAACAGAAGAAGAAGATGAAGGAGGTTTTAAATGATTAATCGTAAATTAAATCCAACCGTAAAGTCACATATACATGCGATGTACTAGAGAGTTTACGGGAGATATACATGGATAGAAAACAGTAGATATGAGTAAGTAAAATACAATTTAAATTTGAATAAATATAATTTGAATTGTGGATATTATTTAGGTTTAGGGGTGTAATATCTAGCTTGTTTAATAAAGTAGGTTGTGTTCAAATTGGTTTGTGTAACACGTCTAAATAAGCAGGCCATGTATGGATTGAGCTATTTAATCTGTTTAATGAACATGTTGACTTGTTGAACATGTTTACTTGTTTAGCCAGTAAAACTAATTCAACTAAACAAGTGGATGCAGGTAAAAGTAAAAAGTTTACAAAGACAACTTATTAACCTGTTTGTGATGCGTTTATAATTAGCTTACAATTGATTTACAACTTGTAACCTCATTTACAATGTTTTACCCTTTACAACCTATCAACCCATTTGACTTGCGCAGATGAGTGGGATACGAAGGCTATATTCGTATTACACGATTTTTAATCGTGTCATGATTATGGTTGATGTATTTGACATATATACATGTACATGACATATTCCCATTCATCAATTTAGTCCTTCAATCTAAAGCCCGACTAGCCTTGACACGATTGACAACCAATGGCGGAGGATTTAAGAGGGGGGCTTTCTTTTTTTCGTCGGCAGTGTTAAACTTTAGTCCGGTTGTGTAAATTTTTGGTCTGGACGTGTAAATATTTATATAAAACTCGAGTTCGCCCCCTTTAAAAAATTTAATTTCGTCCCCGCCCCTCTACCCGAAAATTTAAGCTCCGCCACTGTTGACAACCTGCACTAAATACATAAATATTATATATAAATTCTTAAATGATACACTTTTAACTTTAACAGTATTTGATATCAAATAATAATTTTCTAAAAAATATGATAACTTTAACTCTTTTTTGTTTTAATAGTTGCATCTCAAAGATAGAATCTGTTTGTTTGTATGTATTTTAAAAGGTGACACCGAAAGCCAAATAATGATCAAAATGAGTTCCGAAGTGGACTTGTCAAATGTCTTGTAATCTCGATTAAAGTAACCAATACTAGTTCACCTTTTATGAACAATATTAAAAGTGTATAATTGTCGGTATCAATCAGTTATAAACGCGTTAACGCACGAGTAATCTTTTAGAAAAAAGAGATAAATAATAAAAAGAAACCAAAATGACACAAAAGTTTCTTAGCAAACACAAAAGCAAAAGCAAGGGTCGCGGGAGAAACCATTTGCAAAGTTACATGTGGCTCGACTCTTTTGCTTACAATATTGGCATTGTTATGTTTGAGTTAATTCTAGTTGTTATGTAGTTTAATAAACATTTCATTGATTTGTTTAACCTGTTTATAGAATTGAGTCGTATTTAAGTTAACCTATCTAACTTGTCTAATGATTAACTTATTTAACCGTTTGAATTAAATTGATTCACCACTCAACTTGCTATAGTTTAAGAATACCAAATAAGTATTTTCTATAAGATCAAGATAATACAGTTTTCAACTTGATTAGACCACTGGTAATGGGGTGTTAAGATTGGAATTGTTAGTTGGATAACACCAGCGCCCCCGTCGACGTTTACCCGGCGTTATGGGGTTGTGGCATTTTTTCAGTAACGCCAAAGTTGATGCTATTGTATGAATCGATCGAGAGAAGTTTAAGAATAGAGAGAAACTTCAAACCGTTAGAGAAATCTTCGACGAACACCGTCCTAATTGAACCGCTGACGAGACCCTGTCGAACACCGGTATGTTTTCCACTGCTTGATGGACACCTCCCTACTCATTGTTCGAATCGTCATGGTTGTGGTGGTGGTGGAGGATACGGTGGTATTTTTTGACACAACGACGACGGAAGTCGTAACCTAATGGTGGTGGGCCTGGTGGCATGATGGTTTCTTTTTGAGGTGGTAGTTTGTAATAGCACTTAATACTATATGTATACTATATGTATATGTCTCAATTTTCGTGGTGTAAGTGGGGAGCCAATACATAAATAGAAAATTATATTTACGCATAGCTACACCAAGAATTGAGAGTTTGACTGTGAAGAGACGGTAGAATGAAACGATTTAGTTGGATAAAAAAGACAAAAAATGTAAATTAAAACGAAATAAATGGATAATGATTAAAATGGCATTATACTTAAGAGGCCTCATGGCTAACAAATTGTCTACATGTTTACAACTTGTTTGACCTGCTTAGAAAAATAAGTTACATGTGTCATATTCGCAAGAATACAATAGTAGTTATGTTTGGATTTATCAAGTCAATCCGTGATTTACTGGAAACCTATGAATTCTATGATTAACACCTCAAATTATACTTGATATGTAGATATAGTGTTATCATGTGATATAATTATATTTTTTTTAAACAATATGATGATTATTATAAAATATAATCATGACACACATTATTGCCTATATTATGTATGATTATATATATGTAGTGTGTGTATATATGATGTACAAGATGTGTTGAAAGTATATAGAATGAATACAATTATCCTCGTATTTATTGTTTTTTTCTACGTTATCACCACAAAATCTCTAAAACCCTTGTATCTAGGTTAACAAAAACTTTGACCATCAAGATCAATGAAGAAATCTGTGAAACTAACTTGGCTCCAATCTCTGGCGACCATACATACTAGCTGACAAACAAAGTCAAATCCTCGATTGAAACAACTAACCTCTTGTAAGTGTGCAACCATTGAACCTTTGTCCTAACCCTCGATGATTGTTCTTTCACAAACCTCCTATCAGGCTCCTACGAGATATTAGAAACCCAACTCATGAGCAATTAGTATAGGACCATTGCTTATGTGAATACGGCTACCATTCAAGGCGGAGATAAGAGAGAAAGAGGACATGGCCTAGTAGAGGCCATAGGTATGGATGAAATAACTCATGAAAAAGAGAAGATCATGATAACAACACAACATTATAGTTCAAGCCACCGCATAGGGGGAGATCTTTTGAGGTGCATGAAAAATGCTTGACATGTAAGGCCCCGTTCCCGGAGACCTCACAGTTAGTCATTCACAACATTAAATACATTAAACATTATAAATTTACAAACTTAAGCAGCGGAATTAATTTAACAAAAGTCATTCATTTCATTAAAAACACTGTTGTTGAGCAA
Organism: Flaveria trinervia; assembly: GCA_025506515.1. Lineage (NCBI taxonomy): Eukaryota > Viridiplantae > Streptophyta > Magnoliopsida > Asterales > Asteraceae > Flaveria > Flaveria trinervia. The sequence goes on from CM046458.1 coordinate 56,712,270, forward strand.
TACACTATTGTTTAACCGTATACAAAAGAATTGTTTAATTGCATTTCAAAACAACAACAATAACAAGTATGAATGGATGTCAGTCTTTCCCTGCCGAGTAGTTTCACCCTCGTGCCATCCTCAGCAAAGTTTACCTGGCAACTGAAAATATATAAAAGTCAGAGTTGCTAAGTGAGTTCTAGTTTTAAAAGTAATAAAATACTTTCTTTAAGGTATACATATGAAAATACTTTTTCTGTGAAAATTTCATCTCTTTATACGTAAGCACGCATTAACTATACAACCAGATAATGCTTCTTCTCTTTATTGTATGCCTTGTTTATTTTGTACTCTTTTATCTTTTACGGTCTATGTGGACCAATGAGAAATACCCTAAACTATATGCGCGGGGAAAACTGGTGCCGGGCCCTCTGGTCCCTCAATGGGCTCTGATTACTGTATACAAGGCCGACCCAGTCACCTAGGGTACGCTGCAAAGGTTCGCCGCAAAGGTCCGCCAATCTCAATTGACTGGCCCCGTGTGCATCATAGGGTATGCTATAAGCTTGCAAGACTTGTTAACATTTTATTTAAGTTCCACTTCTCTTCTTCATTGTTCTTTCGCTTTATTATTATTAGTAATACTTTACATTACGAAAATAAACACATCACGTAAAGTCATACACTAATAGTAATAATAATAATATGAAACAATCATAATAATGCATGAAACTAATCATTAATAAACCCTAGTCAACCTTGGTCAAAACCTTAATAGCACAGACTTCCAAAAATTTCGTAACAAATTCTAAGTGTTTAGGCGAACCAGCACTATTTGGGCGCATGAGCCCTGTTTGGGCGTTTCATCACTATGCAGGCGCATCAGTCAACACTTAACCGTTTCAACACTTAGGCACATGAACTATTCAGGCGCATGAACTATTCAGACGTATGGATACTATTGGGGCGCATGAACACTTAGGCGCATGGGCCATTTAGTCGCATGGATACTATTGGGGCGCATGACCCTACACTTAGTCATCCGACTAATATTCTAGGCGCATGAGGGTACTATTTGGGCGCATGAGTTACACTTAAACATTTCTAAGGCATTTCCAGGCGCATGAGCCTTATTTAGATGCATGAACCTTCTGCTCAACATGTTTCTAGGATATTTTCGAATCCATAACATCAAGCCTGTTTGTTATAAGCTTACGAAGGTCATTCTAAGCATGAACAACATAAAAACACCTAAGGAACATCATCAAACATGCATAATACATATGGGTATACATATATAAACATAATAAAACCGTTTTAATTCATTTTCAACCCCAAGAAGAGTTTTAAAACAAGTAAAACCGGGGTCTAGAAACTCACCTGGTGTAACTTTGGGTGTATCTTCCTTCTAACCTGTATGCAAATGAGTTCAAGCACCTAGAAACCCACCAAACACACACACAACACATAAGCATATAACCGAGACAAAACTCATCATGAACACTTAAAAACTTCGAGTTTTTACCTTGAATTCAGCCTTTTCTTTTTCTTCTTCTTCAACTCGAAAGTTTTCTGCTATCTCTCTCTCTCCAACCGAATGAAAAAGGTGATGTGAAGAGAGGGTGGGCGGCCATGCCCACCTTTACACTAACTTTTTGTATGTTTGTCCTCTTTTACATTTTTAACCCCTCAACTTAGGTTTATTGATGTTTCCTTCTTTTATTTACTTTAATAGAATAACCGTGTGTTACAAGTCCACCCCTTATATAGGTTTTGTCCCCGAAACCTGTTATTCCTCAACAGATGAGGATAATGCTGCCTCATCTCCTTCTCAGTCTTCCATGTAGATTCGGATCCCTTTCTGTGCTTCCACTGCACACGCACAAGGGGAACCACTTTCTTCCTCAACCTCTTCTCTTTACGATCGATGATTGCCACCGGTTGCTCTTCATAATTGAGTCGTTCATCTACTTCGATGTCTTCCAGTGGTACAACCATGTCCTCATCAGCTAAGCACTTCATCAAATGGGATACATGGAATGTGAGATGGATTCCACTTAACTTATCTGGCAATTCAAGTTGATAGGCCACCTCCCCTACTCGAGTAATGATTCGGAAAGGGCCTATATACCTTGGGCTTAGCTTACCTCGTTTCTTGAATCGGATTATACCCTTCAAAGTTGAGACCTTCAACATAACCCGGTCACCCACCTAGAACTCAATCGGTCTGCGTCGTTTATCAGCATACGACTTCTGTCTATCTTTGGCTGCCTTCATGAAAGCTTTAATCTTCTTAAGCTTCTCAGTCATAGCCTCGATTACCTTAACGCTCCCCAATTCCTTCTGACCAATATCACCCCAACAAACGGGTGTTCTGCATCTCCTACCGTATAGCATCTCATAGGGTGGCATACCAGTGCTGGCATGATAGATATTGTTGTAGGAGAATTCGGCTAACGGTAGGTGGTCATCCCAACTTCCCCCAAAATCAATCACACATGCTCGTAGCATGTCTTCTAGTGTCTGAATGGTCCTTTCTGGCTGACCATCAACTTGGGGATGATAAGCCGTGCTAATATGTAACCTCGTCCCCATAGCATCGTGGAATTTCTTCCAAAATTTAGATGTAAACCGGGTGTCACGATCAGATACAATAGACACCAGCACACCATGACAAGTTTCAATTTCCTTGATGAACAGGTCAGCCAACCTCTCAGATGAATATGTCTTGCGGATTGCTAGAAAGTGAGCACTCTTCGTCAGACGGTCAACGATCACCCATATGGCATCATACTCTTTCGGAGTACGTGGTAGCTTCGTAATGAAATCCATGGTGATGTGCTGTAACACCCGGATATTTATTATTTTGAAGCCGATGGCGAAAGAAAAGAAAATAAAGTCCAAAAGTCGAGGGACCAAACTCGCCAACGAAGAAAAGTTGGGAAATGTGGTGATATATGTAGGGAGAGGGCATCCCACTCTCCCCACACCCACATTTTAGTTTCATAAAGAGAAGAAGAGAGAAAGAAGAGAAAAAGAGGAAAAATGCCGGTTCGGGTCGGTTCGGGTCGCCAAAATTGTCGTGAAGCAAGCCGAATCGAAGCTCTTGTCGTTGTGCTCGTTTATGTGAGTTCTAAGACCCCTCTTTTACTTGTTTTCAAACGATTTGGGGCTGGAAAACATCTGAAATCGAGTTTTTCGTATGTGTGTAAGTTGACCCGTTTGTGTATGTGTATGTATGATGCGTTTGTGACTTGATTTCTTGCTTGGTTGTGCTTGAATAAGGTTATGGTATGCATCCCTAAGGTTTAGGATGGTCGATTTAGGCTTAAAATGGTTTTAGATGAGTTTGGAGGCCGAAAACCCTCGGCTGCAGTCGGGGTGAACTGCATTCTGCATCAGTTAGGGCTAGGCGACCGACTGGAAGCCGAATGGAGGCCATACGGCCGATTAGGGTGCGATTGAAGGTCCATTCGCACGACTGAAGGTCCAGTCGCATAGGTGTTCATCCGTATTGTCCATTCGCACGACTGGATGTTCATTCGCATAGGTATTCATCCGTATTAGTTCATTCGCATGATGTTCAGTCGCATGGAGGCAATGCGACTGAAGGGTGTCCATACGCCCGAATAGGGCTGTTGAACCCGAGGAAGGTGTAGATTGACTTCTGACTTTCGGGGAAAGTGCAGATGTAAGTTTTGATGTAAAGGTTCCCATAAGAGTTTTAAGACGACGATCGAGGTCTTAGAAAGCATGTTGGGCACGATGAGGGTGATGATGTTGCATGTTTAGGCTTGTTATGTATGTATGATGTTGCCCTGTACGATGTGATGTTGATGCATGTTAATGTTCCTAATATGATGTTTAATATCTTTCCTATGGCTTTACCTATTATGATGAATGAACGAAGTATTATGTAACGTAAAGTGAAAGATAAAGAAAGAGGAACATGATGAATGAATGCATGTATTAATGAACGAATGAAACGTCTTGCACACATCGGATAACGGTCCTTCTTGGTGATTGACCCTGAATGTAGAACCTCTACCGCTCACCCCTAGTACTGTGGCATACGTTTAGCTGTTCATTTGTTGACTTCGGCCCAGTAGCTAAGACTGATGGTTACTCCTAGTACCGTGGCATACGTTTAGCTGTTCATTTGTTGACTTCGGCCCGGTAGCTACGACTAACCGGGGTGTAGCACATGGTATTGGTATGGATGATGTCCGATGCGCAAGTAAGGTAATGAAAGAACGAATGAACGAATGAAGAAGATAATAATGATATTATCTATGTGTACGTACGATGTGTGATCATGTAAAAGTAACGAACGGTTTTATATGAAAGTAAAGTAAGTTTTATTTATAAAACTAGAACTCACTCAGCAACGCTGACTTTAATGTGTTTCCAGTTGGCAGGTAATGGTTGCTGAGGATGGCACGGGCGACTACTCAGCTCTTTTGGGGATGGCATTCTTTTGATTAATGTTTTTGCATTGTAATGCGAACAAGCTATTTTGTAATGAATGTCGTATTAACTTGCAAAAACTTTTACATGGAAATGAAAGTTTGTTTTAGTTTTCCGCTGCGATTTATTAAATACAAATGTAATTATATGTTTTATGTGCGATGAGAACCCAGCTGTAAGCGTCCCGGGAATGGGGCCTTACATGTGCTCCCACTTCCATTCCGGTATATCCAAAGGTTGAATCTTCCCATACGGATTTTGGTGCTCGGCCTTCACTTGTAGACAAGTAAGGCACTTACTCACATACCCCACCACATCATGCTTCATACCCAGCCACCAATAATCTTTCTTCATATCTTGATATATTTTCGTGGCACCAGGATGAATGGAGTATCGAGTCTTGTGAGCTTCATCCATAATCTTCTTACGTACATCCCCAAAACGAGGAATCCACACCCGTCCAAACCGGTTTTAACACCAAGTGTGTTTTCACCCAATTCCCCCAACCAAACCCCTCATTCTTTTAGAGTTAAGATGATCTTCTTTTAGTGGTTCTCCTTGAAATTCTTTCACCAGCGTCATTACATCCGGAGTCATAATCAACTGACATGCCTTCACCCGAATCGGCTCGGGTCTCTCCTTTCGGCTAAAGGCGTCTGCCACTACATTGGCCTTACTCGGATGGTAGTGAATCTCGCAGTCATAATCCTTTATAAGCTCTAACCATCGTCTTTGTCTTATGTTCAAATCTTTTTGCTCGAAGAAGTACTTCAAGCTTTGTGGTCAGTAAAGATAGTGCACTTTGTCCCGTATAAATAGTGTCTCCAAATCTTTAATGCAAAGACCACCGCTACTAACTCCAAGTCATGAGTAGGATAGTTAACCTCATGCAGTTTCAATTGTCGGGATGCGTAGGCTATCACCTTACCTCGCTGCATCAACACGCCACCCAACCCCGAGTAGGAAGAATCTGAATAGACCATAAAATCCTCGCTTCCTTCGGGTAATGACAAGACAAGGGCTTGGGTCAGTCTTGCCTTCAACTCCTCAAAAGCCCTTTCTTGCTCTTGACCCCACACGAACTTCGCATCCTTACAAGTCAGCTTAGTCAACGGGGTGGCTATCGTGGAGAAGTCCGAATGAATCTTCGATAATATCCCGTCAACCCCCAGAAACTACAAATCTAGGATGGCGTCTTTGGAGACTTCCATTGCATAACCGCCTCCACCTTTGCCGGGTCCACCATGATTCCATCAGGATTCACCACATGACCCAAGAATTGAACTTCGCGTAACCAAAATGCGCACTTGGAGAATTTGGCATACAACTTCTCCCTTCTTAACGTCTCCAACACCTCCCGAATATGACCGGCATGCTCTTCTTCGCTCTTTGAGTAGATCAGGATATCATCAATGAACACAATCACTGACCTATCCAACATCGGCCGGCACACTCGATTCATCAAATCCATAAAGGCAGCTGGCGTGTTAGTTAGACCAAAAGACATAACGAGGAACTCGTAGTGTCCATAACGCGTACGAAAAGCTTTCTTAGGAATGTCTTGTTCCTTCACCTTCAATTGATGGTAGCCAGATGGTAGATCTATCCTCGAGAACCAACTGGCACCTTGGAGCTGGTCAAACAAATCATCAATCTTTGGTAACGGGTACCGATTCTTCACCGTCAACTTGTTCAGCTCTTGATAGTCAATGCACATTCGCATACTCTGTCCTTTTATTTACAAACAATATCGGAGCACCCCATGGAGAGATACTCGGTCGAATGAATCCCTTATCCATTAACTCCTGCAATTGACTCATGAGTTTCTTCATCTTAGTTGGAGCTAATCAGTATGGTGCTTTGGCAACGGGTTGAGCACAGGGTACCAAATCAATTGGAACTCAATCTCGCGATCCGGTGGCACGCCGGGTACCTCAGATAATTGCGGTACCGACACATCCACATCTTTTATGTATGCCAAGTAGGCACTACATCCATGTTTCATGCACTTCCCTGCCACCGCCATCGAAATCACCTTCGGGATCGTACTAACGCGATCTCCATAGATCGTAACCAAACTCCCATCGGGCGCAGCTAATCGAATCATCTTCTTGCGACATACGATGTTTGCTTCATAGGTTGCTAACCAGTCCATCCCCAATACTACATCAAATCCACTTAGGGGCATCACGTGTAACCTAGCAGCAAACCTATGACCTTCTAGTTCTATAGCACAATCCTCTATCACATCAGTAATTCTAGTGGACTTACCAATAGCGGTTTCTACATCGAATGGTTCACTAACATTTCTACTACTAATAGGAAACTTAGCACAGAAAGTAGTGGAAATAAAACTCCTACTAGCACCGGAATCAGACAATACAAAGGCACAAGTTTGGTTTACTAGAAACATACCTGACACGACATCGGGATTAGCTCTGGCTTCCTCCCCAGTCATGGTGTAAGCTCTAGCACTTGCCCTCTGCCCTCCTTCCTCCAGCTTCTTCTTCGCTCCAGAGCTCTCCGCCCTCAGCTTCTTACAGTCTTTGGTCGTGTGGCCCTCCCCACCACAGTTATAGCACTTCAGCGCCCTACAGTCTCTAGCGATGTGGCCAGGCTTGCCACACCTAAAGCATACATTCATTCCCATCCTGCACTCACCGATATGCTCCCTTCCACATCTGCCACACTTTTTCAGCCCTGATCTTGACGACACCCCACGGTCGTCCACCTTCATCTTCTTATTGTTTGGAGTGAGACCACCACATCCAAACCTCTTCTCATTCCAGTTCTTACCATTCCCACTCGTCTTCTTCACCTCCACCACATTATCCTCTCGCTCATCATACAATCTACCCGCCGAATCCACCACCGATTGAAAGGTACCTGGCTGAGCAGCAATCAGGTGCCTGCAAATGTCAGTCGGCAGTCCCTGGATGTACCTCTTGATCTTTCTTGACACCAGCGTCACCTGATCCGGCACCAGCCTCGCCATCTCGTTGAATTTAGTGGTGTATTGCTGGTGGGTCATGGTTCCCGCTTCAAGTTGTAAGAACTCCCTCTCGATTTTATCGAGTTCCCTGTGAGGACAGAATTCCTCGATCACCAACTGCTTAAACTCCTTCCATCGCATTTTCCCGATGGCTCTAGCACCCTCAGCTTGGACAATATTGTCCCACCAACATAGCACTGAATCAACGAAAGAGTGAGTTGCGAACTTCACCTTCTGGTCCTCGCGGCACTCACTGATGTCCAAGACTACCTCCATCTTCCTCACCCAGCGGTGAGCAGCAACAACATTGCCATTGCCATCGAAAGTCGGGGGCGTACACCTTTGGAACGCTCCATAACTGCACCTTCCGGTCGCTACCCCCACTACATCATCCTCCTCCTCGTCAGACAACACAGTCTTAGGCTCTGATTGTTCCTCCTCCCCTTTGCTTCCCTTGCCTGGTGATCCCTTTCTAGTCTCTGTTTCCTTCCTCTCATCGCTTCTCACAGCCTTGATAACTTCAATCACCACAAACGGTAAGACTGTCTGCATGACCTGGTATACTACATCAGCAATCGCCTCCCTAGTTGAGGCATTCAAGCTAGCATTCTCATTCTCTTCGCTCCGGCCATGAACCTCATGGTTCTCATGGGTCTTCTCAGGATCCTTAGCACTACTCCTAGTCACATGTGGACGGCCTCTACCTCTAGAAGTTTTGGAAGATTTCTGTCCAGCCATACTCTAACACATTATAAGATTCATACACCACCTGGTCATTCAAGGTAATAACTCAGTTTATGTCAAGTATAGTAAGTCCCTAATTATAGTGGCCAGTTGTGATTAGCCACTTATTTTACTCTTCATACCCCATGCATTTCTATCCTGACTTAATCAGTATCTAAATATACTAAGAGCACATAAATCAAATAGCATGCACACATAACACTGGTTAATCATTAAGAAAAGACATACCTGATGGCACGTAGCTACTCGGGCTGACATCCCTCCAGTTGTCCTATTTTCAGTTTAAGTTTAGGTTTTTTTTAAAATTTATTTAACCCAATTCTCTTAAACTTTGGCTCTGATACCAACTTGTAAGCCCCGTTCCTAGAGACCTCACAGTTGGTCATTCACAATATTAAATACATTAAACATTATAAATTTACAAGCTTAAGCAGCGGAATTATTTTAACAAAAGTCATTCATATCATTAAAAACACTGTTGTTGAGCAATACACTATTGTTTAACCAACTACAAAAGAATTATTTAATTGCATTTCAAAACAACAGCAATAACAAGTAGGAATGGATGTCAGCCTTTTCCTGCCGAGTAGCTTCACCCTTGTGCCATCCTCAACAATGTTTACCTGCCAACTAAAAATGTATAAAAGTCAGTGTTGTTGAATGAGTTCTAGTTTTAAAAGTAATAAAATACTTTCTGTAAGGTATACATATGAAAATACATTTTCTGTGAAAATCTCATCTCTTTATACGTGAGCACGCATTAACTATACAACCAGATAATGCTTATTCTATTTACTGTATGCCTTGTATTCTGTACTCTTTTATCTTTATCTTTCACTGTCTATGTGGACCAATGAGCAATACCCTAAACTATACGCGCGGGGGAAACTGGTGTTGGGCCCTTTGGTCCCTCAATGGGCTTTGATTACTATATACAAGGCCAGCCCAGTCACCTAGGGTACGCTGCAAAGGTCCGCCAATCTCAATTGACTAGCCCCGTGTGCATCATAGGGTAGCTAACCCGCATCATAGTTAAGCTAACGACAACATGGTCGTGAACCTCCTATAAGCTTGCAAGACTTGCTAACATTTGATTTAAGTTCCACTTCTCTTCTTCATTGTTCTTTCGCTTTATTATTAGTAATACTTTACGTTACGATAATACACACACCACGTAAAGCCATATACTAATAGTAATAATAATAATGTGGAACAATTATAAAACAATCATAATCATGCATGAAACTAATCATTAATAAGCCCTAGTCAACCTTGGTCAAAACCTTAATAGCACAGACTCCCAAAAATTTCGTATTAAATTCTAAGTGTTTAGGCGCACTAGCACTATTTGGGCGCATGAGCCCTGTCTGGGCGTTTCATCACTATGCAGGTGCATCAGCCAACACTTAATCGTTTTAACACTTAGGCGCATGAACTATTTAGGCGCATGAACTATTCAGACGTATGAATACTATTGGGGTGCATGAACACTTAGGCGCATGAGCCATTCGGTCGCATGGATACTATTGGGGCACATGACCCTACACTTAGTCGTCCGACTAATATTCTAGGCACATGAGGGTACTGTTTGGGCGCATGAATTACACTTAAACATTTCTAAGGCATTTCCAGGCGCATGAGCCCTTATTTAGGCGCATGAACTTTCTGCTCAACATGTTTCTAGGATATTTTCGAACCCAAACATCAAGTCTGTTTGTTCTAAGTTTACCGAGGTCATTCTATGCAAATGAGTTCAAACACCTAGAAACCCACCAAACACACACACGAACACACACACAACACATAAGCATATAACCGAGATAAAACCCATTTAAAAATTTCAAATTCTTACATTTAATTCAGCATCTTTTTTTTCTTCTTCTTCAACATGAAAGTTTTCTACTATCTCTCTCTCTAACCGAATGAAAAAGGTGATGTAAAAAGAGGGTGTGCAGCCATGCCCACCTTTACACTAACTTTTTGTACTTTTGTCATCTTTTACATTTTTAACCCCTCAACTTAGGTTTATTGATGTTTCATTCTTTTATTTACTTTAATATAATAACCGAGTGTTACATGACATGAATACAAACCAACCAAAATAAAGATGCAAGATGGAGCAATCATGAATACACCAAGAATAAAAAATTACTAGTTATATATAATTTCACCACACGACATGACTAGATAGATAACTTAAATAACATTATGATGAGGTGAATAAGAAGACGTGCAAATGAACATCCTCTCAAATATTTTAAAATCCTTGCTCCAATAAAACTTCATCACGTGCAACATATTCTCAAGGCAAATCAACTGATAATTAAGACCCTCGTAAAACTGATACAAAAAAAGTTTTTTTTGAACGATTCAAAGATATATATATATATATATATATATATATATATAGATATATATATATATATATATATATATATATATATTATATATATATATAGATATATATATATATATATATATATATATAGATATATATATATATATATACACACATATATATACACATATATACATATATATATATAACATATATATACACATATATAGACACATATATATACATATATAGACATATATATACATATATATAGACATATATATATATACAATATATATATATAGACATATATATATATAGACATATATATATATATACATATATATACATATATATACACATATATATACATAATATATATATATATTATATATAATATATATATATACATATACATATATATATATATACATATATATACTATATATATATATATAGGGTCAGGATCTTTTATATATACACACATATATATACACATATATAACACATATATATACACATATATAGACACATATATATATACATATATAGACATTAATATAACATACATATATAGACATATATATATATACATATAATATATATATATATCTATATATATATAGACATATATAATATATACATATATATACATATATATACACATATATATATATATATACATATACATATATATAATATATATACATATATATACATATATATATATATATAGGTCAGGATCTTTTTAGAACTTGCAAATATTTTCAGAACTACTAGAACTCATCCAGACCCTTAGATCATCTAATCAATGGTAACAAATAATAATGTCATTTTAGTAATTAAGTAGAATTTTATAGCATCTAATCAACTCATCTTGTCGGGATCTATTTCCCAATAGTGTAGCATCTCTGATTTATACATTTTTATGGTTAGAGATGCTATTAATATTCATAAGCATTTTTCCTGGATCAAAATTGAGAAAGAAGGCTTTTCATTTCATAATTTTAACTGCAATGTGATGCATCTGGAAAGCACAGAATAATCTTATTTTCAATCAAGTTCAGATCTCCTTCAACAATTTAATAGAAGAAATCAAGGGGATAGGGTTCCTTTGGGTAAAAAACAGGTTAAAAATGAAATTTTTAACGTGGGAACAATGGTGTAATTTTGAGGTACACTAACGTGCATTGGTTTTGGTCTGTCTAATTTGTATTCATCTTTTGTATCACTTGCTAACTTTTGTTAGCTATTTAATATATATACGTTTTGCTGGCCGTTCAAAAAAAAATAGAATTTTATAGATGTTTTAATAAAGCAAAAAAGGTATTTTAGGCACATAAATTTTTTTTAATTCGGTAACTATAACATTAATTTCCTATTTAAGCTCATGATTTAGAGAATTATGACTTTCAATAATCAAATTATTTGTCAATAGAATTCGTGAATTGCAATTCTCTGACAAATCATCGTAATCATTCATAAAATCTCTTTATTATTGCAGCTATTTTGTTCCCGTTCTTGTTTACGATTTTCAACAAAGAAGGTAAAGCAATTAAGTATTCTTTAATTTCTTGGAATTCTTTTCTCACAAACTTGTGATCTTTCTCGTAATGATGATAAGTATTTGGTAAGCATAACAGATAAATGTATATATTTCATAGTAATCGTAGTAATATTTATTATTGTCAAATTAGATCGGTGTTTCATTTATCTTTTTATATGTGTAATTTCTTATTATTTTATTTTACAAGGATTGTAAAACTAGAAAGCAAAATGATAATGAAAATGATCGACTGAAAATCAAAATGATAATGAAAAGGAGCGACTGAAAATTAAAATGATAATGAAAAGGATCTAATTGTTTTAACCAAACAGTTATAAGGAGGGGGACAATGTAAAGTATAATGATATGCGTATGTAGTTGAGATGAGATATGTTCATCTATATAAATGTTAAGAACCGTTCTTTATAAGATGAGAATCACCATCATCTACATGCGTGCAAAACAATGTATTTAACATTGAACTAATAAACAAAAAACAAGTGCACAAATACTCTCCACTACAACTAACCTTCAACATAGAACTTGTTTTTCCCACTAAAAATGGTTGTGCGATTTATGTAGTAATTGCTACCAAATGTACCAAAATGAGACATGTTTACAACATAAGATGCTTATTGTTATATTAGTGAGACTGTATTTCTAGTCTTAGGAGTGATTAGAATAAGAAAAACCTAATGATACAATAAATAATACGAAATGCATCACCAATATCAAAGATAGATCCCAGAAGGAGTCATTATTAATATGAAGCCAAAGTCGTATACTTACAAATAAGTTGCTATATGTATTCATAAATAGAGTGACAATGTCATATATACCATCATTGAGTTCACTTGCTCGAATTGAATTAATCATCCAAAGAAGGCATGGAGAGTAAATTGGTTTCAAAGACAAACATCTATAATAAGCTATAAATAAGAAACGAGATTAAAAGAGACAAACATCTATAAATCTATAAATAAGCTATAATAATGTAGTTGGTGTAACCTTATAAGTGGTTATATACCAACAAAGATGTGAATGTAAAATGTCCTACCGGAGACTAATATAATAATGTCTCAAAAAAGAAAGATAAAGTTTATTAACAAACATGAATATTTAAGGAATAACAAGATCTCAATAAATCATGTACATAGTAGTACAAAATATGGAACCAAAATAAAAAAGGTGTTACTTTAATATTTTTATACTAGATTAGAGCCCATGTATTACATGGGTGAAATAAATAAAACATAATAAAATCATTAGTATTATAGATATTTATTTTCTAAATGATATTATCAGTTGGTGAAATAAAAATATAATGAATATTTAAAAGCTATAACACATAATGAATTAAAAATTATTACTTTATATTTAATATGTATTAATAAATTATTAAATTAACTACATTTATATTTTAAATGTTTAATAGTTTAGTTAGTTTACTTATTTACAATAATTACCATTTAATAAAAGAGAGACAAAAAACACAACTATAAAATATATTATTTTAACATATTTAGTTAAAAATGAAAGTCAAACTAATGTTTATTATGAGAGAGAGACGGAAAAATAATTTTTTTGTTATGCTAGAATGATGACATGTATCATTTGATATATTAAAATGATGACACGTGTTTTAAGAAAACCTTCTTTTATTATAGGTTATAGATGTTAGATTATGTGTAATGATTTTAACTATTTTTCAAGTTAAAGTAACACATAAGCATCACATAGATAGAAAAAGTTTAACTAAAGTCCCATTTAATATAAGTGTAGTGGTTTACTTAAACATTATTTTTATTTAAGATCAATCTATAATTAATCATTATTTTTATTTAATTATTTAAACATTATTTCATGTGTATTTTATTTCAATTAAAAAACCATCGTATATTCATACTAATTTTAATATGAAATTTATCTCAAACATGAGCCCAAACATTATAAATATAAAATATTAAAGTTTTTCGTAAAAGTAAAAAGAATATTTAATATTGTTTTAAAAAATGATGTGAGGATGTAATTTTATCATACAGATGTCTTTCAATAAAATAATATTGCATCATATGGTTACGCGCCTCCGTACTACCTCATTCTAGTGGCGTTCGTTGTCTACGCGGTTCCGGTCATGACGTTTGAACGTTCTCGACGAAAAGTTTACCCCCACTAAACACCTTCAATAACTACCGACTAATCCACTACACAAGAATACAAATCGTTCGATAGTCGATTATATTCTAAAGAATATAAGAAACTTATAGTGTGAAATATAAAAAAAGTATATTCGAAAGTATTTGAAAATATTAAAAAGATTAAAATGCATATATATACGTAATTTTGAGTATGGCGCCGTTAAAATGTTGGCGAAATTGTAAATGACACTTAATTTTAATATAATTGTAGTGGCATTGGCATTATATAATCTTGCCACGTCACCATGTTTAACACCTATTTTGCTTCCCCTACGATGAGCCTTATAACAACATATGTAATCATAAGCACATAAAAGACATTTTAATAATACATACACAAAGATGACTTGGTTAAAAATGGTAATATGCCTCAAACTCAAGATTTACTTGACAAGTACTTTGTTTACAAGCCTGGAGTTCAAACAGCCACAGACGTCAAACTAGTAGGTTATAAATGAGTGTTATTGTAATTAAAATTGAAAATTAATGAGTGTATACAATGTATGGCATGAGTAGTAACACATGGATTTCTTTCCTAATTTTCAGTCGTTGATTATGTGAAAATGTATTCCCATGGATGCAATAACCTTTACATGTTAAATTTGCCTCATAATCTCATAAGAAATTCCGATGAAACCTATAGATGTCATCGCCACAAACTTACATGGGATACATGAAATTGACATATCATGAAAATTCCTTATGGATTAAGATTGCTTGAAGTATCTCGAGATAAGAAGGATACATATCTATATGGTCTCAATAACCTTGTTGTATGTGGAACAATAAACTTAGTAAATTATTTGAGGTACAAGTTTAATAAAAAGTAGCCAATGTGTTATTGGCACAACTATATCTGGAAGATGCTAGCACATTTTAATATGAATAATGTTCATCAATTAAACATTTCTGATCGTTATACACAAACAAGGATCATTATCGTCTCCAAGTAGAGGACAACAAAATACTTAGTCCAGAAGTACAGTAGTTAAGCGTGATCATGACATTAATGTATCTAGGTAATTAAGACATTATTTTATATTCTTAGTATGTATTCTATAAAAATATAACTCAAATCCAATACGTTGAACTGTTTTTGTTCACTAAATTTTGTTATTTTTAAGCTTCTTAGTATGGTTTTTAATGAGACCATACAACTGATTTGTTCGAATCAACACAACCCTAATATAGGTCCCCAAGTGCTGATATAACATAATAACAAAGTATGCTGTTAATTATAATGCATGCTGCTCATTTGCTTAGCTTCTATTTTGCCATGTTACGCTCATGACAAAACTTTTTACAAAGAAGTTTCACTAGCATTATCAAATAGAAATGTAAACTTATCATAAGAATCTTGATATACAAGAAAGTTTGGGAGTCCTAGGGTATTCATTATACCACCGTGACGAAGAGTGATGAATAAATGCACGTGGTGAAACGGTTGCCATAATCGGCGCCTCTGCCATCATCGCGACCACCATAACACCATGTCACACCCTCACTAGAAGTGGAAACACAATGATGCGATGGACGGGGTCTCATAACAAATTGGGGGTCCAAGAGAATCACTAAAGGCATTCTCCGTAAATGGTCATGACATCGCCCGATACATAGGAATACGTGCCAAGTAAAGTCAATCTCAAATCATCATACCATAAATACTCCAAAGTTCCATTCGAGAACAACAAACACAAGTACAAAAACAATCCTAAATACAAACCAACAAATACAATCCAACAATCAAACAATCCAAAAACAAATCTAATAGTCTCATGAATAGTCTATTGCTCCCAAGGAAACGGTCTTGTCTAGTGTCCCATGCCAAGCACCTAAGCCTTGTTACCTGAAAAGACATGCTCTAAAAAATCAACAAATATTGATGAGTTCACTATTTTAAAGAACAAATAGTTTTCCATGTATAACATGTACAAAAGTCGTATGTGGATAAGAGTACATAGCAGTTATAGATATCAACACAAGTCTAAGTCAATCCAAGTCCAATCACCCGGATTATATTCACCCAAGGGCAAGCCAGGCCAAGTCAGCCTCAACTATTATACCGACGACAGGGGTGGGGGTGTCAACCCATTAGTACTAAAAATACCTCTCCATGACGTCCAAGTCACAATAAAAAGTCCAAGTTCAAGTACACACTCATGAACGAAATCTAGACTTAGCCCAGACCCAAACCACATACATTGTTCCAAAATAGTTTAAAAGACATGACATAGTCCAAAACCATGAGCATGCTTTTCCCCAAGTAAAACATATTAAAAAGGGGTCGTGAAACTCACCTCAAAATAACAAAGTCCCAAAGTCCATAGTATGAATGTCAAATCACTACAAAACAAAAAACACCAAACCAATTACTAAAGGGCCAAGTTGACCTAGTTGGGTGTAGTCCTCGAAGTCTAATCCTTAATGTCCATCATGATCCTTAATTTTATAAATACATAATTTATTAGTATGACAAGTCCAAAGTTAGCCTTACACTGTACATTTTGTCACGTTTAAGGTAATTAGTTGTCGATTTATGTTACTTCATTAATGTCCATTGATGCATGTCAATTTATCCATACACAATGAACTAAAGATATTGTAATATTATCCTTTTAAGTCACTTTAAAATTTTTAAGTATTAACTTGTCTTTATTTGATTATTTAGTCTCAAGTATTTATTTTTAAATTAACAAAATATTTCAACATGAAGAGCCGAGTGCGCACCAGTTTTGAATAATTTGGTTGGAGGTGGTCGAAACAGTAACGAAAAGTTGCATAATAGGATTCCTATAAATATAATACTTTCAAATAAACTCTAGAAACAAATCATATCGACTGGATAAAATATGAGAAAGATATGACTTGACGAACACTGTCCAACCTATGTAAGGCCCCGTCCCCCGGAGACCTCACAGTTGGTCAATCACAGCAGTTAAAACATTAAACATTATAATTATACAATCTTAAGCAGCGGAAATAATTTATCAAAAAAACCATTCATTTCATTTAAACCACTGTTGTTAAGCATACATCATCATTAATGGTTTACAAAAGAATTGTTTTACTGTAGTACAAAACAACAGTAACATAGAATACGAATGGATGTCAGACTTTTCCTGCCGAGTAGCTTCACCCTCGTGCCATCCTCGGCAATAACTACCTCCCAACTCAAAACGTATAAAAGTCAGCGTTGCTGAGTGAGCTCTAGTTTTATAAGTAATAAAATACTTTCTATATGTTGTATATGAAAATACTTTTTTCTGAAAAATACAACTCTGTACTGTAAATGCGAGCACACATTAACTATACAATTAGATAATGTTTTATCTCTTTACTGTATGCCTTGTTTACTCTGTACTCTTTTATATTTATCTTTCACTGTCTATATGGACCAATGAGCAATACCCCAACTATGTGCGCGATGGAAAACGGGTGATGGGCCATCTATATCCCTCGAAAGGGTCAACTGTATCCCCCAAAAGGGTTCTGTGTACTTTGTATAAGGCCAACCCAATCACCCATGGTACACTACAAGGGTCCTGCCAATCTTAATTGATTGGCCCTGTGTGCATAATAGGGTAGCTAACCCGCAGCACAGTTGAGCTAACGATAACACAGTCGTGTCCCTCCTATGAACTTGCAAGACTTGTTAACATTTTATTAATGTTCCTCTTCTTTTTTTTATTGCTCTTTCACTTTATTATTACTAGATACTTTACGTTACGATAATAAGATACCATGTAAAGTCACATACTATAAGTAGTAATAATAATAATAAGGAACACTCATATGTAATCATATCATGCATGGAACATCATCATTATCAAGCCCTAGTCAACTTCGGTCAAAACCCTAAAGCACAGACTCCTAGAAAATTCTATGAAAATTTCTAAGTGCTTAGGCGCATGGGAACTATTTAGGCGCATGAGCCCTGTTTGGGTGTTTCACCACTATGTAGGCGTATCAGCCAACACTTAATCATTTTTCACCTAGACGCACGAACTATTCAGGCGCATGGGCACTATTTGTGCGTATGAACACTTAGGCGCATGGATTTTTCAGGCGCATGGACACTTGGGTGCATGAGCCACTTGGGCGCATGGGCAATATTGGGGCGCATGTGCCCTTCACTTAGACGTCTGACTAATATTTCTAGGCGCATGGATCACTGTTTAGGCACATAGGCTGTATTTAAACATTTCTAAGGTAAATCTTAGGCGCATGGGCTATTGTTTAGGCACACGGATCACAATTAAATCTTTCTAAGGCATTTCCAGACGTATGAACCTTTTGTGTAACTTGTTCTTAGTATGTTTTCAAACCCAATCATCCAACCCATCTGTTCTAAGCTTAACATGACTATTCTAAACATGAACAACCTATAAGCATCCAAGAATTTAACATTTAACAAGCATAATACATATGGGTAATATACATCAACTTTGTAAAAAACCATTTTAATACATTTTCAGCCCCAAAGATGTTTAAAACAAGTAGAAACTGGGGTCTAGAAACTCACCTGGTGCAACTTGGTTGTTTCTTCCTTTCTAACCCGCTTGCAATGAGTTCAACACCTAAAACAACACCACACACACACACACCCGAGCACAAACACAACACATAAGCACATAAACACATAACTGGGATAAAACCCGTCATAAACACATAAAAACCACGAATTCTTACCTTGAAATCATTCACTTCTTCTTCTTCTTCAAACCGAGAGTTCTCTCTCTATCTCTAAAAAACAAACGAAGATGATGATGTGAATTAAGGGTGGGCGGCCATGCCCACCTTTACACCAACTTTTACCAAAAAATTGTCCTTTTGGACACTTTTGGTCCCTTCACTTGGACTTTATTACATTTCTTTCTTTTATTCTTTATTTCATGTCTTTTTGAATAACCGGGTGTTACAAGTCCACCCCCTTTATATAGGTTTCGTCCCCGAAACCTGTTATTCCTCAACCAGACGAGGATAATGCTGCCTTATTTCCTCCTCAGTCTCTCATGTAGACTCGGATCCCTTCCTGTGCTTCCACTGTACACGCACAAGAGGAACCACTTTATTTCGCAGCCTCTTTTCTTTATGATCGATGATTGCCACTGGTTGCTCCACATAATTGAGCCTTTCATCTACTTCAATGTCCTCCAATGGAACAATCATGTCTTCATCAGCTAAGCATTTTCTCAAATGAGATACATTGAATGTCGGTGGATTCCACTTAACTCATCTGGCAACTCCAATCTATAGGCCACCTTTCCTACTCGAGCAATGATTCGGAAAGGGCCTATATATCTTGGGCTCAACTTGCCCCGCTTCCTGAATCGGATAATACCCTTCCAAGGTGAGACCTTCAACATAACCCGGTCACCCACCTGGAACTCGATTGGTCTGCGTCGTCTATCGGCATACGACTTCTGCCTATCTTTAGCTGCCTTCATGAAGGCTTTAATCTTCTCAAGCTTCTCAGTCGTAGCCTTGATTACCTCGACGCTCCCCAATTCCTTCTGCCCAATGTCTCCCCAACATACGGGCGTCCTACATCTTCTACCATATAGCATCTCGTATGGTGGCATACCAATGTTGGCATGATAGCTATTGTTGTACGAGAATTCAGCTAACGGTAAGTGGTCATCCCAACTTTCCCCAAAATCAATCACACATGCCCGAAGCATGTCTTCCAGTGTCTGAATGGTCCTTTCTAACTGACTATCAGTTTGGGGATGATAAACCGTGCTAATATGTAACCTTGTCCCCATAGCGTCATGGAATTTCTTCCAGAATTTAGAGGTAAACCGGGTGTCATGATCAAACACAATGGACACCAGCACACCATGACAGGTCATAATCTCCTTAATGAACATGTCAGCCAACCTCTCGGATGAACATGTCTCACGAAT
Organism: Flaveria trinervia; assembly: GCA_025506515.1. Classification (NCBI taxonomy): domain Eukaryota; kingdom Viridiplantae; phylum Streptophyta; class Magnoliopsida; order Asterales; family Asteraceae; genus Flaveria; species Flaveria trinervia. Next base: position 56,732,440 of record CM046458.1, read on the forward strand.
CGGTAGGAAGTGAGCACTCTTCGTCAAACGGTCAACAATCACCCATATGGCATCGTATCCTTTCGGAGTACGTGGCAGCTTCGTAATGAAATCCATGGTGATGTGCTCCCACTTCCATTTTGGTATATCCAAAGGTTGGGTCTTCCCATACGGCTTTTGGTGTTCCGCCTTCACCTATACGCAAGTAAGGCACTTACTCACATATTCCACCACATCACGTTTCATACCCGACCACTAATAATCTTTCTTCATATCTTCAGATACATCTTTGTGGCACGAGGATGAAAGGAGTAGCGAGTCTTGTGAGCTTCATCCATAATCCTCCTGCGTAGATCCCCGAGAGGAGGAATCCACACACGTCCAAATCGAGTTTTAACACCAAGCGTGTTTTCACCCAATTCTCCAACTAGACCTCTCATTCTTTCAGAGTTTAGATGATCTTCCTTTAATGCCTCATCTTGAAACTCCTTGACTTGCTCCATTACATCAGAGGTCATGATTAGTTGGTACGCTTTCACCCGAATCGGCTCGGGCCTCTCCTTTCGGCTAAGAGCATCAGCCACCACGTTGGCCTTGCCCAGATGGTAATGGATATCACAATCGTAATCCTTTATAAGCTCCAACCATCGCCTCTGCCTCATATTCAAATCCTTCTGCTCGAAGAAGTACTTCAAGCTCTTATGGTCAGTGAAAATGGTGCACTTTGTCCCGTACAGATAGTGTCTCCAAATCTTTAGTGCAAAGACCACGGCTGCTAGCTCCATGTCATGAGTAGGGTAGTTGACCTCATGAACTTTCAACTGTCGAGATGCATAGGCTATAACCTTCCCTCTCTGCATTAATACACACCCCAACCCCGAGTACGAAGCATCTGAATAGACCACCAAATCCTCGCTTCCTTCAGTTAATGACAAGACAGGAGCTTGACTCAGTCTGGCCTTTAACTCCTCAAAAGCTCTTTCTTGCTCTTGACTCCATAAGAACTTCACATCCTTACGGGTCAACTTAGTCAACGGGGAAGCGATCTTGGAAAAGTCCTGAATGAACCTTTGGTAATATCCCGCCAACCCCAAGAAACTACGAATCTCGGACGGTGTCTTTGGAGACTTCCATTGCGTCACAGCCTCCACCTTAGCAGGGTCTACCATAATCCCCTCAGGATTTATCACGTGACCTAAGAATTGAACTTCGCGTAACCACAATGCGCACTTGGAGAATTTGGCATACAACTTCTCCCTTCTTAAGGTCTCTAACACCTCCCGAATGTGACCGGCATGCTCTTCTTCGCTTTTCAAATAAATCAGGATATCATCAAAAAATACAATCATTGATTTATCTAACATTGGCCGACACACTCGATTCATCAAGTCCATAAAACCAGCTGGCGCATTAGTCAAACCAAACGACATAATGAGGAACTCGTAGTGACCATAGCGCATGCGAAAAGCTGTTTTAGGGATATCCTGCTCCTTCACCTTTAGCTGATGGTAACCAGATCGAAGATCTATCCTTGAAAACCAACTGGCACCTTGGAGCTGGTCAAACAGATCGTCTATTCTTGGTAGGGGGTATCGGTTCTTCACCGTCAACTTCTTCAGTTCACGGTAGTCGATGCACATCCTCATGCTACCGTCTTTCTTCTTCACAAACAGGACCGGAGCACCCTAGGGAGAGATACTCGGTCTAATGAACCCCTTATCAAGCAGCTCTTGCAACTGCTCCATTAGTTCTTTCATTTCTGTGGGAGCTAACCGATACGGTGCTTTGGCAACGGGTTGAGCACCGGGTATCAAATCGATTTGGAACTCAATCTCGCGACCCGGTGGTACGCCGGGTAAATCTTCTGGAAATACATCCGGAAAGTCACACACAACCGGTACATCAGATAGTTGTGGTGTTGGCACGTCCACATCCTTTACGTAGGCCAAGTAGGCACTACATCCACGCCTCATTCACTTTCCCGCCACCGCCATCTAAATCACCTTCGGGATCATCGTGACGCGATCACCATAAACCATCACCTTATTCCCGTCAGGCGTTGTCAATCGGATCATCTTCTTGCGACACACGATGTTTGCTTCATAGGTTGCTAACCAGTCCATCCCTAGTACTACATCAAATCCACCTAAGGGTATCACGTGTAACCTAGCAGCAAACTTATGACCTTCTAGTTCTATGGCACAGTCCTCTATCACAACAGTAATTCTAGTGGACTTACCAATAGCAGTTTCTACATCGAATGATGCACTGACCTTTCCACTACTAACAGGCAACTTATCACAGAAAGTAGTGGAAATAAAACTCCTGCTAGCACCAGAATCAAATAATACAGAGGCATATATTTGGTTTACTAGAAACATACCTGACACAACATCAGTATCAACCTGGCTTCCTCCCAGGTCATAGTATAAGCTCTAGCACTTGCCCTCTGCCCTCCTTCTTCCGGCTTCTTATTCCCGCTTTCGAGCTCTCCGCCCTCGTCTTCTTACAGTCTCTGGCAATGTGGCCAGGCTGACCACACCTGAAGCATACGTTCATCCCCATCCTGCACTCCCCAATATGCTCCCTTCCACATTTGCCATATTTCTTCCTCCCTACACCAGTTGTGACCACACGCCGGTCACCCACCTTCGCCACCTTATTGTTTGGAGTGACTCCACCATGTCCAAACCATTTCCCATTCTAGTTCCTTCCATCCCCACTCGTTTTCTTCACCTCAGCCACCACCACCTTGCACTTATCATATAATCTACCAGCCAAATCAACCGCCGACCTAAAAGTGCTTGGCGAGGCAACGATCATATGCTACGGATATCCGCTGACAGCCCTTGGATGTATCTCTTAATCTTTCGTGACAGTGGTGTCACTTGATCGAACACCAGCCGCGCCATCTTATTGAATTTTGTGGTGTACTGCTGATGTGTCATCGCTCCCGCCTACAGCTACAGGAACTCTCTTTCTACCTTATCCATCTCTCTGTGGGGGCAAAATTCCTCAATCACTAGCTTCTTCAGTTCAGGCCATCTCATTCTCCCAATGGCCCTGCTACCCTCGGCTTGGACAATGTTGTCCCACCAGCACAAAGCCGGGTCCACAAAAGAGTTGGTGGCGAATTTCACCTTTTGATCTTCACGACACTCACTGATATCGACGACAACCTCCATTTCCGTCACCCACCGGTGATCAGCTACAGTAGTGTTGTTCCCATCGAAAGTAGGGGGCTTGCATCTCATAAACGCAGCATAGTTGCAGCCTTGGGTCGCCTCCAGCGCAGGCTCTTCTTCTTCGTCGTCCTCATCATCAGAGAGAACCGTTTCTGGCTCTGGTTTTTCTCGTCCTCCTGAGGACCTATTTCTTTCCTTTCTTTCTCCTTCCCTAACTACCTTGATCACTTCGGTTAGGATCGTCTGCATGACCTGGTGAACCTCTTCCACCACAGCCTCCTTTACTGAGGCTCTCAAATTGGCGCTCTCGTCGCCACCCTCCGGATGAGGGGCCTCTAGTTCTTCATGAACCACTTTGTTGACTCTGGTCTCCCTCTCTTAGGTCGCGGAGCAGCACTGTCACACCCCAACCTTGACGGCGGAAACGTCGAGGAGTGAGAGTTAAGATCGTTCATAGCCACATAACGCTATTAAAGAAAAGCAAATAAAGTTTTAACATAAGTTTTAAATTGTCACATTACAATCAATAGTTTCAAAGAAATATAAGCATAACATAGAATGCAGTATATCATTCTATCTTATTTATTATTCTAGGTCCCTTCCTAGATGTGCAAGCTTCAAAGTGTAGATAATCAAACTTGGGCATTACCTGAAACATGTTAAAAATAAAAGATCAACACTAATGTTGGTGAGCATTCCATAGTTTTAATACATAAGTATATATAAAAGATGGCAATTCAAGTCATAAATTAGTGAATATAGTGATTAGGGATGTTATGGACAATGCAACAATCAAGCCTTGACAATGTTTTACAAGTCTCAAATGTTAAAAGTATATACAATCAGCCAAGTGTACTTGGATCAACCAAGCAGGCTTGTCTTACCCATAGATCTATGACTTCACTGGGCTAGCAATAGTTAATGATTGTACATATAACGCCATAACATGGTAACCACATAAGTTCAACTAACCACAACTTAACATGATTTATTGCCATAAGTTTACAAGTCTCAAATAAATTTACAAGTGCAAAGTGTAAATTAACATGTTTCACCCCAAAGTGTGAAAGTATAAAAAGGGGGTATGGAATACTCACATGACCAAATAATATATATTGGTGATTAATAAGAATAATAACAAGCAACGTTCAACGTAGACCTTCACAACGCATCTAAAACAAGTAATATATTTACAAGGTTACAATTTAATATAATTAATAGTTAAACGGGACAAGGGTTTCAAATTGGTATTTTGTGGGTTTTTAAATGACGTTAATTAGAGGGATTATATATATGCTTAAGAGCAAGATGTCATGAATCCAATTTTAAGGAAACTAAATCTTTTATAACAATTTGTGAAAGTTAATTATAAAATGCATAAATTCTATAATTGTCGTATTTAAATCCTTAATTGTATGGTATTTAAATAATAATTACATGATTTAACAATATTATATAAAGTCTATTCCTATAAAATAACTTTGTTAAAATTTATTTTATATATAAAAAAACTGTTAAGGTGTTTAAAGTGATAAATTTGTAGAAAAATAGTAGGATAGCTCTTAAGAATAATCAAGGTTTACAAAAACTCTTTTATAATTTTTAGAAACTTTTATATTTTTTTTAAAGGCTAAAAAGCCAAAAACAAATGAATTGGAGGTCGCCGGGTTCGAACCCGGGACCTCTAATTCGGTATGTGAGTGGGGAACCAGTGAACCAAGGCATCCAGCCGCGTTTAAGACTCCGATTTAATAAACTAAAAGCAGTAACAACGAATTTCCCCCAAATCGAACGAACCCTAGTTTGATCATGACCACAATTGAAGATCAAATCCAGGTTGTTATTGATTAAATCATGGGGCTTTTGTTCCCCACAAGATTTCGAGTATATACATTCATTTAATTACCCGATTCGAAAACGAATTGATGAGAAACGAACAAAGAATCAGTCGCGACCGAGCTTGATTCAGTTTGATGCACAAATGGCGATGATAATCCAATTAACTTCGTGTGGAGCTTCGGATGATGTTCACGATGTAAAACCCTCTGTCAATTCGTGGTTAGAATACTCCTATGGTGGTGCTCGAGTGGTTGCAGGTTCGCGGTCAAAGTGAGAGTAGATTGAATTGTCTAAGTGTGATTCAGGTAGAATTGTGTTGCGTAGGAGTTTAGGTACGATTAAACGATCATGTAGGTGCAATTAATTTTATTATTATTGCGTTTTAAACGTTGAACGGCTTGATGATTGATGAATTGCCGGTTACTCGTCGTTTGTATTTGTAACCGGCGTTTAGATGTGTTTAAGGTTCATAACGGCTTTCGAATCATGCTCACGAAGCGTTTGGAACGGTTTGGTAACAAAATTGAGAGTTTTTGAGAGGTTTTAGGGGCGGCCGGAGCTCGGCCGGAGTATGGCGGAGCTCCGCCGGAAAATCGGGGTGAAGGGGGGTTTGGTTTTAGAGTTTTGCGAAATTACACCTTTGGTCCCTTTGGTTACGATTTTATTAATTTATGCAGAAACTTATGTTTCAAGTTCATAAATTGCCAATAAAACCCCTAGACTTCTTTAAACCTTTTTAAGTTTATTAAGTTTTATATATTGTTATTATTGAAAATATGATTATTATTATTTTTTTAGTTATTATTATTATTATTATTATTATATATTATTATTATATTAATAGTAATAATAACATTATCAACTTCCAATTAAGACAAATTAAGGAAATAAACATAAATAACTCATCACTTTAAATAAAATAACAACAATAGTCCTTACAAGAATTAACGGCGTTAACTTTTAATTAAAGCAAAAAATACAGAACGTCACAGTCTCCCCAACTAAAAGAATTTCGTCCCGAAATTAAGAATAAAGCTAAAAGAACAAATGCGGGTATTTCTCCTTCATATGATCCTCACGCTCCCAAGTGAACTCAGCTCCACGTTTGTTTTCCCAACGGACCTTGACAATAGGTGTGGTAGTTGTTCGGGTCTTTTTCAGAGTTCGATCCATAATCTCAACAGGCTTCTCAACGAAATGCAATGACTCATCAATTTGAATTTCCTCTAGTGGAACATGCAAATTTTCATCAGCCAGGCACTTCCTCAAGTTTGAGACATGAAAGACAGGATGAACTCCACTAAGTTCAGAAGGTAACTCCAGTTTGTAAGCCACTTTCCCAATTCTTTTCAAAATCTTGAAAGGTCCTACGAAACGTGGGGCTAACTTACCCTTCTTCCCAAAACGTACCACACCTTTCCATGGAGAGACTTTAAGAAGAACCATGTCGTCGACTTGAAACTCCAATGGTTTGCGTCTTTTATCGGCATAACTCTTTTGGCGACTTCTAGCCACTTCAAGGTTATTTCGAATTTTGGAAACTTTGTCAGTCGTTTCCTGAATAAGTTCCGGACCAGTGATAAAATTTTCCCCAATGTCAGTCCAACAGATAGGAGAACGACATTTACGACCATACAACGCCTCGAATGGTGCCATCTTAATACTTGAGTGATAACTATTGTTATACGAAAATTCCGCGAGCGGTAAATGCGTATCCCAATCACCACCAAAATCAAGGACACAAAGACGTAGCAGATCTTCAAGGGTTTGGATTGTTCGTTCGGTTTGACCATCGGTTTGAGGATGGTAAGCCGTACTTAAATCCAATTGAGTTCCCAGGAGTTCTTGCATCGAAGACCAGAAGTGCGAAGTGAAACGGGCATCTCGATCAAAATGGTGTAAGGGCACGCCATGACGACTCACAATTTCATCAATATAGATTCGGGCTAGCCTTGAAACTTTGTACGTATCTCGTATGGGTATGAAATGTGCTGTCTTGGTCAAACGGTCAACGATGACCCAAATACTATCATGACCACGAGGTGTACGAGGTAACTTGGTTATGAAATCCATGGATATATGTTCCCATTTCCACATAGGGATTTCGGGTTGCTCAAGTAAACCACTTGGTCGTTGATGTTCGGCTTTGACCCTTGCACACGTGAGACACTTGGAAACATAAGACGCGATATCTTTCTTCATCCCAGGCCACCAATATTGACCACGCAAGTCCATGTACATCTTATCGGAGCCAGGATGAATGGAATATCGGGTTTGATGAGCTTCATTCATAATGAAGTGTCGAAGATTATCACAATTGGGATCCAAAGTCGATTCAAGAAGTACCACATGCCATTCGGTTTTGTCTCCAGTTGTGACCGAACGTTAGACATCAAATCTTCATCCTTCCCTTCGTCGGTTAACGCCGCTTGTTGAGCCTCGCGAATGCATAACTCGAGGTCACTATCGATCCTTATGTTTTGGAGCATGATAGTAGCCTCGTTGACATCCACATGGATCTCGGTATCAAATTCTCCTAGCGTATCAAACCATTGCCTTCGATCTCGAATCTCTTGAAGCGAGACAGTCTTATTGTGAACTTGCGACTTAGCGCGTCGGCTACAACATTCGCCTTGCCAGGATGGTAGCGAATGTCGCAGTCGTAGTCGCTAATTAGCTCGATCCATCGTCTTTGTCTCATGTTGAGGTCCTTTTGGTTAAACACGTGTTGGAGACTCTTATGATCGGTGTAGACTATGCATTGCGTTCCATATAAATAGTGTCGCCAAATCTTCAATGCCAAAACCACAGCACCAAGTTCAAGATCATGTGTTGTGTAGTTCACCTCATGAACCTTCAATTGCCTCGACGCGTATGCTATAACTTTGCCTCGTTGCATGAGAACACAACCAAGACCTTGATTAGAGGCATCGCAATATACGGTAAAGTCGTTGTTTCCATCGGGAAGTGTGAGAATAGGAGCGTTACACAACTTGCGTTTCAATGTCTCGAAAGCCTCTTCTTGCTCGGGCCCCCATTCAAAGAGTCGATTCTTTTGAGTTAGCGCCGTTAATGGTTTAGCAATCTTCGAGAAATTTGCTATGAACCTACGGTAATATCCCTCTAAACCCAGAAAAGAACGAACCTCGGTTGGGGTTGTGGGAATGCACCAATTCTTCACCGCTTCAATCTTAGTAGGATCAACGTGAATACCTTGGCTATTCACCACATGTCCTAAGAATTGAACTTCTTCTAACCAAAATTCACACTTGGAAAGCTTAGCGTACAATTGCTCCTTCTTCAAAAGTTCAAGAACTTGTCGCAAGTGTGTCTCGTGATCGACTCTCGTCTTAGAATAGATAAGAATGTCATCAATGAACACGATCCAAATACGGTTTACATACTCGATTCATGAGATCCATGAACACGGCAGGTGCATTGGTCAAACCAAAAGGCATAACCATGAACTCGTAGTGCCCATATCGAGTACGAAAAGCGGTCTTTGGAATGTCATCATTGTGAACACGTAGTTGATGATACCCAGAGCGTAGATCGATCTTTGAGAATTGAGTTGCCCCTTAAAGTTGGTCGAAGAGATCATCGATTCGAGGAAGAGGGTATCGGTTTTTGATAGTAAGTTTGTTGAGTTCCCGGTAATCGATGCACATACGAAATGAACCATCCTTCTTCTTCACAAACAGTACAGGTGCACCCCACGGTGATGAGCTAGGGCGAATGAAACCCTTATCGGTCAACTCTTGCAATTGACTAGCTAATTCTTGCATTTCAGACGGTGCAAGACGATAAGGTGATTTAGCCACAGGGTTTGCGCCAAGGATTAAGTCAATCTTGAACTCAACTTCTCGCATGGGAGGTAACCCTTTAAGATCCTCGGGAAAAACCTCGGGAAAGTCTCGCACAACAGGAGTGTCTTTCAACTCCTTACCCTTGGCTTTCGTATTAACTACATATGCCATGAAAGCCATGCAGTTTTTACTTAAGCACTTGCGAGCCTTGATACAAGACATGAGTTTGAGTCTTTGGGATGATTTCTCCCCAAAGACCTTCAAAGTATCTCCAGTAGGTAAAGGAATTCGGATACACTTCTCAAAACATAGAATTTCCGCACGATGTTTGGCTAACCAATCCATGCCAATGATAACATCAAAGCTTCCCAATTGCATAGGAATAAGGTCGACGGAGAACTCGTGTTCGTTAAGACTCAAGGTGCAGTCGCGTATCACAACATCAACGACAATAGACTTTCCATTGGCGACCTCGACCGTGAAAGATCTCTCCAGATTTGCACGCGGTTTAGAAAGTATAGGTTCGAATTCCAAGGACACGAAACTTCTATCGGCACCCGAATCAAACAATACAGATGCATAAAGATTATTTATAAATACGTACCTGTTTGGTAACAACCTATTATTGATATGATAAACATAATAGGAAATTTTGCAAGACAAGCAAAGGACTAGAAGAAATTTAGCGGCGTACCATTCACCACGTCGTTGTTGGCTTGCGCTTGGTTGGCGTTGATGTTGAAAGCCCTTCCACGAGCGGTGGCACAGTTCCCGCATTGCGAGGACATTGAGGGCGAATATGGCCAGCCTCGCCACAGTTGTAGCAGGTTCGGTTGGTAAGCACGGCAGAGTTATTTGGTGCATGAAGACAGGTAGCCACCAAATGACCATACTTTCCACACAGCGAGCAGACTCGGCATGGAATGTTGCTTGAATGATGGTACTTGCATGTGTTACACATAGGATGTGGACCAGCATAAACTTTAGCCATGGGAGCTTGATTCGCAACCACCATTTGTTTTTGAGGAGCATTAGGGGCGGTCACAGCGTAGTTGCGTGTCGGGGTGAACTTACGCTTCTTGTTTTGAGAAGATGACTCGGCCTTTACCTCCTTTGTTGCCTCAGATGTCACCTTTGCTATAGCCTTGGAGCCCTTTGCCGACATCGTGCCAGCTCTTATATGATTCTCAGTGAGCTGTGCAGTAATAGTAATCGCCTCCTCCAAGGTTGTGGGCCTACTACCCACCACAGCATCTTGAATTTGAGGTGGCACCCCCTTGATAAATTTCTCAATGTTACGGGGCACGGTGTCCACCATGTGAGGTAGAAGCATACTCAACTCGTGATGTCGGGTGGAATAAGCCAAATGATTCCCACCATCTTGTTTGAGATTCCAGATTCCTCCTCCAGCTTTTGTAACTCGCTCCTTGGACAAAACTTTTGAACCATAACCTCCTTGAACTCCTCCCAAGACAAGGCCAAAGCAGCCTCAGTTCCACGGTTTCTCTTCTCACTATTCCACCATGTAAGTGCTCGTTGTTGAAGAACACTTGTGGCATAGCGAACCTTGAACTCGTTGGGGCACTCGCTAACAATGAACGTATTCTCCATACTTTCAAACCACTCGAGAAGTCCAGGCTCCTTCTTTTCCACTAAAGCTTGTGGGTTTGCACGAGTTAAAGTGTTTGAAGGTGCAAGTACGGTTGTTCCTTGTTGATTGTTCTCATTTTGATTATTGCTATTATCTCCATTAGCACCACTATTGTTCCCATTGATGTTGTTGTTGCTATTAGCCATTAGTGTGCTATTGAGTTCAGCCACCATAGTCGGGAGAACGGCAGCCATTTGTCGTGCAATCATGGCAGCCAGCTTACGGTCGGAACTTCCACGCTTTCCATGGTGACGAGACATGCTGGATATACAAAATGAGTTAGTTACAGGAGCGGGGATAACAGAGGATAGTAGTTTAACAAAGATAAGCTAAGAGTTTTAAGGTACACGGGATGTTTCCATTTGGTAACGCATTACCATTTGAAAACGTTGACACGTCAAGGTGAATTGACCCATTTACCTTAGAACTTGTGTATGTTGACCATAGTTTATCACTCATCCCAGAAATCCCCAGGTAAGCATAACTAGTCCCGTAGGATTTATGCGATATGCTTGCCTTAGCCCGAGGGCCTTTTGCCAGGAAAACCAGGATACAGGTGTCTATGTGTCACACAATATTTCTTAGGTTCATAGAATCAAAACCTTGATGAGATTTATACAGATTAGACGTAACGTCTAAAGATCCAAGTCATAACATAAACATAAGATTCCACGTGTCGACGAGAATAAGATTAAGAGAGTTCATGTTCGGGGGAGTCAAAGGGTCAAAGTTAAGTTTAGGGAGACAAATAACAATGTTTAGGCAATCCTATGCTAAGGCATCAAATTGCACATAAGAGGCATAGCATTATGTAGCATGAAAAGTATATGATTTACAAATAGAAATATAATTCTATAAGGTTCATGCATACTATAGCCTAGGTCACCATTTCTAATAACCTAGATCCCTATAGTTATGGGCTCTGATACCAATCTGTCACACCCCAACCTTGACGGCGGAAACGTCGAGGAGTGAGAGTTAAGATCGTTCATAGCCACATAACGCTATTAAAGAAAAGCAAATAAAGTTTTAACATAAGTTTTAAATTGTCACATTACAATCAATAGTTTCAAAGGAAATATAAGCATAACATAGAATGCAGTATATCATTCTATCTTATTTATTATTCTAGGTCCCTTCCTAGATGTGCAAGCTTCAAAGTGTAGATAATCAAACTTGGGCATTACCTGAAACATGTTAAAAATAAAAGATCAACACTAATGTTGGTGAGCATTCCATAGTTTTAATACATAAGTATATATAAAAGATGGCAATTCAAGTCATAAATAGTGAATATAGTGATTAGGGATGTTATGGACAATGCAACAATCAAGCCTTGACAATGTTTTACAAGTCTCAAACGTTAAAAGTATATACGATCAGCCAAGTGTACTTGGATCAACCAAGCAGGCTTGTCTTACCCATAGATCTATGACTTCGCTGGGCTAGCAATAGTTAATGATTGTACATATAACGCCATAACATGGTAACCACATAAGTTCAACTAACCACAACTTAACATGATTTATTGCCATAAAGTTTACAAGTCTCAAATAAATTTACAAGTGCAAAGTATAAATTAACATGTTTCACCCCAAAGTGTGAAAGTATAAAAAGGGGGTATGGAATACTCACATGACCAAATAATATATATTTGGTGATTAATAAGAATAATAACAAGCAACGTTCAACGTAGACCTTCACAACGCATCTAAAACAAGTAATATATTTACAAGGTTACAATTTAATATAATTAATAGTTAAACGGGACAAGGGTTTCAAATTGGTATTTTGTGGGTTTTTAAATGACGTTAATTAGAGGGATTATATATATGCTTAAGAGCAAGATGTCATGAATCCAATTTTAAGGAAATAAATTTATAACAATTTGTGAAAGTTAATTATAAAATGCATAAATTCTATAATTGTCGTATTTAAATCCTTAATTGTATGGTATTTAAATAATAATTACATGATTTAACAATATTATATAAAGTCTATTCCTATAAAAAACTTTGTTAAATTTTATTTTATATATAAAAAAAATTGTTAAGGTGTTTAAAGTGATAAATTGTAGAAAAATAGTAGGATAGCTTTAAGAATAATCAAGGTTTACAAAAACTCTTTTTATAATTTTTAGAAATTTATATATTTTTTTAAAGGCTGAAAAGCCAAAAACAAATGAATTGGAGGTCGCCGGGTTCGAACCCGGGACCTCTAATTCGGTATGTGAGTGGGGAACCAGTGAACCAAGGCATCCAGCCGCGTTTAAGACTCCGATTTAATAAACTAAAAGCAGTAACAACGAATTTCCCCAAATCGAACGAACCCTAGTTTGATCATGACCACAATTGAAGATCAAATCCAGGTTGTTATTGATTTAAATCATGGGGCTTTTGTCCCCACAAGATTTCGAGTATATACATTCATTTAATTACCCGATTCGAAAACGAATTGATGAGAAACGAACAAAGAATCAGTCGCGACCGAGCTTGATTCAGTTTGATGCACAAATGGCGATGATAATCCAATTAACTTCGTGTGGAGCTTCGGATGATGTTCACGATGTAAAACCCTCTGTCAATTCGTGGTTAGAATACTCCTATGGTGGTGCTCGAGTGGTTGCAGGTCCGCGGTCAAAGTGAGAGTAGATTGAATTGTCTAAGTGTGATTCAGGTAGAATTGTGTTGCGTAGGAGTTTAGGTACGATTAAACGATCATGTAGGTGCAATAAATTTTATTATTATTGCGTTTTAAACGTTGAACGGCTTGATGATTGATGAATTGCCGGTTACTCGTCGTTTGTATTTGTAACCGGCGTTTAGATGTGTTTAAGGTTCATAACGGCTTTCGAATCATGCTCACGAAGCGTTTGGAACGGTTTGGTAACAAAATTGAGAGTTTTTGAGGGGTTTAGGGGCGGCCGGAGCTCGGCCGGAGTATGGCCGGAGCTCCGCCGGAAAATCGGGGTGAAGGGGGGTTTGGTTTTAGAGTTTTGCGAAATTACACCTTTGGTCCCTTTGGTTACGATTTTATTAATTTATGCAGAAACTTATGTTTCAAGTTCATAAATTGCCAATAAAACCCCCTAGACTTCTTTAAACCTTTTTAAGTTTATTAAGTTTTATATATTGTTATTATTGATAATAATATGATTATTATTATTTTTCTTAGTTATTATTATTATTATTATTATTATTATTATTATTATTTAATAAGTAATAATTAACATTATCAACTTCCAATTTAAGACAAATTAAGGAAATAAACATAAATAACTCATCACTTTAAATAAAATAACAACAATAGTCCTTACAAGAATTAACGGCGTTAACTTTTAATTAAAGCAAAAAATACAGAACGTCACATGCACCATGGCCTCCACCATGAGAGGCTTTCGAAGATCTACCGCCAGCCATCTTCTAACACACTATAAGATTCAAACACTAACGCGGTCATTCAAGGTAACACTCAGTTTATGTCAAGTATAGTAAGTCCCTAATTACAATGGCCAGTATGATTTGCCACTTACTTTACTCTTCATACCCCAAGCATTTCCTATCCTGACTTAATCAGTATCTAAATCTACTAAGAGCACATCATCAAATAGCATACGCACATAATTCCGGTTATCATTAAGAACAGAAAAACCTGATGGCACGTAGCTACTGGGGCTGACATCCCTCCATTTGTCCCATTTTAGTTTAAGTTTAGGTTTTAAAAATTTTATTCAACCCAATTCTCTTAAACTTTGGCTCTAATACCAACTTGTAAGGCTCCGTCCCCGGAGACCTCACAGTTGGTCAATCACAGCAGTTAAAACATTAAACATTATAATTATACAATCTTAAGCAGCGAAAATAATTTATCAAAAAAAACCATTCATTTCATTTAAACCACTGTTGTTAAGCAATACATCATCATTAATCGGTTTACAAAAGAATTGTTTTATTACATTACAAAACAACAGTAACATAGAATACGAATGGATGTTAGTCTTTTCCTGCCGAGTAGCTTCACCCTCGTGCCATCCTCAGCAATAACTACCTGCCAACTGAAAATGTATAAAAGTCAGCGTTTCTAAGTCAGCTCTAGTTTTATAAGTAATAAAATACTTTCTATATGTTGTATATGAAAATACTTTTTTCTGAAAAATACAACTCTGTACTGTATATGCGAGCATGCATTAACTATACAATGAGGTAATGCTTTATCTCTTTACTGTATGCCTTGTTTACTCTATACTCTTTTATATTTATCTTTCACTGTCTATGTGGACCAATGAGCAATACCCCAACTATGTGCGCGATGGAAAATGGGTGATGGGCCATCTATATCCCTCGAAAGGGTCAACTGTATCCCCCGAAAGGGTTCTGTGTATTGTGTACAAGGCCAACTCAATCACCCAGGGTACGCCACAAGGGTCCTGCCAATCTCAATTGATGGGCCCTATGTGCATAATATGGTAGCTAACCCACAGCACAGTTGAGCTAACTACAATACGGTCGTGTCCCTCCTATCAGCTTGCAAGACTTGTTAACATTTTATTAACGTTCCTCTTCTTTTCTTTATCGCTCTTTCACTTTATTATTACTAGATACTTTACATTACGATAATAACATACCACCTAAAGTCACATACTATACGTAATAAAAATAATAATAGCAATAATAATAATATGGAACACTCATATGTAATCATATCATGCATGGAACATCATCATTATAAAGCCCTAGTCAACTTTGGTCAAACCCTAAAGCACAGACTCCTAGAAAATTCTATAAAAATTTCTAAGTGCTTAGGCGCATGTGAACTATTTAGGCGCATGAGCCCTGTTTGGGCGTTTCACCACTATGTAGGCGTATCAACCAACACTTAATCATTTTTCACCTAGGCGCACGAACTATTCAGGCACATGGGCACTATTTGTGCGTATGAACACTTAGGCGCATGGATTTTTCAGATGCATAGACACTTGGGCGCATGAGCTACTTGGGCGCATGGGCACTATTGGGGCGCATGTGCCCTTCACTTAGTCGTCTGACTAATATTTCTAGGCGTATGGATCACTGTTCAAGCGCATGGGCTGTATTTAAATATTTCTAAGGTAAATCTTAGGTGCATGGGCTACTGTTTAGACGCATGGATCACACTTAAATCTTTTTAAGGCATTTTCAGACGTATGAACCATCTGTGTAACTTGTTCTTATTATGTTTTCAAACCCAATCATTCAACCCATCTGTTCTAAGCTTAACATGACTATTCTAAACATGAACAACCTATAAGCATCCAAGAATTAACATTTAACAAGCATAATACATACAGGTAATATACATCAACTTGTAAAAAACCATTTTAATACATTTTCAGCCCCAAAGATGTTTAAAACAAGTAGAAACTGGGGTCTAGAAACTCACCTGGTGCAACTTGGGTGTTTCTTCCTTTCTAACCCGCTTGCAATGAGTTCAACACCTAAAACAACACCACACACACACACACCCGAGCACAAACACAACACATAAGCACATAAACACATAACCGGGATAAAACCCGTCATAAACACATAAAAACCATGAATTCTTACCTTGAATTCGTTCACTTCTTCTTCTTCTTCAAACCGAGAGTTCTCTCTCTCTCTCTCTAAAAACAAACGAAGATGATGATGTGAAATAAGGGTGGGCGGCCATGCCCACCTTTACACCAACTTTTACCAAAAATTTGTCCTTTTGGACACTTTTGGTCCCTTCACTTGGACTTTATTATATTTTTTTCTTTTATTCTTCATTTCATGTCTTTTTAAATAACCGGGTGTTACAACCTACTGTCCACATTCGTCAATTTTAACCTTCAGTTTTGAGTGTCGCGGACCAAATGATGTCGAAACGACACGAGACCACTTGGGTTCAAAATTATGAACCATTTGGAGTTGTTTTAAGATGAAAAATTATGAACCGTTTGGAGTGTTATGACCTCATTAAGACCTCCACAAGATGACCCATTTTTTACAACAAACTATCCAAATTCTCAGCATTGTCTATTGGGTTCAAAAAACTTGGTTTTTGACCTTTATTGACCTGAACCCCATAAGAACGTTAGTATAAGACTCCACTGACCAAAAAATGGAATTAGATCATGGAATAACATTATATTACTGTTCAAACACTGATTCATCCACTTTTACTATCTCGGTTTCAATTTTTATACGTTTATCAATTAGATCCATTATCCTATCGCCTTGATCGATCCAATAACCATAAATTACTGTTTTTTAATAACAAATTAGGATCCAAAAACGTCCATTAAGTCCATATTTCAAGAGGTTACAATCCCAACTCAAAAGATCAATGGATAATCAAGAACAAAGGCACTAGGGTTTTACCAATTTGTAGATCCGACACTTGAACGCCTAGATCTTCCAAGAGTTATCATCCCAACAACAAAAAGAAAGAAGAAAAAGTGTATAATCTTAGTATAAGATGATGAATGCCATCATGTACAATGACAAAATAAAGATAATGTCGATTTATTTCTTACCGAAGAATTAATGGATGAACGATTCAGATCAAGACTTGTTCTTGAATAAACAAATACACCAAAATTGATGGTTTGTTGAATATGGATGATGATTTTCGATGGATTTGGGTGAATTAACAAGGATAATTGTTTGTGGTGGCTAGGGTTTCCAAGGAGAAGGTGAAACAGGGTTGCAAAAGTGAGAAAACAACGGGGAATTCCCCCTTGTCTACCATTCTCGGCCGCAACATGGAAGGGCAAGGGCCTTTGGGCCCTTGGCCCGTATCGTCCAATCTGATGTGTCTTGAATCATGTGTCGTCCAACTTTTTATGTTTTTAAGTTTTACGCGCTAAGACCATTCCAGTAAGCCATTATATGTCCTAGAAATCGGATAATTTATATTTTCAACTAATTCAAGTTTATTTAGTATTAGGAAAAGTCTATAAATGTATGATTATTTGGGTTTTAACATAAATTTTAGTATTTCACATTTTTTAGAAAAATCATTGATTAGGCCCAATGCACAGGACCTTGTTCAATGACAAGCTCAATGGTCATCTTAATGACTAAAACCCTAGGCCCAACACAATCCATAGGCCCTTTAAACTAAAAAAATTGATCAACATTTTAATGAACAAACCATTAAAGTCAAATCCAAATATGACAAAATCAAAGTCAAAGTCAAAGGTCGACACACCTGTTTTGGTAATGGATGTCACAACCCAGAAAAACCACTTTGTGGTTAAACGCCTTTTCTATCCATATAAACACACATGGGAGGGGGCAAAGAGATAACCCTCAAAGTTTTGTGGTTAAATCACAAAAAAACACTAATATGCACTGCTTCTTCATTTGGTTTATAAATACATTGGGTAATATATAAAATCAAATGTAAAATCATAAATTGAAAAATTGATAAAGAAAACTTCGAATCAAATCGAATTCAAATTCAAAAATCCAAATCGAATTTGAATCGGGTTTTTGAGTTTTTCAAACTTGATTTAAATACTAAACACCCCAAATACAAGATGTGTTGAAAGTATATGGAATGAATTTGATTCTTCTCACTTTATTTCTTGTTTTATTCTAATTATAAAATTTAACCTTTTTAGCTTTATTTAATGGGCAAATAAAAGTTTATTAAATGATTAAATCAACTTTTAACCATTTCATCTTCTATCAAATTTGTCTGTTCCAAAAATTAAAATTCAAAACTTAGTTATTTTTCTTTTCAAATGACAAATATATTAATAAAACTAGCAAGGTGCTAGGAGTACATCGCAACAGAATAAAAGATACAATCGTAATTGAAAGTCACACCATGCTTTCTAACTTAGTTTTTTCAATCCTCCTTTATGTTTAATCCATAAATAAGAGGTAGATTTTATTTCAGCAACCAATTCTCCAAGCTCCATCAATTTTATTTTCAAACGTCCTTTGATAACTCGCCTTCCATATGGATTATATTGTTGCATACAACACTGATGTGATTATCTCCTATTAAAACTGAAAATGGCCATCCTTCAACCTCCTCAAAGAGGCTCTCAATGGAGCACGCCTGAAATCCAAGGAGACTACACCAAGCTTGATTCTCATACCTTGTACCCATTGGATAATGAATGATTATGTGGAGTTTAATTTCCAAAGCCATCAACAGGAAGGGCAAGTACAGTGGTTTTATACTTCTTAAATGGCGAATAGGTAGTTTATAAGTAGTCTGTTAAACATGCCTCTCCAACAATGAAGGTTAAATTTTAATGGAACTAGTTTAGAACGACTATAATAACCAGTAACAACAAAGTGGATATAATAATGATAAAGAGAATACAAGCAGCTGTGAAAAGAAGTCCTGCAAAAACAAAAAGACTAGAGCAAAAACAGAAGAACACAAGGAGAACCGGGCTTGTTCTTGACAAACTTCCTTAAATAGATTTGGCGTTTGTTCCTAGGGTACACCGGTTCAAAACAACGTACAGCCGGCGTCGCACTTGCCTGAAAGATAGCCAGAAATGCAGAAAACAAAGCTGTTGACTTTGCTTATGTAAATTTCGTAGTGTATGACCACTCTGTTGTGTTGGTATATAAACACGAAAAGAAGATAATTTTAACCGACTACAATTTATTACGCAAACGGTTTATATCATTATTCGACAATAATGATCATCATTAGCAAACGGTATTGATATAAATTTTCGACAATAATGATTATTATTGGTGAATGGTTTTGATAATTCATTATTAGCAAAATGGTTTGCTTCATAAATTCTATGTTGTTCAAGAACAAGAAACGGTTTCAGTATCAAAAAAAGGGACCTCTCGCGACCCTAGGTTTTCAGAGCAACATGATGGTTTGATTCCCATCCATAACTAATATGGTGTTACATCTTTTTTTCGTAGGTTTCATGTTTAGCATATAATTAACTGATAAAATTGCATCCCTCACATGTTAGCTAGGCTTATCCCAGAGCTTATCAACATGACATTCATTATTTCTTTTAAAGTACGGTCTTTGCGCTCTACCATGTCATTTGATTGCAAGGAGTACGGAGCTATAAGCTCATGTATGATACCGCTTTTCATACAAACGTCAACAAAAGATGAAATAGATTCACCACCCTGATCACTTCTTACGATATTGATTTTCCGATGAGTTGATTTTCAGCTTTAGCTTTGAACAAGATAAACTTGTCGATAGACTCATCCTTACTTTTGATTAAGTACACATGATAGTATTTTGTACTATCATCAATAAAAATGTTGAATTACTTGTTCCCATTACAAGGGGTATGGTGGTTCGCTCAACCTTTTTCAATGATTTTCTAGTTTGTTTTGCTTCAACACAAGTTTCACATTTATGGTTTGAATCAATATCAAATGTTGGTATGCAGTTTAATGTAATCAAACGATGAATAAAATTAAAGTTAACATGACCTAGTCTACCATGCCATATATATGAAGACTCAAGCAAATAAGCATAACTATTAGCAGTCTTATTCATTTCATTCACGACATTTACATTTAGTTTGAACATACCATTGAGGGAATAGCCCTTACCAACATACATACTATTTTTGGTCAACATGATCTTATCATACTCAAACACTATTTTAAACCTAAACTTGTTAAACTACCGCCCAGACGCAAGATTCTTACAAACATCAGGGTCATACAACACATTAGTTAAAGTAAGCTCCTTTGCAGGTGTCACTCTTAGGATCATATTCTCCTCCCCCTTGACATTAGTAGTGGTAGATTTTCCCATCAAGATATTCTCTTCCTTGACTTCCTTGAAGGTGTTGAAGAGATTCTTGTCAGCATAAACATAGCGGGTAGCCCTAGTATCAACCCGCCATTCCTTGGTATTCAACCCAACCAAATTAACTTTAGTGATCATAATTATGATATCAGAAATCATAGCAACAAGGTTATCAACATCATCAACCATGTTGGCTGTTGTGTAGTCTCTCTCTTGGGCTACTTGCATTCATTTGCCTGATGACCTGGAATGTTGCAATTTTAATAGGTATCTTGGAATTTATTTATCATAATTTCACCTTTAGGTCCAAGATGAGATCCCTCCCCATTAGTTTTCTTCCCAACCCATCCTTTGTTTTTGTTACCCTTAAAGGATTGGCCATGC
The DNA here is from genome assembly GCA_025506515.1 of Flaveria trinervia. Lineage (NCBI taxonomy): Eukaryota > Viridiplantae > Streptophyta > Magnoliopsida > Asterales > Asteraceae > Flaveria > Flaveria trinervia. Next base: position 56,753,055 of record CM046458.1, read on the forward strand.
TCAACAACATTAGCCTTTGTGAATTCCGGAATGGAGGTTTTCTTTTGAGCAAATTTGTTGTCTTCTTCAATGCGAAGACAGTCCACAGGATCTTCAATAGTCATTTCCTTTTGCGTATGTTTGAGATAGTTCTTGAAATCAATCCAGCTTGGTGGAAATTCTTCAATCATAGCTGCAACTTGAAATGTCTCGCTAAGCATCATTCCTTCTACATGAATATCATGAAAAATAACATGAAACTCTTGGACTTGACTCATAATAGTTTTGGAGTCAATCATTTTAAAATTCAAGATTTTAGCCATCACAATTTTCTTAGTGTCCGCATCTTGTGTTTTGTATTTGCGTTCCAAAGACTCCTATAATTCTTTGGTAGTCTTTACTTTGCAATACATGTTATATTAAGAATCCACTATGTCATTAAGGTTATAGTTATGATACAAGAAATCAAAACAATTCCAAGCGTGAACCAAGCTCACAGATTGAGCATCCATTTCCCCTTCAATGATTTGAAGAACAGTTTTAGTCAAGAACCTTGCAAGGTTCAATGTTGTTAAATAAAAGAGTATCTTTTGCTACCAACATTTAAAGATCACACCGGTGAACTTCCCAGGTTTCTCCGCATGGCCTGCAACCGTGTTATGCAACGGTGCTACCAATGCAGTGGTAACAACATAGAAGTGAAGATCGCAGAGACCCAGATACAACGGAGGTCAGAATTGGTTGTTCGATCATGGGCTGAGGATCCATAACTGAAAGATAACCAACTATGAACATTTAGCAAGAATTTGTTTAAGTTTGTTAGAAAGACTATAATAATTAGTAACAACAAAATGGATATACTAATGATATATGAGCAATAGTGAAAAGTAGTCCTGCAAAACAAAAAGACAAAGCAGAAACAGAAGAACATGAGGAGAACCGGTCTTGTGTTTAATAGAATTCCCTAAAAAGATTTGTCCTCAGTTCCCAGGGTACACCGGTTCAAAGCAGCGTATTGTCGGGTGTCATACTTGTCTGAAAGATAACCGGAAGATACAGAAAATGAAGCTGTCGACTTTGCTGATGTGAATTTTGTAGTATATGACCTCTCTATTGTGTTGGTATATAAACACAAAGAGAAGAGAATTGTAACTTACTAAAATTTATTACGCAAACGATATATATCATTATTCGACAATAATGATCATCATTAGCAAACGTTTTTTATATTAATTTTCGACAATAATTATCATTATTGGTAAATCGTTTTGATAATAATTATCACTATTAGGAAAATGATTTGCTTTATAAATTCTATGTTATTCAAAAACAAGAAATGGTTTCACTAGCAAAAAGGGACCTCTCGCGACCCCGGTTTTTGGAGTTGCATTCGTGTTCGCATGTCGCGCAGACGACAAATTCTTAAAAGTCATTTAAGAATTTGAGATTTCGACATCTTATTCAATCCTCCCACCAAGAATTAGCTTGGACCATGTGAAATTCGATTGATTCGTTTGCATAATGATTTGTTTAATGATTCTCCTAATTGATTTGCACTTCTAGAACTCCTGTGGAATGCTTTGACTTTTGACCCATAAGGCATTCTGCTTCATCTTAAACCGCCATAAGAATTTTTATAAAAGAGCCATATTCATTTCCTAATGTTGTTAATGCCCTATCCTCTTTGATCTTTTGGTGCTACAAATATGTTTAATGCTACCCAACTCATCTTGACAATGTATTTCACATGCAAAATCATTCACCAAATCCGAATAGGCTCCCATACCAATAATTATACTTTATTGAAAGTTTTGTTTTAAGCCAGATGCAAGATTAAAACATCTTCAAATGCATGCTAGATTATGATTGAACCCTATAAGTCATCTAGAAAATCCTAGTAAATCTATTATGTCAAAATTGGCTTTGAAGATCATTGCCTCTCTTTTGTTTCTTTTTAGCCATGTGACCATTTCATTTAGAATTAGGATCCAATCCATTATTTCCTTGTATAAATGCCAATTGGTTGTGACTAATGACCAAATTTATTGCATGCTTCGGTCTATTTGCTAAGGCATTGGCCAACACCTGATACACGCTCCCTGTTAGTGATATGGGACTGTAATCTAGTAGAGATAATTGGTAGTTTTTTTTGGGATTGGTGTGACAAAAGAGGGGTTATCCCCTTTGTATAAGCTATTATAAGAAATAAGTAAGTGAAAACGTTGGAGATGTCTTCTTAAAATGTAGACTAGAAGCTTTTGTTAAATTCCAACATGAATTCATTGGGAACATGGGCTTTTTGGCCTGAACAATCCCATATGCAACCCAAACTTATTGTATGAACATATATTAAGGGGTATGTTATAGATACACCTTATTTATTTCATCATCTCTATCTCTTTCTATACATACATATAGATACATGGAGAGAGATAAAAACAATAGGTGTTTAAATAACAAAAAAAGGTGTTTGTATAATACCACCCTATATTAAATGGTGGTACATATATCCAAATAATGATTAAACTATGTACCAAAGTCGACTATCACATTACAAAGCAAATACGGCATCGCTCATCACCTTTTTTAAATGACAAAATTATTTTACTACTTGTGGAAATGAACCCTTGACCTCCAAACTTTTGGTGCTTTAAGAGTGTTTGCCTCCGCCACTTGGAAACTAACTAGTGGTATATCATTTCACCACCTAATTACAAACCGAATACATCACACTTTATTATGTATAAAACGAATATTAACTTTTATAACACAACCATAACCGTGTAATTGTCGACATTAAACATTCACAAATACGTATTTCACAAGTAATCAACTTTTCCGAGTTATTATGTTGAAAATTAAAATTTTTTTACTAAGAGATATTATATTTTAATAATCCAAACTTTCACATATTGGCCAGGATTAATCCCAAGTTAGGAAATGTTTATAAACACTTTCAAGTTTATGCTTACTTTTCTCTAATGATCCCTTAGTAACTCAGAGTTAACATTCATTAGTATTTTTGATAAAATAGAGCAAACTTTATACCAGTTTTAAACTCGGTCGCCTCCTAGCTTCTAGCAGGATCATTTTTGGGTGTCTATCCTCCATCATCACCTGAAATCTACCTTCAATGAGTCAAGTGGTTCTGATCAGGTGGTGGAAATTAAGGGTTTCGAGATGCAAAATTTTCAAATTGATGGACCTGATGATTGGATTTCAACTTTTTGCTTAGTGTTTTTGTCCATATAAGTAATCCAGGTTATCAAAACCTAATGGCATTAACTTCTAGTTAGTAAGGAATCGTTATAGAAAAATAAGTTTAAAGTTGGGAATATCCATAAACATTTCTGAGTTGAGATTATTTCTAGCCAATAATAAAAATTAGGATTATAAAAATCCATTAACCCTTTTATTAAATATATTAGTATCTAAAAATAATCATTATATTTATAATTATCTGAATTTTTTACAAAAATAACTCAACAATTGATGCTACATCTAGGGTCAAGAATTAGAGCAATATTGACCACATCTATCTTTTTCTAAGTCTAAGATGAGGTTGTATCATAAATAAAACTCATTATAAGATATCCTAAGACCATAGCTTTAGGGGTCACACTTGATGGTCAAGCTAGTATTATATATAGGTACGCATCATATATATGTATGATAGTGTAAGTATATCGAGCTCAGGCCTGGTTTGGATTCAATGACTGAAAGCCAGGTCAAGCAAGGGCAGCATGGGGTTCCCGAGAAAGAGAGGTGCCAAAATAGATTTATGATGGACCTATCACTGTAAAGCGGATCAAACATGAGGAAACATGAAAAAGAAAGTTGGTTAAAAGGAGAAGTCAACATATTATGCCAAATAAGGATAAAACCCAATTACAAGAAAAGATAGAGGAAAGGGAAAGAAGATCCTTACCTCAAAAGGAAAGGAAGGATTCCCTAGGACCAACCTTAGGGGATTATAAATAGGGAAGCCCCGTTCAAAGGTAAGCACTCAAAAAACCAAGTAATACCTCACTCATTAAAAAAAGCCTCATATCCCATGACTGATTCTCATTCCGGAGGTAGGTTGAAGGAGGGATCTTCCTGCGGTGAGCCTAACGGTGTTCTCTTGTTTTTCTTCTTATCAGGTCAGGATCGTCCAACTACATGCCTCGTGATTCCTTTATAGCAACAAATGGCGCCACCATGTGGCTCGCTAAAGTACAAGGAGCCACTTACCAAATAACCCAACCTGTTGTACCAAGAAAACCGAGCAAGTCGATCCAGACTTAGAAGACGAACTTTCTTAGCCCTACGTACCAAACCCAGCATGTTCCTTATCATTATGTTTATAATATTTTGGCTTATTGTTCTAGGAATCATGGTAGGAGAAGGAGTCCTGCCCAGGTAAGGCCAGACATCTCATTGTTCACCGAATCTCCACTTGTCAAAGTTGACATGATAGAACTCACTCCCACATGGGAGAAAGAAAACTTTGCAAGGTTGGAAGAATTAATAAAGAACTATGTCCATGCAGAGCACCTTAGGGGTGTGAGGGTACGTTTAGCGTACGATGAAGAGCCTAACATTGCGTTGACTCCTGTCCCACTACCCCCGAGAGGGCATGCTCAAATTCCTTATAACACATAACACTGAAGTCCATCATTCAAAAACAAAATCAATGTTTCTTTCTTTGGCTCTTCAATCATACCCATATTTGTGGGAGGAATTGGGGGAATGGCATGGACCAATAAAAAAGCTCACCCGATGGATGAGTAACATACAAGAAACATCATGTTGTCAATTCCCTATGGCCGAACCAATATCAGTGTAAACCCGTACATAATGCCATACTTGTCCTCATCCATAACAAGACCTATGTTGCCATTATCAAACCCAGTACAAGCGTTGTCATGGCAACTCCCCACATTCACCATCCAAACTTTTGTTTGGCCAGGGTCATAACATTATATATATATATATATATATATATATAATATATATATATATATATATGTATATATATATGTATATATATATATATATATATGTATATATATATATATATATGTATATATATATATGTATATATATATGTATATATGTAGGGGAGAGATCAAATGATAACTAGCTTTTTTCTGTGAGAACTCTAGGAACCAAACTCAACCATTAGTTCTCAATGGCAAAATTGTAATTAATAAAAACATATTTAAAAAATTTATAAATCAAGAAATAACATAAAAACAAAAAATAAAAACACAAAAATGTTCCCCAACTTTCCCTTTTTCATAAAACAAATATAAAAAATTTATAAAAAATAAAAATAATTCTCGTTTTTTTAACGAAATTCATTTTACACATGTGTAATATCGGATTTACACATGTGCAAATCCAGTACTACACATGTGTATAACTCGACTTACACATATGTAAACAACGGATGTACGATTTTTTTAAAAAGTATATTAATATGGTAGGCGTTGGAAAGATAAAAAAATATTGAATTTTTGTAATACCCGGTTATTTTTAAAAGACATGATATAAAGAATAAAAGAAAGAAAGGCAATTAAGTCCAAGTGGAGGGACTAAAGTGTAAAAAAGGACAAAAATCTTTGAAAAGTTGGTGTAAAGGTGGGCATTGCCGCCCACCCTCACTTCACATCAACATATCTTCGGTTCTAGAGAGAGAGCAGGAGAGAACTCTCGGCTAGTGAAAGAAGAAGAATAAGTGAACGAATTCAAGGTAAGAATTCATGGTTTTTATGTTTTTATGACGGGTTTTATCCCGGTTATGTGTTTATGTGCTTATGGGTTGTGTTTGTGCTCGGGTGTGTGTGTTTTTGGATGTTGTTTCTAGGTGTTTTGAACTCTTTGCAAGCAGGTAAAAAGGAAGAACACCCAAGTTGCACCAGGTGAGTTCTAGACCCTGGTTTTTACTTGTTTTCAAACATCTTTGGGACTGAAAATGTATTTAAATGATTTTCCAATGTTTGAGTATGTATGCCCGTATGTATTGTGCATGATTGAATGTGATTCTTGAATGCTCATAGGTTGTTCATGTTTAGAATAGCCACATTAAGCTTTGAACAGATGGATTTGATGATTGGGTTGAAAACATACCGGAAACATGTTGAACAGAAGGTCCATGCGCCTAGATAAGGCTCATGCACCTGAAAATGCCTTAGAAAAGAATTAAGTATAATCCATGCGCTTAAACAGTAGCCCATGCGCCTAAGATTACCTTAGAATGTTTAAGTACAGCCCATGCGCCTGAACAGTGGCCCATGCGCCTAGAAATGTTAGCCGAACGACTAAGTGTAGGGCCATGCACCTCAATAGTGCCCATGCGCCCAAGTGGCTCATGCGCCTAAGTGTCCATGCGTCCGATTACTCATGCGTCTAAGTGTTCATACGCACAAATAGTGCCCATGCGCCTGAATAGTTCATGTGCCTAAAGTGAAAATGTTTAAGTGTTGGCTGATGCGCCTACATAGTGATGAAATGCCCGAACAGGGCTCATGCGCCCAAATAGTTCCCATGCGCCTAAGCACTTAGAAATTTTTACAGAAGTTTTCTGGGAGTCTGTGCTTTAGGGTTTTGACCGAGGTTGACTAAGGGCTTATTAATGATGATGTTTCATGCATGATATGATTACTTATTATTGTTATTGCTATTATTATTATTACTTATAGTATGTGACTTTACGTGGTATGTTATTATCGTAACGTAAAGTATAACGTAATAATAAAGTGAAAGAGCAATAAAGAAAAGAAGAGGAACATTAATGAAAATGTTAACAAGTCTTGCAAGCTTACAAGAGGTACACGACCATGTTGTCGTTAGCTCAACTGTGCTGCGAGTTAGCTACCCTATTATGCACACAGGGTCAATCAATTGAGATTGGCAGGACCTTTGCAGCGTGTCCTGGGTGATTGGGTTGGCCTTGTACATAGTACATAGAACCCTTTCAAGGGATACAGTTGACCTTTTCGGAGGATATAGTTGACCCTTTTGGGGGATATAGTTGACCCTTTCGAGGGATACAGTTGAACCTTTCGAGGGATATAGATAGCCCATCACTCGTTTTACATCGCGCATATAGTTAGGGTATTGCTCACTGGTCCATACAGAAAGTGAAACATAATGATAAAAGCTTACAGAACAGACAAGGCATACAGTAAAGAGAACGAACAATATTGATTCATATAGTTGATGCGTGCTCGCATATACAGTAAAGAGTTGAATTTTACAAAAAAAGTATTTTCATATAAATATATAGAAAGTATTTTATTACTTATAAAATTAGAGCTCACTCAGCAACACTGACTTTTATATATTTTCAGTTGGCAGGTAATTATTGTTGAGGATGGCACGAGGGTGAAGCCACTCGGCAGGGAAAGACTGACATCCATTCGTACTTTATGTTGCTGTTGTTTTGTAATGCAGTAAAACAATTCTTTTGTAATCAGTAAAACGATGATGTATTGCTCAACAACAGTGGTTTAAATGAAATGAATGGTTTTTGATAAATTATTTCCTCTGCTTAAGTTTGTTTAACTATAATGTTTCATGTTTTAACTGCTGTGATTGACCAACTGTGAGGTTTCCGGGAACGGGGCCTTACAATTTTATGGTGATTTTTTTTTAAAAAATGATGTCGTGAAAAAAAGTTACAAACGTTTAAAAAAAGGGGGAATGACATGTGATTTGCATGTGATAAAAAATAAGTGGCTGAGATTGGTTTCTAGAGTTCTCACAAAAAAGGTGGTTCTCATTTGAACCCTCCCCTATATATATATATATATATATATATATATATATATATATATATATATATATATATATATATATATATATATATATCTATATATATATATATATATATATATACATACATATATATATATAATGTATATATATATATATATGTATATATATATATATACATACATATATATATATATATACATATATGTATATATATATATGTATATATATATATGTATACGTATATATATATGTATATATATGTATATGTATATATGTATATATATATATGTATATATGTATATGTATATATATATGTATATATATATATTATGTGTATATATATATACACATAATATATATACACATTTATATACGTATACATATATATACATATATATATACATATACATATATACATATATATATATATATATGTATATGCATAATATATATATATATATATTTGTATATATGTATATGTATATATATATATATATATATATGTATATATATATTATGTATATATATATATGTATATATAAGGGATGGTTCCAATAAAAATCATATTATAATTGAAAACCAAGAAAATCACTTATTCACCATTCACCATTGATCATTTTGATCTATAATTGACATTAATTAATGGTATTTTAGTAATTAAATAAAAGTTTATTAGTGTTTAAATATGCATTAAGGGAAAATTATGAACAACACAAAATTATTAACTTGGTAACTACCAAGTATAATTAATGAAATTCCTAAATTTACTCTCATCTTTTATTTTTCTCTCACATCTCTCTTATATTTAATAGAAAATTCAATTTACTATCATCTTTCATTTTTATCTCACATCTCTCTTATAAAAATAAATAAACTAAAAAATGACTACTTATGCATTCGTAACATTGTGTTACGTATGCGTAACAACGTGTGTTATGTATGCGCATCATTATGTGTTACGTATATGTAACACTATCGTACATATGTGTATCACTGTTAACAAGCCTATATGAAAAGCCAGAATGAGTTACACATTTATACTTTAAACCAAAAAAATTAATGCTAAAAACATTTTGAAGAGTACATATATGTAATAGTGGAATTACGTATACATACCAACATTTACATACATGTAATAAAATATAATAACAACGAAAACCATTGAAAAATCTAAAAAATGTGTATATATGTGTGTGTGAATACAAGTCCAACTTACGTATAAGTAATAAAAAGAAGTACATATATGTAAACAAAAAACTTACACATGCATATAGTAAAGTTATATAAACATTACCAACTATTTAATATATCAGATTTTGCAGAGTTGTCGATTATTGAAAGTCAAGTAAAGATTTTAAGTTGATTTGAGATAGGGAATTTTTTAGATATTTACCAAATCTATATTACCAGCTATTTAATTTTTTTTATTAAATTTTGTGTGACATATAAATATGTAGCATAGTATTTTGTACACACATACCCCTCACCCCCTACACACACGCATACACAATAATAAATCGAAGGTGGAGATTGATCAAAAACGTGTATATATGCGTGTGTGAATACAAGTCCAACTTACGTATATGTAACAAAAAGAAGTACATATATGCAAACAAAAAACTTACACATAAATATAATAAAGTTATATAAATATTAAAACAATAGAGTTACATATACGAAAATAACACAAAGGTACATATATGTAACAATAGAGTTACGTATATTTTACATATACATGGTTATGATAAAATTAAAAATCACCATGTTCTTTGTATCTGTCTTTCTTGTCAGCTTTAGGTGTTCGTTTTGTTCGTCAGGCTTACATATACGTATCCCACATGATTTGAAGCAATCATTGTCTTCTTCAATTCATTTTTTTACCCGGATACTCCTTTTCATCCAATTCATCGTTACCTTCATCTTGTAAATATATATATATATAATTGAGAAGTGATGATGATGGTGATAGCGGTTGATACTTCAAAGAACCAAAAGAAGAAAAAATGTGGTGTCGTTGATGTTTGTCGGCGTCGACGGAGTCGATGGTGGTAGGCGACGACGACGATAAGGTTCATTGGGTGACATCTACGGGGTTGTAATCTTTAACAATTTTTGGTGGTTGGTGGTAGAAGTCGATAGCAAGACGCTTCAAATGGTGATTCTTGATAGGGAGTAGAAATTATCTTTAAAATTTGTTTAATTGAATCAATATATGATGATTTGATATAACAAATTCAAATTGAGAGTGAGAAAAGGAAGGGATTTAGTCAAATATAATTAAAGATAACATAATTATGTTAATTACAAAATTACAAAAATGCCCTTTTAATAAAATAAAAACATATATATTAAAAATACATGATTGGTTGAAAATGGTTTTCATGGTTTCAATTATGTATATATATGTATATGTATATATATATATATGTATACTAACCTAACCACCCTTGTGTTACACGGGTTGAAAAAACTTACATTTCATGTAAATAATAGTAAGTGATTTATGCATGTTAATATAATAAAAAGTCTTTTATGCAAGATAATATAAGACAACAATGTAAAAAGAACATAACGGGTAATAAAATATATTTGCTTATAACGTGGCACGTAAAAAACTTTAATACATTGGACGAGATATAAAAAATTTACAAATCTCTAAAAACCTCCTTATACACAACATTTGACGTTTTATTTGTAGTCTCATCATTCACGTCTAATATAACCATCTTTAATCCATCTCTTCTCATAACTCGTGACAATGCGACGTAAAGCTGACCATGTGTGAAAACTGGTTGTTTTATAAACAAATCAACACTTGATAAAGATTGACCCTGATTCTTATTTATTGTCATGGTAAACAAACAGTTAAAGGAAATTGTCTTCTTTGAAACTTAAAAGGTAACCTCTTGTCAGTTGGTATCAATGAAATTCTAGGGATAAAAGTACGTTCTTCAATGTTATTCCCAGATATAATATCTGCTTCTATAACATGTTTTCATAATGATACGACTTGTAAACGTGTTCCATTACATAAGCCACTTTTTTTATCAATATTTCTAAGAAGCATGACCGGAACACCGACCTTTAACACTAACCTGTGATTGGGTAATCCATCAAGTTTTATACCATTGAGTATATTGGAGAATATAAACTTTCATCTAAATTAGAATTCATCATTTTTGTTTGGCATACAGAATCAGAACTAAGATATTCCATTTCTTCACCCACGAAAATTGAAAGCAATTTTTCATTTATCTCATAGTGAAAGATAAATCTTTCTCATCCTATTAAAGAAAAAATTTAGCATAAAAAATCAATAACATAAGGTAACTAAATGTTATAAATTTGAGAATAATAATATTTTTTAAAGAAAATGCAAACTGTAGATCTTGAATTTTGATGTTAATTTTTTTGCTCAACTTCCCCTTCTTTGTTGTATAACCTTTAACTTCTACAACCTTAGCAACAAAACCGATGACATCTACATTTGATTGTATAAAAATTCTTTAGGAAAACTTATCAAAAAATATAAATTATAATTTTTATTAAAATATACGATACAATGTTAATCATTTTTACCTAGTGCTTGTTCGTGTAGCAAGGTCTTTTCAACAATCTGCTCAAATGATGTAAAAAAAGAAACCGTATTCCGAGCCAGAGAAGTCATGACAGATTTTCACTTCAGTGTCTGGCTGGATTCCAATTTTATTTCTATTTTCAACGTAACGGTACTTGGTTTCATTTAGAGCAATTTCAGGTTTGCGAATTAAATAACAACCTGAATTAAATTGTAAATTATTCAAATTGAGAAAGAAGTAAACATAAAATTATAAAAATACAAGAAAGTTAACAAAACATGGTATATAATAGTGAATGTAGTACATGAGCTTTGTAATAAAAATAAAAACATTACCTGCTTCTGCCAACAATTTTTCGGACATAGAAAACCACTTCTTCAAAACGCTACCTTTCATTACTGTACCCTTAAACGAAAGAAGATAAAATTTATATATAAATATAGACTGCAAGTAAAGGTATGTTTTTTAAAATGTCATATGAACAAAGTATAAAATTATAAGTTGATCTAACCTCCTCGTCCACAATTATAAACTCAATAAAGTACCAATCTGATGGGTTGTTATACTTTGGCCTTTTCCAAAGCCGAATTATGCGAACCTCGATAGTGTAATCACATCGTGCTATATCCAAATCATTCAACAAAGTAACCTCAGTTGCTGATACTGACCTGCTTATTAAGAATAATGTAAATGTATGATGCATGATAAGTATGAAATGATAATAAAACGTATTAAATATTAACATTACCGGGAAGTTTGAACAATGTTTGATGCCATAATAGTACTATTACAGGAGATAAAGCGAAGTGTCCTATTGAAAAATGGTTAGCAATGTTATGGAATTCGATGATGTTGTATTAGTACATATGTAAGAAAAATGTTTACTAATTTAGGAAAGTAATATACTTTTGTACATATAATTAGCGGTTAATTTAGGCAATAATTTACTATAAAAATCTGACATGAATCCTCTACTAAAAATATCCAATGATTCTAATAAATTAGTTTATATATGTCATACGATTTGAATCTTAAAGATTAGTTAAGAAATTATAAACTAATTTAAGAATGATTTGCAGGTATATTTCATATTCTAAGAATGATTTGCAAGAATATCGTTGATTCTCTTATAATAATTACTTTAGCTAATATAACTTATTTTAAGCATGATTTCAATGAATATATTATTTAAAAAAATATTCTAATCTTTTGTAAATTTTTTCCTAATATACTTTTAGTTATATTTGGTTATATAATGATGACTGAAATCAGTTATATTTTATAAATTATGGAAAATATGTACAGTTCTAAAAATGAAATATACATAAATATGAAAAGATATTTAATATCGTTTTGAATTGTTAATATTAATTTTAATCGAATATAATATTTATAATAAGTGGTCATTAATTAAGGAAAAAATATAGAGTAAATAATCTTAAGATGTATAAAAAATAATAAGTTAAATGTTTAAATAAGAAGATAATCGTTTTTATTTTTTATATGTTTAAATTACTGTCTAAGGTTCTTTGAGATTAAACAAAATATATCATCAATAAAAATATATAGTGGTATAGAAATCTAAACGAACAGAAATAAATCTTATTGAACATGATATAAAAACCATATACAATGATTCAAACATACAAAGGACAATATGAAAGAAAATAAATGGGAAGGTTAGACACCATACCAGAAGGTTTTGAGCCCGTGTAAAACAATTCAATCTTCATAAAAAACCATGAGAATTCATGTAACATAATATGCAGAACACCGAATTATAAAAGATAATCACTTAAGTAAATCGTGTGTTGTCGGCGAAGATACAAATCAAATAAGAAAAACAAAAAAATATATTAACAAAATCGGCAAAACAAAGGAATATACAAAAGGAATCAATCAAATAATCATTTACCAAAAACTCTTATTTTATTAAAAAAAAGTTTTCTAGAATTACATTAATAAAAATACATTTTAGAAATGTGTCTACTCGACTTTGAATATCCTTTGAAACTTGTTTTGCTTTCAAATTTAACCAATGTTGAAAGTGGCTGCAGATACTAAAATCCATTATATCAAAGTCTAAATATTCTTCATTCTTTGAGATTTGTTTTGCTTTCAAAGTTAACTAATTATTTAACCAATGTTGAAAGTGGCAGCAAACACTAAAATCGATTATATCAAAGTCTAAATATTCTTCATTCTTTGAGATTTGTTTTGTTTTTAAAATTAACCAATTTTGAAAGTGGCTACAAACAATAAAATCCATTATATCAAAGCCTCGATTTTCTTCATTCTTGGAGATTTGTTTTGCTTTCATTATTAACCAATTTTAAAAGTGACACAAACACAAAAGTCCACCATTGTATCTAACTATCGATTATCCTCAGTTTTCAAATTACATACGATTTCAAAATTAACAAATTTTGAAAGAGGTAGCAAACACTAAAAATCCCTTATATCAAAGTCTCAATTATCTTCAATTGTTTCAGATTTGTTTTGAAAGTGGATGCAAACACTTAAATTCCTTATATCATACTACAATAGTTAACCAATAGTCAACAAAAATTCTTGAAACCGAGCGAAATAACAAACACATTTCAGGCTAGGAATGATTAGATCTTAGATACAGATGAAATCAGAAATCTTGGATAGCGGCTGTAGAATCGATGAAATCGTTGAAATCAATGGAAATCTTAAATGCTTACCTTAGAACCATGATGAACTTGAAATCGGAATGATTAGATCTTAGATACAGATGAAATCGTATGTAGAATCGAAGTATGGCTTGTTGTGTAGAATCGATGAAATCTTGGACAGCGGCTGTAAGATAGGAAGAATGAAATTAGGGTTAGAATTATGTTTTTGGGCCTATTTAAGTAAACCCGAATGGCTGATGGGTCGGGTTGTATAACTCATGTGTTCTTTTACAAAACCACACTAAGGAGATGCCATGTGGACATAATTTAGAGGAAAAATTGCCATGTGGCAATGTAATTGTTGAAAAATTAACATGTGGCTGAAATAGGTTTGATTTATTATATATGAAGATGTATATATATATGTGTGTGTGTGTGTGTGTGTATATATATAGAGAGAGAGAGACCGCTTGGACTTCCTTGGCAGCACTCACGGTGTATTACCCTTACTTGTACCCTTTCTCATAGACTCACACCCAACTTACCAAATAACCCAACCTGTTGTACCAAGAGAAACCGAGTAAGTCGAGCCAGACTTAGAAGACGAACTTTCTCAGCCCTACGTACCTAAAGCCCATATGAAATTTACACACAAAATTACAAACTTCAAATTCCCACCTAAAACCAAAATGTCAGCCAATGTACGAACTTATGACGGCCTGAGAGATCCAGAAGACCATTTAGAGTTATTCTTGGGCGTAACAAAAGTGGAACAATGGTCTATGCTGGTGTGTGTCACATGTTCGTCCAAACTCTGGTAGGACCGGCACGACTGCGGTTCAACAGCCTTTCCGCTGGCAGTTTTAATTCCTTTGAAAGTCTAAGCAAAAGTTTTCTAGGAAACTTCATGCAAGAGAAAATATATACGGAAGATCCTATAGAGCTGCATAATATCAAGCAAAGAGAAGACAAGGACCTCCATACATTCATGGAAAATACAAAATGGAAGGATTGAGCATCAGTGGTGCAACGGAGCAAATGCAGGTATCAGGTTTCATACATAGCGTGAGGGCAAGACAACTTATAGAGGAGTTATACAGTAAAATACAAAATAATCTAGAATGCATGGTTATGCGAAATTATATAGGACATGATAAGGGTCGTTAAAAGTAATGAGTATGACAACATCCGAGCTCATTGTCCAACACTGAGTCCGATCAGACTTAGGGGCTATTTGATAAAACTGACTCAATAACATCAAACTGAGTCAGTAACATACAACTGAAGTTCTGACTAAGTTTATATCTGACTGAAATTTGGTTCTATTGATTCTGACTGAAACTTGACTATTTGATTCTAACTGGCTCTGTTAAATGATAATAACTCTTTTTACAAAATATTTCAATACACAAAAAAACCATAAAAAAACAAAATCCACTACCATTTTGAAGTAGGATTTTATAATGTCATTCACCAAAGCCCTCAAGATGATATATATCCAGGCTTCACCTCATCCCCTCATTTCGGAGAACCACCAACTGTTCGCTGCTTGCTAGAAACAACATCAAGCCTCTGTTTCCTCCGCTGAACCCTAAAGACCCCTTCTTTCCAGACTCGCATCAGTCGCCGCTACTTCGGCAGAGAAGCTCCTCAATCGACTCCTCAACTCCGCAGGGGGGTCGTCGCGCGCAGGGGGGTCTACTGCCGTGGAAGCGCCTGTGAGGGGTAGGGTGGCCGTCGGTGGTCATGGTCAGTTGAAATGGATGGGTCAGCCTTTTTTCGAAATCAGGTTTGGGTCAGCTACCTTAGACCCAGTCAGCTGTAGCTTCTTGCATATCAAATGGGCTGACCGGCTGGCCGAGTCAGCCGGTCAGCCGAGTCAGCCCGGTCAGACCAAAAACAAACAGCCCTTTACTCTTCGTCTATCGATAAGCTAATAATACTTAGTCCATTTATGATTCTATACATTTATTTATTTTGTTAATATTACCAGAAGGTTTAATAGATTATCAAATAATTAATTCAAACTCTTTGAAATATTATTTGGATGGCTACAAACCATAAGTTTCTAACTTGTCACTTAAGAGAAGTTAATAAATAAAGTCAGATACGAACGATTCATGCTAATTGGACCATGAATTTAGTGGTGGATGAGAATTGCATTTGAAAAAAAAATCTAAAATAGTCAAACGCTCATTTGTTTTTGGATGAGAATTGCATTTGTAAAAAGAGAAAAAATATATAAAAAAGGTCAAACACCCATCTGTTTGTGTTGAAAATGTGAGGAAGGACGATGACAAATGTGACTATTCAACCGACCAATTTGTAGTTTAGAACGTCTTGTATGACTTTGTAACGATGCCAAATTCCAATGCATTGACATAAAAATATGTTACTATGTACTTTTTTGTTAGTAGATAGTGAAAATATAAACAAAATGGGTTATAATGATTAGAGTGGAGTTATAGTAGAAAAATATACTTTTTAACGTTTTAATCATTCTTATACTTTTTATGTTTACAAGAACTTGTATTTAAACATTTCCCATTTTATTATTATGTTTACATATTAGAAATAAATAATAATCTTATTTAACCAATTTATTTTTTCAAAACTAATTATTTTACAAAAACACATATGCATTTTGTAAGACTCAATAATACATTCATTATTTTATTTTATGTTTTATATTAATTTATGTTTTTTATAATTGTTATATATATGTATATATATATGTGTGATTACATATATATGGGGATCAAATAAGAACTCTTTTCTTATAAGAACCGTAGAACCAATGCAAGCCATTATTTTCATTGAAATAATAGTAATTAATAAAAAAATTATAAAATAAAAAATAACATAAAAATCAAAAACTAAAAACACAAAAATATTTCCTAGTTTCGTTTTTCATGAAAAAATAAAAAGAAAATTCTACTTTTTTTACGAAATTTGTTTTACACATGTGTAATAATACTAGATTTACACATGTATAAATCCATAAATAATAGTAATTACATATGTGTATAACTAGATTTACATATATGTAAATAATGTGTGGACGAATTTTAAAATAAAAAGTATATCAATATGGTAGACATTGGAAATATTAATACAATAATAGTAATAGTGAATTTTTTTGAAAAAACTGATGTCGTGAAAAAAGTTATGAACGTTTTAAAAATATTAGAAAACATGGCATATGACTTGTAAGTGATAATAAAATGTGTGTCATATTGATTTCTAAAGTTCTCGCAAGAAAAAGGTGATTTTTTTTCATTTCATGTAACCATTTTCAACCAATCACACAATTTTGAATTTATTTTTATTTTATTATATTCAAAGGGCTCTTAAGTAAATTTCTTTTTCATTATTTCTGGTAGTAATCTTTATTAGTTAATCTTCCTTAATTACTCCCTAATTAGTTTATTTGTTAAATAATTAAATAATTTTTTAACATTTTTTCTTTCATTAAAAAAAATAAGCAAGCATATTCACATCAATGATCTTGAGTTGAGAATTAAGTGAGTACATGAATAATTGATCTTTATTATTATGTAGAATAAAACAAAAAATAATGCAATTTACTTATAAAATGATAAATTTGTTAATTGAAATATAAATTATCACCAAACTAAAATTCATTTTCAAACAAAATATATATGGCTAATATTGTTTTGTAAAATTCTCACACAAAAATTTGGTTATCTTTCATTTTATGTAACCATTTTCAAACTATCACACAATTTTGAATTTAGTTTTTTATTTTATTTTTATTTAAAGGACTATTAAATAGATTTTTTTCATTATTTCTAATAGCAATCTTATTAGTTAATCTTCCTTAATTACTCCCTATTTAGTTTATTTGTTAAATAGTTATATACTTTTTAATACCTTTCCTTTCATTAAAAAAACAAATGAGCAAGCATATTTGCATCAATGATCTTGAGTTGAGAATTAAGTGAGTACATGAATAATTGATTTTGATTATTATCTAGAATAAAACAAAAAATAATGGAAATTTACTTATAACAATGCTAAATTTGTTAACCGAAATATAAATTATCACCAAACTAAAATCCTTTTTAAATTGATGCAAAAAATTTTATTCCAAACTATGTAAATATTTTAAGTTGATTTTAAAACTATTGTTTTCATATTTATATCTAACAATATAATTTTCTTGTATATGTTATGTACGTAATTGCTAAGTTACATAAATGTAACACGATTTGATTTAGTAGAGAAAGAAGAGATAATTAAGAACAAGAAAACATAAGGGTGAACTAAAGGATTGTTTGATTACACTGACTCAGTAAGATCTGACTGAGTCAAAACCTGACCCAATAAGAAGTTCTGACTGAGTCTGTATCTCACTGAAACTTGACTGTTGATTCAGTATCTGACTAGAATCAAATCGATACAATATTTACGTAACTTTATTTCCTTTGACTATATAAATTCTCCACCCAAAAATCATACAGTTTTTTCCACTTTCTTCAAAACATTTGCTTCATCTTCTTCTTTGTCTCTCACTCTCTCTCTAAAACTTCACAGATCTTCAAACATGACAGAGTGTAACACCTGATTATTATTTTTATAAAAAAGACAAGAAATGAAGAATAAAAGAAATAAAAGCAATAAAGCCCAAAGTAGAGGGACTAAAAGTGTCTAAAATGACACTTTCTTTGAAAAGTTGGTGTAAAGGTGGGCATGGCCGCCCACCCTCACTTCCCATCACTTGTTCAGCCGGTTTTAGAGAGAGAGAAGAGAAAGAGCAGAGAAACTTTGGGTTTTGAAGAAGAAGAAAAGAAGAGGTAAGAATTCGTGGTTTTAAGTGTTCATGTTGGGTTTTTGTCTCGGTTACATGCTTATGTGCTTGTGTGTGTCCGTGTGTGTGTGTTTTGGTTTGTTTTTAGGTGTTTGAACTTCTTTGCAAGCGGGTTAGAAGGAAGAAACACCCAAGTTGCATCAGGTGAGTTCTAGACCCCGGTTTTACTTGTTTTAAACTCTCTTGGGGCTAAAAATGTATTAAAACGATTCTTCAAATGTTTATGTATGTATACCCGTATGTATTATGCATGTTGGATGATGATTCTTGGATGCTTATAGGTTGTTCATGTTTAGAATAGCCTTGGTAAGCTTAGAACAGATAGGTTTGATGATTGGGTTCGAAAACGTCCTAGAAACATGTTGTACAGAAAGTTCATGCGCCTAGATAAGGCTCATGCGCCTGGAATTGCCTTAGAAATGATTAAGTATATCCCATGCGCCTGAACAGTAGTCCATGCGCCTAGAAATATTAGTTGGACGACTAAGTGTAAGTTTCCATACGCCCCAATAGTACCCATGCGTCTGAATAATCCTATGCGCCTTAGTTTCCATACGCCCGAATAATATCCATGCGCCTGAATGTTTCATGCGCCTAAGTGTTAAAGCAGTTAAGTGTTGGCTGATGCGCGTGTATAGTGATGAAGTGCCCAAATAGTGTCCAAGCGTCTAACACTTAGAATTTATTTCCGAATTTATGGGAGTTTGTGTAGTTAGGGTTTGACCGATGTTTGACTAGGGTTTATTAAATGCCTTTTTCCATGCATTAATGATTGTTCCTTATTATTATTATTAGTATGTGACTTTACGTGGTGTGCTCATAATCGTAACGTAAAGTATTACTAATAATAAATGAAAGAGTAATGAAGAAGAGAAATGGAACTTAATTAAAACGTTAACAAGTCTTGCAAGCTTATAGGAGGGACATGACCATGAGGTTGTTACCTCAACTGTGATGTGGGTTAGCTACCTTTAGATGCTCACAGGGCCATTCAATTGAGACTCGCGGACCTTTGCAGCATACCTTTGGTGTCTGGGTCAGCCTTGTATATATAGTATGTAGAGCCCCTTGTGGGAAAAAGAGGGCCCATCACCATTTCCCCCATGCACATGCTCATTGGTCCACATAAATAATGAAAGATAAATATAAAATAGTACAAAGTAAACATGACATACAGTAAAGAGATAAAAGCATTACCTAACTGTATAGTTAATGCGTGCTCATGTATAAAGAGATGAAGTTTTCATAAAAGGAGTATTTTCATATATATACCTACCGAAAGTATTTTATTACTTTTAAAACTAGAACTCACTCAGCACCGCTGACTTTTATACAATTTCAGTTGGCAGGTAAATATTGCTGAGGATGGCACGAGGGTGAAGCTACTCGGCAGGAAAAGACTGACATCCATTCATACCTATTATTGCTGTTGTTTTGTAATGCAATTAAACAGTTCTTTTGTATTCAATTAAACAATAGTGTATTGCTTAACAAAAATATTTAATGAAAAGAAATGAATGGTTTTGTTAAAATGATTCCGCTGCTTAAGTTTGTAAATTTATAACGTTTAATGTGTTTAATGCTGTGAATGACCAACTGTGGGGTCTCCGGGAACGGGGCCTTACAAGTTGGTATCAGATCCAAAGTTTAAGCATTGGGTTAAATAAATTTTTAAAACCTAAACTTAAACTGAAAATGGGACAAATGGAGGGATGTCAGCCCAAGTAGCTACGTGCCATCAGGTATGTCTTTTCTTAATGTTAACCGGTATTATGTGCACATGATATTTGATTTATGTGCTCTTAGTAGATTTTGAATACGATTAAGTCAGAATAGGAAATGCTTGGGGTATGAAGAGTAAAGAAAGTGGCTAATCACAACTGGCCACTGTAATTGGGACTTACTATACTTGACATAAATTGAGTTATTCCCTTGAATGACCGTGTTAATGTTTGAATCTTATAGTGTTAGAGGATGGCTGGACAGAAATCTTCCAAGACTCCTAGAGGCAGAGGCCGTCTGCGTGTGACTAGGAGTAGTGCTAAGGCTCTTGAGACAACCCATGAGAACCATGAGATTCATGGCCGGAGCGAAGAGAACGAGAATGCTAGCTTGAATGCCTCAGCTAGGGAGGCGATTGTTGATGAAGTGCACCAGGTCATGCAGACAGTCTTACCATCTGTGGTGACTAAAGTCATCAGGGCTGTGAGAAGCGAGGAGAGGAAGGAGAAAGAGAATAGAAAGGGATCAACCGGCAAAGAAAGCATAAAGGAGGAGGAACAACCAGAGCCTGAGACTGTGTTGTCCGATGAGGAGGAGGATGATGTAGTGGGGGTAGCGACCGTAGGGTGCAGTTATGGGGCATTCCAAAGGTGTAAGCCCCCGACTTTTGATGGAAATGGCAATGCTGCCGCCGCTCACCGTTGGGTGAGGGAGATGGAAGCAGTTTTGGAAATCATTGAGTGTCGCGAGGACCAGAATGTGAAGTTCGCGACTCACTCTTTTGTGAATTCAACGTTGTGTTGGGGGGACAATGTTTCCCAAGCTGAGGGTGCCAGAGCCATCGGGAAAATGCGGTGGAAGGAGTTTAAGCAATTGGTGATAGAAGAATTCTGTCCTCATACGGAACTCGATAAAATCGAGAGGGAGTTCTTGCAACTTGAAGCAGGAACCATGACCCACCAACAGTACACCACCAAATTCAACGAGATGGCGAGGCTGGTGCTGGATCAGGTGATGCCGGTGTCAAGGAAGATCAAGAGGTACATCCAGGGACTGTCGGTTGACATTCGCAGGCACCTAATTACTGCTCAGCCAGGTACCTTTCGATCGGTGGTGGATTTGGCGGGTAGATTGTATGATGAGCGAGAGGAGACTGTGGTGGAGGTGAAGAAGACGAGTGGGAATGATAAGAACTGGAATGGGAAGAGGTTCGGACGTGGTGGTGTCACTTCAAACAACAAGAAGATGAAGGTGTACGACCGTGGGGTGTCGTCAAAATTCGGACGGAATAAGTGTGGTAGTTGTGGAAGGGAGCATACCGGTGAGTGCAGAATGGGAATAAATGTATGCTTCAAATGTGGCAAGCTTGGCCATATCACTAAAGACTGTAGGGTGCTGAAGTGCTATAACATTGGTGGAGAGGGCCACACGACCAAAGACTGTAAGAAGCCGAGAGAGGAGAGCTTTGGGGCGAAGAAGAAGCCGGAGGAAGGAGGGCAGAGGGCAAGTGCTAGAGCTTACACTATGACCTGGGAGGAAGCCAGAGCCGATCCTGATATCGTGTCAGGTATGTTTCTAGTAAACCAAATTTGTGCCTCTATATGTTTGATTCCGATGCTAGTAGGACTTTTATTTCCACTACTTTCTGTGCTAAGTTGCCTACTAGTAGTAGAAGTGTCAGTGAACCATTCGATGTAGAAACCGCTATTGGCAAGTCCACTAGAATTACTAGTGTGATAGAGGACTGTGCTATAGAACTAGAAGGTCATGGGTTTGCTGCTAAGTTACATGTGATGCCCCTAGGTGGATTTGATGTAGTACTAAGGATGGAATGGTTAGCAACCTATGAAGCAAACATCGCATGTCGTAAGAAGATGATTCGATTAGTTGCGCCCGATGGGAGTTTGGTTACGATTTATGGAGATCGCGTTACTACGATCCCGAAGGTGATTTCGATGGCGGTGGTGGGGAAGCACATGAAACGTGGATGTAGTGCCTACTTGGAAAACGTAAAAGATTTGGATGTGTCGGTACCACAATTATCTGAGGTACCAGTGGTGTGCGACTTTCCGGACATATTCCCGGAAGACCTACCCGGCTTGCCACCGGATCGCGAGATTGAGTTCCAAATTGATTTGATACCTGGTGCTCAACCCATTGCCAAAGCACCATATCGATTAGCTCCAACTGAGATGAAGGAACTCATGACCCAATTGCAGGAGTTGATGGATAAGGGATTCATTCGACTGAGTATCTCTCCGTGGGGTGCTCCGGTATTGTTTGTAAAGAAAAAGGACGGAAGTATGCAAATGTGCATCGATTACCGAGAGCTGAACAAGTTGACGGTGAAGAATCGGTACCCGTTACCAAGGATTGATGACTTGTTTGACCAGCTCCAAGGTGCCAGTTAGTTCTTGAGAATAGATCTACGATCTGTCTATCATCAATTGAAGGTGAAGGACAAGACATTCCTAAGACAGCTTTCCGTACGCGTTATGGACACTACAAGTTCCTCGTTATGTCTTTTGGTCTAACAACGCGCCAGCTGCCTTTATGGATTTGATGAATCGAGTGTTCCGGCCGATGTTAGATAGATCAGTGATTGTGTTCATTGATGATATTCTGATCTACTCGAAGAGCGAAGAAGAGCATGCTGGTCACATTCGAGAGAAGTTGTATGCCAAATTCTCCAAGTGCGCGTTCTGGTTGCGCGAAGTTCAATTCTTAGGACACGTGGTAAATCCCGAGGGGATTATGGTGGACCCGACAAAGGTGGAGGCAATGATGCAATGGAAGTCTCCAAAGACGCCCTCCGAGATTCGTAGTTTCTTGGGGTTGGCGGGATATTATCAAAGGTTCATTCAGGACTTTTCCAAGATTGCTTCTCCACTAACCCAGTCGACCCGAAAGGATATAAAGTTATATGGGGTCATGCTCAAGAGAAGGCATTCGATGAACTATAGGCGAGATTGACTCAAGCTCCTGTCTTGTCCGAAGGGAGCGAGGATTTGGTGGTTTATTCGGATGCTTCCTACTCAGGGTTCGGGTGCGTGTTAATGTAGAGAGGGAGGGTTATAGCCTACACATCACGATAATTGAAAGTGCATGAGGTTAACTATCCTACTCATGACTTGGAGCTAGCAGCTGTGGTCTTTGCACTAAAGATTTGGAGGCATTATCTTTACGGGACGAAGTGCACCATTTTCATTAACCACGAGAGCTTGAAGTACTTCTTCGAGCAAAAAGATCTGAACATGAGACAGAGACGATGGTTGGAGCTTATAAAGGACTATGATTGTGAGATCCATCATCATCCGGGCAAGGCCAACGTGGTGGCTGATGTCCTTAGCCGAAAAGAGAGGCCCAAGCCGATTCGGGTGAAAGCATATCAGCTGATCATGACCTCGGACATGATGAAGCAGGTTAAGGAGTTTCAAGATGAGGCACTGAAGTAAGATCATCTTAACTCTGAAAGGATGAGAGGTCGGGTTGCGGAATTGGGTGAAAACACCCTTGGTGTTAAAACCCGATTTGGACGGGTGTGGATTTCTTGTTTTGGGGATCTACGAGCGAGGATTATGGATGAAGCTCACAAGACTCGATACTCCATTCATCCTGGTGCCACGAAGATGTACCAAGATATGAAGAAAGATTATTGGTGGCCCGGTATGAAGCGCGACGTGGTGGAGTATGTGAGTAAGTGCCTTACTTGTTTACAAGTGAAGGCCGAGCACCTAAAGCCATACGGGAAGATTCAACCTTTGGATATACCAGAATGGAAGTGGGAGCACATCACCATGGATTTCATTACGAAGCTGCCGCGTATTCCGAAAGGGCAGATGCCATATGGGTGATTGTCGGCCGTCTAACGAATAGTGCTTACTTCCTACCGATCCGCGAGACATATTCATCTGAGAGGTTGGCGGATCTATTAATCAAGGAAATTGTAACTCGTCATGGTGTGCCGGTGTCTATTGTATCCGACCGTGACACCCGGTTTACATCCAAATTCTGGAAGAAATTCCACGATGCCATGGGAACGAGGTTACATATTAGCACGATTTATCATCCCCAAACTGATGGTCAGTCAGAAAGGACCATTTAGACACTGGAAGACATGCTTCGGGCATGTGTGATTGATTTTAAGGGAAGTTGGGATGACCACTTACCATTAGCCGAATTCTCATACAACAACAACTATCATGCCAGTATTGGTATGCCACCATATGAGATGCTATACGGTAGGAGATGCAGAACACCCATTTGTTGGGGTGATATTGGTCAGAAGGAATTGGGGAGCGTCGAGGTAATTGAGGCTAGGACCGAGAAGCTTGAGAAGATTAAAGCCTTCATGAAGGCAGCTAAAGATAGGCAAAATTCGTATGCCGATAAACGACACAGACCGATCGAGTTCCAGGTGGGTGACCGGGTTATGTTGAAGGTCTCACCTTGGAAGGGTATTATCTGATTCAGGAAACGAGGTAAGCTAAGCCCAAGATACATAGGATCTTTCCGAATCATTGCTCGAGTAGGAGAGGTGGCCTATAGATTAGAGTTACCAGATGAGATAAGTGGCATTCACTCGACATTCCATGTATCTCATTTGAGAAAGTGCTTAGCTGATGAAGACATGATTGTTCCACGGAGGATATCCAGGTAGACGAAAGGCTCAATTTGGTTCTCTTTCATTTTATAATATGTAGAGCCCCTTGTGAGAAAAAGAGGGCCCAGCACCATTTCCCCCACGCACATGCTCATTGGTCCACATAGATAATGAAAGATAAATATAAAATAGTACAGAGTAAGCATGACATACAGTAAAGAGATAAAAGCATTACCTGACTGTATAGTTAATGCGTGCTCATGTATAAAGAGATGAAGTTTTCATAAAAGGAGTATTTTCATATATATACCTACAGAAAGTATTTTATTACTTTTAAAACTAGAACTCACTCAGCAATGCTAACTTTTATACATTTTTAGTTGGCAGGTAAATATTGCTGAGGATGGCACGAGGGTGAAGCTACTCGGCAGGGAAAGACTGACATCCATTCATACCTATTATTGCTGTTGTTTTGTAATGCAATTAAATAGTTCTTTTGTATTCAAGTAAACAATAGTGTATTGCTTAACAACATTATTTAATGAAATGAAATGAATGGTTTTGTTAAAATGATTCTGCTGCTTAAGTTTGTAAATTTATAACGTTTAATGTGTTTAATGCTGTGAATTACCAACTGTGGGATCTCCGGGAATGGGGCCTTACACAGAGGTTAATATCTCCTCCATCACTCACCACTATCATCATCTTCATCATCAACACATCAATGGAGCTCTTGTTCACTGTCATCTCTGTCCGCATCGTCGCCGTCTTCCACCACCTCCTCCGCCATCGCCACACCCTCCTCACCACTCCCTCATCATCACCACAACACACCACCACCCTTCTCCTCCTCCTCACCACTCCCTCATATCGAACCCACCCCTCATCACCCTTACCATCACTAACCGCCGTTACACCTCCCACCCACCCACCTCCACTGTTGCCCTCTCACCGTCGCCGCCGCCAAATCCAACCCCAAAATCACCGGCCGCATGGGTGGAGGAGAAGGCAGTAAGCTCAAGTGCAGGGGCGTTGGTCGGGTCGGCATTATGAAATTTCAGGTCCAGGTAAAATGTTTTGACCCGGTCAGCTCACGTTTTACGCAAATTAAACAGGTTGACCGGCTGACCAAGTCGGTCAGTCAGCCGAGTTAGCCGGGTCAACCGAAATCAAACACCCCCTAGGAGTGATTAAAGTGGACTAGAAGAGATGAAAGATAGACATGTGATAAACTATATTACTCATTTGCATCCATTATATAGCAAAAATGCATATAACGTACATTAGTTTGTTGCTTACGTATTCAAAAATCAAAAAGTGGTTCACATATGACACCCAAAAGTGACCTCTAAATCTTATTCAACTTGATTTCTTATTACTTCAAAAATTGGATTTTAAAAATACAAACTATTAAGTATTGACTAATATTAATCACAACTAATAAGTTGATCAGTACTAATCTTAACTTTTGATTTTGTTAATAACAACAGTCTCAGTCTAACTATTTGTTAGCTTTGTTAGCTTTTTATGACGTATTATATAGTGTGCCTTGTGACGTGATGTATAAATAGAAATAAGTATAAATAAAAAATATATTATTCAAATTTTTTTGTAAAAATTATTTTTTAAAGTTATTTAACGTAACACTTTTGTCGTTGATGTGGTAGTTTGGAGACAAAGAGTATATTCATATTTTTTATTTATTTTAGTTATGTAGTATGTTAAATTACATCCACATCATGAGAAACGTCTTGTGACCCATCATAAAAAAATAATGGAGAAAACGAAAAGTTAGCCTGATACTATTATTGTTAACAAAATCGAAAGTTGAGATTAGTAGTAGTCAAGCTTTTAGTTGGGTTAATATTGGCCAATAGTCTATAGTTTGAATTATTAAAATCAATTTTTCCTTAGTTAAAAAATCAACTATTAGTTTTCCGAAACAAAAATCATACACTAAAATTCATTGGAAACCAAAATCATACACTAAAATCATTGGAAGTGTGTGGTCAAAGAATGAGATTCACTATTTTTATTATCCGTTGCGTGTTGTGGCGGCGTATGTGAACTGATAAAGTATTAATTATCAACGATCTGACTCGTATTCGAAATAAATTTATGTTGAAACGTAGAGTAATTCGAATATATACCGTCGAATAAAACGTATTATTTTTAACACTACTCTGGTATCTATACTAATATATATACTAATAAATCAATATGTCTATAAGGCATATGTCATGTTTCTATACTATCCACCAAGTCTACTAGAATAAGAGTTAAGTATTAATAACATACTAATTGCTAATGATTTTTTTATATCTTCAAGTTATAAAAAAAATTATATCTTTATTTTTACTACTATATAATACATAACATTAGCAAAGAATTGTCATTCCAACGATAGATTAAGAAGTCATACAAGATTCAATGCCTAATTTCTTTCGCCTCTAACATTTTCTTTCATTTTTGCCCCTCTTCAAAAGTGTTTCAATATTCACTCAACGCATTTAATCATTTAATCCTTCTTCACTTTTCTACGTCACCTTCCATTCAATTATCTGATGGAGAGCCACTGAAGCGATTGCGTATTTCGCTATTTCATGGATGGTTGGGATGAAATATTATACAATTTGAAAACTTGTCTACAATTTTGAATTGTAATTGGTCGTAAAGTTAAAGAATCATTATTTTCGTTCTAGCATGCCCTTTGGTGTTATTTGTATATGCAAGTTAGATTTTATATTAATAGTTTTTAAACTTTTGAATCATTATTACTTATATTTTATTTTCCTTTTATAACTTTTACAATATATTATTTTCTTAAAATTTTAATATACTGATTTGTTTTATTTATGTTTCAATCTACGTTTCACAAATGAAGACATGCTCAATATTAATAAGAGTTGTTCAAAAAAACCGGTTCGGGAACCGGTTTGGCCAAAAAAACCGGAACCGGTTTGAGGCCCAAACTGGTTCGAAATCGGCCCGAACCTCCGGTTCCCCTCCGGGTTCCACTTTTGAAAATTCAAACCGGTTTTGGAATCAAACCGGTTCCAAACCGGTTTACAACCCAGTTTTCAAACCTTTTTTTCAACCCGGTTTTCAAACCGGTTTTAAACCCGGTTCTCAAACCGGTTACCGTTGGGTAACGGCTATATAGCCGTTTGTACCATTTTTGACCGTTTTTTGAATGTTTTTTTTACATTATACCCCCACTAGGTTAGTATATATATGTATTTGATATTTTGGTTGAATCACAACAACTTATAACACTTTCTACTATTAAAAATCTCAAAAACGCTCTCATAAATACTTCGGTTTTAAACGCTCTAAAAAATCTCTCAAATGGCTTCATCAAGTGCTCAATCATCCGTTGGTTGTGAAGCGTTTTCAAGCAACGTGGTGGTAGCAATCCTTCCTATGAATAGGAACTCCGAAGTATGGTGCAATTACGATTTATGTCAAATGGTAGCTGTTCAAACAAGGCTCGTTGCAAGTTTTGTAATAAATTTATCAAAAAAGATGCAAACACAACATTGAAAAACATATTTCAAGTAAATATTGTAAAGCGTTAAAAGGTGAACCTTTTCGAGGTCAAGCTTCGATGTAAAGCGTTATAACGTTGATGCGGTTCGAGAGCAAATGGCGCAATTTGTAATTCAAGAAAGCTTGCCATTCAAACATTTCGACAATGAATGTTTTACTCGACTCATTCAACGAACTCTCCAACCACGTTACACCAATGTAAGTCATGCTACTCTTCGAAAAGATTGTTTAAAAATGTGGAAAAAAACTAAAAATGAATTAATATCTTATTTTGAAAATTTACAAACCGGTGTTAACTTAACTAGTGATGTTTGGTCGACACCTCATGGTTCACCGGACTCATACATTTATGTCACCGCCCATTGGGCGGAACCCGATTCGTGGCAAATGATGAAAGTTATTCAAACGTATAAATTAGAAAACAAAATATTTTCTATATCTTTTGATCATGCGTCAAATAACACTCTTGCGATAGGTCATTTGAAATTAAAATATAAACCAGTGTGTGAGGGTGTGTTTTTTCATAGTCGATGTGTTGCGCACATCATAAACTTAGCTGTTTAAAACGGTTTAAAAATGATTGAAATAGTTAAAGATTGTTTTAAAAGAATGTTACGTGATATTTTTAGTAATAACCAAAGATATACTAAATATGTTTGAAAATGCTATTGAACAAAAAGAAAGTTTAATAACCTTTCATAATAGTTTGGTAAGTCGGGGAAAAACAAATTCTTACCATCCATTGGGTTGGGCCATTATCAAAGAAGTAACAAAAATGCTTCAAATTTTTAAAAACGCAACTACATGTCTTTCTGGAGTTTATTATCCAACGAGTCCGTTAGTACTTCACCAAATTTATTTAATGACTTCAAAATTAAATGAAATGTTGTGTAGGGGTAGACCTTATTCCGATATGATACCCCCAATGAAAGAAAAACTTATAAATTATTTTAAAGAAATGCCTCCGTTATTACATGTGCCGCTGCTTTAAACCCTTGTTTAAATTTATCGGGGGTTAAAACTTTACTTGATAAAATTACTTTTAATTTGGATTTAGAAGTTGGTAACCCAATGTATAGTAAAACTTTAAGAGCTACTTTTAACAAACAATTAGAACAAACGTATGATGTTTATATATTAAAATACGGGGAAACATCACAAATCCATGACACTTTAAGGCATGCGGCAAATGCTGAAAGTTCGAATGATCCAATATTTGATTTATATAATACTTTAAGGGATGAATATAATAAACGTCAACGTGGTAACACTCCGAGTAGTGAACTCGGGAGGTATGGTCTTACAAACTTTTTATCGACCATGACTCCACAAGATTTTAAAATTTTTGACTTGTTGGTTTGGTGGAAAGATAATGAAGATCAATTTCCCATCCTATCCACCATGGCCCGAGATTTACTAACCGTCCAAGCTTCTACGGTAGCTTCGGAATCTGCTTTTTCTCTTAGTGGCAGGGTTATATCAATATGACGAACTCGACTCACTCCACAAGCGGTTGAAAGATTATTTGATGCCACGGAAAGAATACAAGACAAACGTTCACTTGAAGGAGAACTGGAATACGAAGCAGAACTATACGAGGACAAGGTAGAGAGCAGATTGACACCAGGAATGACCGATGATGAAGCGGCATATGATGACTACCTTCGTAACAGTTCCGGTTCTGGTGGCGAGGAATCAACGTACAAGTATAATACGCATAAAGAAACGACTATGTTAAATGTTTAGTTTTAAAAATTTTATAAATGTTTTATATACTTTACCCTTGTATGTTTTTTAAATTTTATAAATTTTTAGTTTTAAAGATTTTTATTTACCTTGTATGTTTTTTAATTTTATAAATGTTTTATATATTATTTAAATCTTTAAATTGTTAAATGTTTTAAATGTTTATAAATGTTATAAATTGTTTAAATGTTTAAATTGTTTATAAATGTTATAAATTGTTTAAATGTTTAAATTGTTTATAAATGTTATAAATTGTATATATATGTTATAAATGTTTTAAATTGTTTAAATGTTTTAAATTGTTTAAATGTTTTGAATGTTTATAAATGTTATAAATTGTTTAAATTATATAAATTGTTTTATGTTTTAAATGTTTTAATAAAAAGTTTAAAATTTTCTTTGAATATAACAAAAATCCAAATTAAAAAAACGGTTTGGGCCCGAACCGGTTTCCAAACCGACCCAAACCGGTTTGATAGGGTTGGGTTTTTTGGGTTTGGAACCGGTTCCAACCCGAACCGGTTTGGGGCCAAACCGGTTTTGACCGAATTTGACCAAACCGGTTTCAGTTTGGAACCCGAACCGGTTTGGGCCCCCAACCCAGTTGTACACATATACTCAATATAATCTGTTTTTATTTTATTTTATTTATTTATTTAAATTCATTTTTGTATGTAATGTTATGACGTTTTTATTTTTATCTTAGTCTCGATATAAGTTTTAGTTCTAATCAACTGAATCAGATATAATATATTTTTTTAACTTTTATTTTTAGAATATACCATAGCAATGAGATTATTATAGCTGCATTTTGACCAAAATTTGCGGGTTAAATATAATATATTTTTAGTTTTCAGGACCAACTTTTCGAATATACCTATTGTGTTGTACGTATTTGTACCTTCGTTTCAGCTTAAACTTTATTAAAAATTGAGTCGTTACACCGCACAGGCAAAACCTACTAGTATATATATTAAAAATATGTTTTTTTTATTTAAAAACATATTTTTCTTTAAAACCAAAAGGTTATGAAATATAAGTTTTTTTA
Source organism: Flaveria trinervia (assembly GCA_025506515.1). Classification (NCBI taxonomy): domain Eukaryota; kingdom Viridiplantae; phylum Streptophyta; class Magnoliopsida; order Asterales; family Asteraceae; genus Flaveria; species Flaveria trinervia. The sequence continues at coordinate 56,784,514 of CM046458.1, forward strand.
ATACAATTTTTTTTATAAAATAATATTGTTAAAATAGGTATTTTTTTTAAATGGAGTATTAAGATACAATTAAAGTAACGGTTTTTAAAGATGGAAGTGTGAAAAATATGTTGCTATTTGTTTTATTACATAAGTAGTTAATTATAAGTAATTTCAATAATATTTTATCTCATTATTATTTTATAATTTATAAATATTAATAATAACTATTAATTTAATAGTTTTATTTAATCCGTGTAATTACCATTTGCATCCCTGATGTTAATCTTAAGGGCAATTTAGTCATTTTCATAAAGAGTTAACTGAACAATTTAACGGAGTTAATCATTTGGATTCAAACGGTGACAAAAATGAAACGTTAGGGGGGGGGGGGGAATCAAGAATTTGAAACTATAGAGATACAAGTGGTTAAAATAAGAAAATATCAGGGATACAAATGGTAATTTACTCTAAATAAAATTTGAAGTAAATTATCATTTGTATATGTGACTTTTACATATTAAACTATTTGCATCACAAACGTTTATGTATTTTACCTATTTGCATCCTTAAAGTTTCTAAACCACCATTTGCTCCCTAACATTTTATATTTGTATAATTTACGTCCATAACTTTGACACGATTAAATTTCTTTGTTTAATATTTATAAAATAAAAAACTATCCTTCCTAGCCAGCAATAATTAAACCTTAATCCACACAACCATCTAGCTTTTTGAAGTGGATAATTAAACCATAATCCATGCTATCATGATGTGCTTTGAATTTAAAAAAAGTTGATATTGAAGTGGTTTGTCTTAATTTGAAAGACAATCAATATGCATGCAGCATTTTCAATAATTAATTCAACCCATTCATGCACGACAGTCATAGAGGCTTCTTGTGAAAGATAAGCTTAAACGTTCATATTTTTCTAAATCTTATCAATCATTGAACATGTTACACGTATATATATAAAGAATAGAGTAAATTACGCTTTTCGTTCCTTGGTTTGGTGGTTATAACGCTTTTCATTCAATAGTTTAAAAACGCCCGATTTAACCACTGTGGTTTAAAATATGTTACAATCAAGTCCAAGACGCTAACTCTCATCTAACTTTTCTGTTAAGTGTCTGCAAAAAGACAAAAATACCCTTGGACTTAAATTGTTACTTACACATACTCACTCTCTCCCTTCATCCTCTTCACAACCCTTTATTCCCCCTCCATCACCATCACTGCCATTACCGCCACCATCGCCTCCGCCTCCATCACCATGTTCTCCCACGCCAACTGTCGGAGCTTCACCGTCGCACACGACCTCGCCGTTAGAGCAATCGCCATTGAAGTTGAAGTCCCCGGTCCAAACCAAGACCACCGTCGCTTCCATACACCACCGCTGCCACCCTCGAGCGACCACCTAACTGATACCGAGCGACCACCTAACTGATACCACACCATAACCACCACCTTAACTGCCACCGCCACACAGGCACATAGCCCCGGCCACCACACAGGCACACAGCCACCGCCACTGCCACACAGCCACCGCCACGGCATGTGCACACAGCCACCGCCACCACCATTACACAGCCACACAACCACTGCCACCGCCACTACACAAACACACAACCACCCACCGCTACCGCCACCACACATGCACACAATCGCCGGAACAAAAATTCCACCACCACCAATGCCACAACGCAAAACCATAAAAAATCCAAATCCAAAATCCCGAGGCTTTCACGGTGTGATTCGTTAGATATGGCTACAGATTCAGTAATCGAAGCTCGTTCTCGAGTTCCTAGGGGTCCGAAACCTCCTCCTCGCCAGTCGACGCCATCATCTTCGTTATCATCATCATCTTCCAGCAGCTCGTTAAGCAGCTCATCGGAGATGGCTTTAACGGAGCAACAAGTTCCTAAAAACCCTAAAAAACCCAAAAAACCCAAATCCAAAACCCAAATTGAATGTCAAGAAGAACACGAATCGGATCCAACTAGGAGATGTAGGTTCGCCAGTGATGGTACTGATTCGGATATGGACGAATGGCAGGTGGTGGCAGCCGGTGACCGGCGGGTGATGGCGATGGTGGTTGCTGGTGAGTGGCGTGTGAGATGGTTCGGATGTGGTCAAAGAAGAACACGAATCGGATGGAGTGGGACCCACATATTGTTTACTTGTAATATAATAACAATTTTAGTTCAAGGGTATTTTGGTCTTTTTCAAAAAAATTAACGAAGAAATTGGATGGAGTTAACGGTTTGGACTTGATTGTATCAGATTTCAAACCACAGTGGTTAAATCGGACGTTTTTAAACTATTGGATGAAAAACGTTATAACCACCAAACCACAGAGACTAAAAGCGTAATTTATTCTAAAGAATATTTTCCATTAGAATCATTTTTTCAAGAGTCTTGACACACTACGATACATTCCAAGCATACACCTTCTATTTCAAATCGCATTTATTTATTAGTCATTGACTCACTCCTACTTTTTAATTCTCATACATTATACATTGAAATGAAACCAACGAACACACGTAATTTAAAAGAAAATAATTTAAGTGACAACAACCCTCATCAAAACAAACACGTACCTTCAATCAAATACTTCGAGATGAACTAACCTTCGTGTTCATAGGCTTATGTATGTAAATTAAGGACTATTGGTGAAACCGCACAGTGCGGCGAAGTTTGGCGAAGTTTTTGTGTATGCACCAAACAATATCGGTACTTGCATTGTAGATAATTGATTCAAATAAACCGGATGATCTGGGAGTTGTGATTAAACTCTTTCAGATTGAAACTATTGGGGTTAAATCCAAAATTTCAATAGGATAAAACTCAGAAATTAAGAACGATATATGAATTGATTGTAGAGTTTCTTGAACTAGAAATGATAAGAAGAACTCGATCATGTTTCAAATTAAGGCAGTTTTCATGTTAAAAAACGCTCAATTTCAAGCTCGACCCCAGCCAGAAGCTCTGCCCCTTAGACCCCGCCAATGGTTGCCGCCCCTTGGACCCCGCTCCCATGGGGTGTTGTCCTTGGACCCCTGTTGCTTAAGGTTTCATCCCTAAGAAGATAATAATATCGAAGATCACAATAAACTCAAACAAGTGTGCACTCCGTACCTCCTAACATGTTTAATGGATATCGTAATCACATAGATCGACTAGTCAATCCAGTTACACTAAAATATATAACATGCAGGAGCGAAGAACATTGGTGAATAGTTGTGTTCTTGAATAAAAAATGTGTTTAAACAAGTGTTGAACACATAATATATCGAACGTATAAAAAAATAAGCATGGCATAGCAATATACTTGGAATTTTCTAAGACATTAAAAGTTATATAAAAGCAAAAATTAAAGCATAGATTGTGTTATACTAGACACATTTTCAAATAACATTTATATTAGATCATAAGATGACGGTTAATTTAAAATTTTATATATCATTGTACTTAAAAGTAATAAAAAATGTCTTATAAATTATGCATATTATTAAAATATATTAGTAAAATCTATATGTAACTAGTTGATTCTACTATTATCGAAGACTAGTTTTAATTATATATAATTATTTATGTGAAAACGTAAATTATATTAGAGAAAATTGCAAAAATAGTTCTCGTGGTTTGATCATATTGCAAGTTTGGTCCTTAAATTTTAAAAATTGCAAATTTGGTCCAAACATTTGAAAGTTTGTTACAAATTTTGTCTCAACCGTTAGTGTGTGTTACTTTTAACGACATGGAAATAAATATGCAATATGTTCAAACCATTGGGACCAATTTCTTGATTGTCTCAACAAATTAAAAAAACTAAAAATGTCATATAAAAATTAAGCAATTCAAATTTAAAAGATTCAAATAAACGTTAATAAAGAAATTTAATAATCGTTAAAAGATAGAATAAAGGTTAAAAAGTTAAACCAAAATTAAAAAGTAAATAAAAGTAACAATAAAATACATATAAAAAAGAAAAGAAGAAAATGAGAAGTATGCTTAAATTCTTTTTTACTATAATTATATTTGATGAATTTCATATCTCATGTTTAAATCGAAGAATGCAAAAACTTTGTGAAAGTATTAATCCCAAAAATGTAAAATGAAATCGAATCGTTTTTTATTTTATTAACTTTAATATGATTTTTTTATATTTATTTTGATTTTTATAAATGTTTATTCGTTTGTATTTTTAATTTTTGTTTTGTTTTTATTTAATTTTTTACGTTAATCACATACTTTTTTTTCAAATTTCTTGCTTTGTTTTTCATGCATTTTATATTTTAATTTTATTTAGTTTTGAATTTGATTTGATTTTTAACCTTTATTTTCTGTTTTTAAAAACTATTAAAATTTATTATTGATGTTTATTTGAATTTCTTATGTTTGATTTTAAATTCTTTCAAATTCTATTTGATTTTAATTTTTATAACTTTTTGTAAAAATTGCACAATTAGTCCCTATGGTTTGATTTTATTGCATATTTAGTCTTCAAATCGTTAAAAACTAACGGACACTAACAATGGGAACTAAATTTTCAACAAACTTTCAAATGTTTGGACTAAATTTGCAATTTTTAAGATTTAAGGACCAAACTTACAATATGATTAAACCACAGAAACTATTTTTGTAATTTTCTCTTTATAATATATAATTTACAACATTATAATACTAGATAATAATGATTTTTTTTTCTGAACCTAAATTAAATGACTCTACAAGATTAGTTATACACGAATCCAAATGGATAAAACTTAATGGATGGAAAAGAAAATTGCAACATGTTAAATTCTAACTATATTTCACTAACACATTTACTTAGAATGTAATATCATATCTTATGATATTTACGTGATACAATAGTGCATCATTACACTTAACTACGATATATCTCGATCAAATACTTTTCCAACCTCTTCTTAGGGATAGGTCAGGATCCATATGTATGTCTAGCCAATCATAACTAGTGCAAATAGTGGATTATGTTATCCTATACACAAACTGTTGTCTATGTTTTGAATATAAAGTTGTTAAATCATAAAAAAAAATAGATTTGATGCGTTATGTCACAAAGATGGTTGCAAGTTGTGTATCAAGGTTACTCATTTTAATACCAGTATATTTCATGTTAGATACTTTAAATAGTACATACCTCGTTCAAGAACACTAATATATCCCAATATTCGTCAAGCAATCAATAAAATATTAGCCGGATATAGTCAAATATAGGTCATATAATTAAAGGTCAACTGAAAGATAGTAGAATACTTAGGGATAATTGTTAGGGATAATTGTAAGCTTTTATGTAAGGCTGATGCACCTAAAACATCCAAAATTTTTCCTACATGCATGCACTGAAGTACATAGTATGGATGCTTCATAAGTTTTACATCATGCAATAAAATTATTGTTAGGACCTGGTATTTGAACGAAATACCTAGTGATTAGCGTGTAACCAGATCAAATAGTGCGGAATCCTATTTGATTGGCGATCCAATCAGTGAGAACACACGAAGAATCAATCAAGAATTGAAACTAACGTTAGAAATCGATTAGGAATCGATCTAATGTGTTCTATGAACTTGGAGAACTAATTGTGAGGCTTCTGGATGGCTAGGGTATGTCTGGAGTCGTAATTTATCAAAAGCTCTATTTTTCACGAATTGGGTTGTATTTATAGGTTAGTATTATTCATTCGTGCGACTGAACCATTAGTATGGTTCAGTCGTGCGATTGAACCATGCGGTTGATTCATTCACACGATTGAGTATTCAGTCGTGCGACTGAGTCAATCTCATGTTATAATCATACGACTGATCCAGTCTCCTGGTTCAGTCGTGCGACTGAGTCATTCTATGAAGTTATTCATGCGTATGGTCCATTCGCATGGGCCACTCGCATGAGAACTCATTCTGTTAAGTTTGAATGTATTAATTAATTAATATAACATTATGTGTAACACTTCAAACAACCACAAATCTAATTAACCAATTCAATGTCGACTCATTAATGAAATATTAAACATTATAAATATCAAACAAGCAATATCATTTCATTAATCATTCCAAGCATTACCTCAGAATCAGACAAACAAGATCTATTACATTCATATCATGATCTAGGGACATACATGTATCAACAAACTCCCCCTTGGACCTAGATCTCTCTAATATCTTGTTTTCTGCATAACCTCCTTGTATTTCTTGTACTTCTCCTCATTTGTGACTCCTATGTGAATCTCAAACACGAAGCAGAGTCGTATAACGTTCTGGAACTGGAGGGCTTGTACAATATCTTGCGTATCATAGAACAGTGGCCACTTGTATAGTGTATAGATATCATTTTCCGACAAGTTTGTAAGCCACATCGGGTCGAATACCCTGATCGTATCCATTTGTCCCTCTTTGCTTAGGACTATGACCGCTTCAGCTGTTCTCCAATCGTAGTACCACCACTTAAAGTGTGGAGTGAAATCCTGTGGCATTTCCCTGAGTGGGATTCTTGACATTGTGCGCGGAGGATTCCACTTCAACACTATCTTGGGCTTGCCAGTAATGGCATCAACCTCAGACCTTCTGATATACCTAGTAGGCTATTGGGGTCTGAAGTTAACCCATCTGGTGGTACTCCTTCTTTAGGGCAGTCTCAACCAGCCTGACATCTTCCTCGGATCAGCATACAAAAGCTTTAATTTGGCCAGCAGTTGAGCTCAAAACCTGGTAGAGTCTTCAGATCATGTGGGAATCTGAAGTACTCTATGCCCTGTTCTCTCTTAACCGCATAAGCATTAAGATCCTCAAAATACGCCCATGCTATGATCCTCCTGACACCTTGTGATGTTTCTTGACTCTATAGAGTTTGGTGTAGGAATCTTTCTTTGGTGCAGTACGTTGGCTCTAACTTCTTCAAAACATGCAGCCCACTCAGCCTTTCGAATGTCGACATCATCATTTGAGGCTTGGGCTGTTTCTACTACTTTCTCTGTTTCTTGCTCCATCTTGTTCAACACCTCAAAAGTATCGCTGACAAGAGATTCACCCAGATTGGGGACCACATTACCCTCATTTAGCGTACTGAGGGTAATCCTCGGCAGTGACATCTTCGATCTCGACTTCATCAACATCATTGAGCTCTTCGTCACTAGTCGAATCGCATGTCGGAGCATCTTTCACTCTCTCATCTGGATTTAGCTTGAAAAGCTCTGCAGTTGCTCGTTTGATAGTCATGAATTTTTCCCCTTCTTCAGGGGTATAGTTCACTGACCTTCTGACAATACTTGCAGATCAAGAATTATTGTTAGCTGAGTCTTGACCTGCTGAAGGGGAGCAACATCAAACTCATCTCTTTGGTAATTTGGATCTATTTGATTTAAACATTCAACACATAAGTCATTAGTAATTAATCAAATAGAAAGCATTCACTTAATATAAACATTCAATACATCGTTTTCAATACAGGATTCAAATACAAAAGTAAATAAATACATAAACATCTAGTCTTTACTTTTATCCTGTATCATAGTATCATCACTTGGAGGAGCAGAAGTAGAAGCTGATTGATCTTGTCTGTTCTTTGACCTTTTCTCTTGACCTGTAGCAGAGGCGATGCAGCTGCATCGCCTCCTCTGCTTCATCATCATCGTCCTTCTCCTCTGTCCTATCTCCTTCGGTTTCTTCATTCTCCTCAGTATCACTCTCAACATCCTCATCATCATCTCTTCCCTTCATTTATCTTCATGGCTCCTCCTTAGATCCTTTCAGTTTTAACAGGATAGTCTTCTTTGCCTTCTCCAACTCCTCTATTTCTTGCTTGATTTGACACTATGTGATTGGAGTGGGCTATCTCAGTGCTCTGAGTACCATCGTTGCCTTGCTCCTCTATACTCGAGCCTGCTCTGCAATTTGGTGAGATTGTGCAGCAGTCAGGTCAGTAAGCTGGCGGATCTGGCTGCCTTTTCCTCATCTGCAGCCAATAAGCGCATCACCATTCTGTTAAGCGCAGACATCTGTTCCTCTACCCGTTGGAGGTAGAGGTGATCCATAAGTATGTGAGGTGGGCTGAGGGTATTGCTTGGTGTGAAGTGGTGGTGGTGGTGGTGGCAGTAGTAAAGATAGGTCTGTGAATGATGGAGGTGATGTAGGGATTAAGGATATGGTGGGGTGGAGTCTGTGTTGTTGGGGGGTATGGTGGTGGATGTGGTAGCTGTGGTGGATGTGGTGGCTGTGGTGGTGTGGTGGCTGTGGTGGATGTGGTGCTGTGTGGCTGTGGGGTGTGTGGCTGTGGTGGATGTGGTGGCTGTGGTGGATGTGGTGCTGTGGTGGTGAGGAAGGTCACCCGACGCTTCTCTTCTTCTGACCATGGGTTTAACCATCCTCTTCCTCCTCGTCCCCGTTGGATGGAAGCTCCCCCTACAACCCTGCCTGCGGACCCCGGTGCATAGCTTGGGTCAGTATCAGTCTCTCGGAGTCTCTGGGTGTTCCCAACCACCCTTAGCCCATGTTCTGTGGGAACAACTTTGGTTCCCACTGTTCGCGTTAGGGGCTCCTCATTCGATTCATCCTCCTCCTCCGCACCCTGAACAAATCCTGATGAAATCCAGCTGACTCGGCTACTTCTCCAGCTGGGACGGACACTGGAGGAACACATCAGACACAGTGCCTCTAGGTGGAATAGGCATACCGTCTCCAGTATCCCCACTGTCATCATCATCTGAGTCATGAGTGGGTAGAGCAATCTTCCACATCAGAGTCACTATCATCGTGGCGCCACTTTCTCTTTGCTGGCACCACGTAGTCATCCCGAGCAAGATGACCAAACAACCTCCTGACAGGAGGTTTCACTTGCTTCCCCCTGTATACTTTCATCCTCCCAGGGTAGTATCATCCATCACCTCGAGGACTACCGCATCCTCCTTCTCCTTCGGCAGGGAGGGAAGCTTCTGATTTATGATCATCTGCATAAACCTCGGGTACATACAGAAGCCTTCCTTCCCTTTCCCCTTGATGTTATCCACCAGATAGGTGAAGATCATCTTGGAGAAGCTGAACGGATGGTTCAGCACCAACGCAACATACGCGTTCTGCATCTGGTCAGACAGCTCATGAAAACCTCCCTTTCTGGAAGCTATGCACTTAAGCAGCACGTGCGCAAGATATTTAAACTGGGGGTAGAGGTTACTTTTGTTGAGTACCCCAGCATTTATGTCCCCAGAGTACTTGGCTCTAAGAAAGCATCCTCTGACTGTGAGGGGGTGTAATCGAGTCGGACAATCAGTGTCATCCCCCAACTGTAATACGATCCTCCGATCCTCCTCTGAGATAGTAATAGCCTCTCCAAAGATGGTACTTCTGATGCAATGAGGCTCAGACGATCTATCGACTGTAGCGCCTTCCTAGAAGGCTTGCTGAATGGATCGATAAGGAGTACAAGGAGTAGATATGGCATGTGCAATCCTGATCTCAGTAGAAATGTGATGATGCCAGAGAAATCGGCAGCGTTTCTGGATGTCAAGTCCAGATGAGCACATATATTGTGCTTCGTGCTCATAATCCATCGACTCGCCATCTGTTACACAAAGATAGTAAACATTAGTACCATTGGCTAAGAAAGTCATGAAAACCTAAACTTGAAGAAAATCTTTCTGTCATGCGATTGAGATTGTGCGACTGAGTTCAGTCGTGCGATTGAACAATGCGAATGGGGTTCAGTCGTGCGACTGATCCCATGCGTACACAGTGAGTGTGCGACTGGGCTCATACGTATGTAACCTCATGCGGTTACACCAGTCGTGCGACTGAACTTCATACGCATGGTTCAGTCATGCATTTAAGCAGTTCACACCCTTCAGTCGTGCGACTGAGTTCATCACTCTGTCCATTCGCATGATGTACTGACTGTTCAATTCAAAATCACTGTTTCAACATTTTTGAGTTTTAGACATCGTTATCTGGTTCATTTGACTCGCAATACATTCTTATACCACCTAACATCTTACTTTCGTTTGTTTGAGTCATTTAGTTAGTATTAAGTCACTTAAGTCTCGGTTCTTTTGCGAGTCAGAATGTACCGATTTTTTTCATCAATGTAAAGTTATGGGAGTGCTTCTATACCGTAAATTACCTGTAGAGTCGATGTAGATGGTCAGTAATCAAGAAACGGGGGGTTTAGAGATCAAATGAAATTTTTGCAGAGTTGTGTTAAGTCGTGCAATTCAGGGTTATTTTGAAGGTGGTGAGTCTCTGCGATCGACCCCCTCTATTTATACTACCCCTAGATTCAATCGTGCGATTGAGCTCATACGCACCTTCCAGTCGTGCGAGTGGGACTCAGTCGTGCGATTGGTTCAGTCGTCCTTCTTCAGTCGTCCGACTGGATCTCAGTCGCACGACTGACACTCATCCGCCCTAAGCATCCGACTGGGCCAATCGTATGGGCCATTCGGTTGGTGGTCCATATTCATGGTCCATTCGTACGAATGGCTTCCATTCGTATGATTGGTCCATACGTATGGTCCATTCGTGCGAATAGGTCATAGTCATTAATTTTCTGCCAATTTGAATATTTAACTTTTAACATCTCTTTAATTGCAGAAATTAAGTTATGAGCATTGATCATCTCAGACATGATCGTTTTGACTTGAAAACTTTTTGATCACCTCAGACGTGACTGTTTTAAACTTTTAAAACACATGAGGTCTTCTCGGCATACCCTTTAGTGAGTTGATCCCTTACTGATTTTCCTGATGTAGTCCGACAAACAAACAAACTAAAACGACAACCAAAAAAGAATTAAACTAAAGAATCAAAATAAGAATTGTTTTTGCTTTTTGTGAGAGATAAGTCCTGAGATGGAAATCTACTGGATTTGTTTCCGAATAGACAGCTTCAACTTAGATTGACCACACCTGGACCAAGCCAATTTTGGATCATACAGGCAAGTCAAATCATTTGGGACTTGTTGTCAAAATCTTTTGATGCTCTATTCTTGGTTTTCATCCAGAGTCGTTAGCTTTTTTTTAGGAAATCATACTGGAACTATTAGATTACCACATTGATTTGAACTTTCAAGAATTGCAGCCACAATGATTGTTAATATGTTTGTCCTCTTAAATCCATACGCAGACTTTTGACACAGACTGGTGATAGATTTAGGTTTAATTATTTCAACTAACATTGTGGATCCCACACTTATATGGTAATCAACATTCCTCAGGAGCTTTTGAGCGGTCTACGGGTATTTTTACAAGAGAGACTATTCTTAGAGCTTTCAAAGAGAAGCCGGTCTTCAGGTCAGTGCCATCGCACAACAGAGAGGCGGCAAACAACAATGAATTCTAGAATATCTAGGTTATGCTTATCCTCAGGTCAGTGCCATCGCACAGCAGAGAGGCACACAACCTATCTCCTTGTTAGAGCAGCTTAATTTTATTTTGCACCAAATGCACCAACATCATACGCCATTAGCTTGATAGCATTTTTCTTTCATTCATTTTTTTCGTGCATTGCTCTGTTTATGGTCATCCGCACACATTTGTGGCGTTTACTTTCTCATTACCCCTTATTGGAATATTGTCGATTGTGTTAACCAGTGATAAGAGGAAGCCCACAGTCAGTTGAACAACTTAGTTTGATCTTGAGATCACCGGTAGGTCTAATCATCTATTGTGTTGAATGTACCGACATATCAATTGTGGTCTAGCAACCTCTAGGTCTACTCTCATGTGTTACCTTAGGAGTTACCAGTTTTTCTATCATCTTCCCTTTTATATTGCTTAGACTACACAGACTTATACTTGAATTTTTGCACCTTTTCTAAATTAAAATTTTAAAGTCCCTCTTGACTTGTTCCTGTGTACTATCATATTCCAAAGAGTTTGAATCGGTATCACAGATACGATCTACCTTAATCAACTTTCCACTCCTTCTCCCTCATTTTTTTAAATGTTACTTGCTGACTTATTCTCCCCATAAAATATTAAAATCATAAACTGGTTTAATTATTTTAGGATTTTAATAACCAGCAAAATAACATGAGTTTAATTTAAACAGACCAAAATAAAACAAATACAATAAGAAAGAAAAATTAATACCTACATCGGACTACACATGATCATCATCAGGAATAACATCACTTTTCTTTTTACGCCGTTGACCTCTAGTAAATATTGAAAACGTGGTTTATCAAAGGCTTTAGTATAGAGGTCAGCGTGTTGAAAATCAGTATTAATTTTTACCACATCAATTAGTTCTTTTCAAAACAGTCTCTTATGAAATGGTATTTATACCGATATGTTTGGTCTTAGGATGTTGGACCGGATTTTTAGTTACTGCAATTGCAGCAGAGTTATCAACACAAATAGGAGTAGAGGAGAACGTTAAACCGTAATCTCCATTTGCTGTTGAATCCAGATGATTTGTGAACAGCAACTTGCAGCAGCAACATATTCGGCTTCATAGGTTGACAATGCAACCGATGTCTGCTTCTTACACTGCCAAGTAACTAGTCTTCTCCCAAAGAATTGACACCCTGCGGATGTAGACTTGTAGTTCATCTTGCAGCCTCCGTAATCTGAGTCACTATACGCAGTGAGCTCAAAGTCATCATCATGAGGGTACCACACCCAAGTGTGGGTGTACCCTTCAAATAACGAAAAATCCTTTTGACCCCGATCAGATGGTTGACCTTAGGCTTAGCCTGATATCTAGAACATAAACATGTAGCATACATGATATCAGGTCTTGAGGCAGTGAGATACATGAGGGATCCAATCATTCCTCGGTACATCGTGGCATCTACAAGATCTCCATTTTCATTAGGTGCTATGTCGTGATTCGTAGCCAGTGGAGTCCCAGCGGCAGATGCATTCTCCATGTCAAAACGACTGAGAATGTCTCCTACATACTTGGTCTGATGTAGAAAGATCCCATTTGGTGTTTGATCCACCTGTAACCCGAGAAGAACTTCATCTCCCCCATAGCACTCATCTCAAACTCTTTCTTCATAACTGCTTCAAACTCTTTGCATAACTCTTCGTTCTTTGAACCGAAGATTATGTCATCAACATAGATCTGTACGAGCAGTAGGTCGCCATCTTTTTCTTTAATGAACAGCGTGCAGTTAATGACTCCCCTGCGAAAGTCGTGTTTCACAAGATGAGTCGAGAGTTTCTCATACCAAGCTCGTGGAGCTTGATGAAGCCCGTATAAAGCCTTGTCGAGCTTGTAGTCTCTATCCCGATGATAAGGATCTTCAAATCCCTCGGGTGACTGACATAGATTGTTTCTCTGATTTCCCCATGAAGGAATGCACTCTTCACATCTAATTGATAGACTTTAATCTTCATGTACGATGCATAGGCAAGGAAGATACGAATGGCTTCCATCCTTGCCACGGGTGCAAACACCTCATTGTAGTCAATTCCCTCGACTTGGCGAAAACCTTGAACCACCAATCGAGCCTTGTTCCTGATAATTACCCCTTGGTCATCTTTCTTGCATTTAAAACCCATTGGCCAATGACCTTAGCCCCTTAGGTCTATCAACCAGAGTCCATACACCTAACTTCTTGAACTGAAGAAGTTCTTCTTGCATGGCACTCACCCACGCCTCATCATTTAGTGCATACTTGACGTATTTTGGCTCAAACTGTGAGACAAAACGCCGATAAGCACCATCATGAATATATCCTTTTTCCATAACTGAGGCGTAATCAGCTGATTATAGCTGATTTCGGGTTTGCACTCCTGATCTGACATCCCCAATGACATTGTTTAGGGGATGATAGACGTTTAGTCGTGATCCTGGAGTAGTAGGAACTGCTACCTCAGAGTCAAGATTATAACATTTGGTTCTGCAGCTGAGGTAGTTGGAGTTTGAGGCTCGAAGTGAAGGTACATCACTGGTAGATACTTGTGGACTTTCAGGAACTGGAACCTGTTCTTCCTGACTGTTCTGGTTATCTTCTTCAGCTTCATCTTCAGAGGAGGAGTCACTGTCGTCGACTACTCCCCCTAACTGAATAGATGATTCACCCTGTAAGCTAGATGTTGGTGTATTCAAGATATCATACATCATCCGTGTAGCTAACTCGTCATCCGAGGGAGAGAGAGGGAAGTTGAAGGACTTGAAGAATCCATCATAGTCGAAAAAGTAGGCGGGTCCTTTTCCGGTAGGTGGTGTGGTATATCTCCGAACGTCAACATTACACCATACTTCTACTAGACCCGTTGAGTTGTTGTAAACTTGCTTGTTCAGTATGTTGTATCCTAGAAATATTCCTTCATCTGCCTTCTCGCTGAATTTACCCTCTTGTGTCTTCTTCAGAAGTGTGCACGGCGCGCCAAATGGTTCGAGATACTCCAGATTCGGTTTATGTCTTTGTAGTAGCTCATAACATGTCTTTTCGTGGCGCTTGACTATCAGGACTCGATTCAGTGTATAACATGCATTTGCCACTGTCTCATTCCAGAATGAATAGGCAGTTTCGAGTCTGCCAGCATAGTCCATGCTGTCTCTATCAAGCTTCTGTTCTTTCTCTAGCAATGCCATTCATCTGAGGCGTATAGGCAAAATTGAACTGATGCACAATTCCCTTTTCCTTGCAGTATGCCTCCATCCACTGGTTCTTGAATTCTGTTTTGTTGTCTGAGCGTACTTGTCTAACCTTCAGCTTGTAGAGAGATTCCAGTGTGGTTACCAACTCTTTGAATGACTCAAATGTTTCTGATTTGGATTTCAGAAACATTACCCAAGTGAACCTCGAGTAGTCATCAGTGACCACAAAGCAGTACAAGTCGCATGCAATGCTCTTGTACTGACTGGACCAAACAGATCCATGTGAAGAAGCTCAAGAGGAAGTTCTATTGAATGAACTTTCTTTTCTGAATGAGACTTCTTTGTCTGTTTGCCTTCTTACAAGCTACACAAAGTCAGGAAGCTGGAAGTCTTGACATTAACTCTCTCACCAGATCCTTCTGAATCAAGTGATTCATCTTCCTTGACTAATGTGTCCCATTCTCCTATGTCAGGAGATGGAATCCTTTTCAGTAGCTTTAGATAGAAAACACTGAACCTCATGATCCGTTGTAGAAGAAGCTGTTGACAGATCCAAGACATAGAGATCTTTATATCTTGAAGCAGTCATCAAACTTGGTCCTCTGGGATCACGTAGTCTTTCTTTAGTACGTAACACTTCTTGTTGTCGAAGATGACTTTAAATCCCTTATCAATATTTGGGAGACAGAAAGTAAGTTATTTTTGTAGTTGTTGAACATAGTTCACCTTATCAAACTTAACTTTCTGATTCCCCACTTCTCCCCGGCTGTGATATAGCCACCCTTGTTTCCAGCAAAAGAAACATGCCCTCCTTTTATTTGCTTGACGTTTGATAAAAGAGCCCTGTTTCCTATCATGTGCCTGGATGCTCCGCTGTCTACTATCCACTTGTTAGTTTCAGCACTGTATCGAACCCTGCACATACAAAGTAAAGGATTAGTTGGGGTTAGGACCCAAGCCTTTACTGGCTTGGGTTTCCCAGAGGCATCACACATCATAATTCTACCTATTGACCCTTAGAGGATGAGGGTAGCTCAGATTCCTTCTTGTCATTATTATCAGACACAGAGGATGTCTTCTCCTTCCATAATCCCGATTTGTGCAATGCCTGTTTGTGATAAACAGTCGACTGACTTACAGGTTGAATTTTAGGTTCACTAGTTCTTCTAGGTGGAGTCAGTGAATCCTCTTAGAAGACCTAGGCTTTGAAACCTGAAGTTCAATCTTCTTCCTAGGTGTCTGATAGAAGTGAGAATAGGAAACAATGTGTCCATATTCACCACAGTTGTAGCACGACTGCTATCAACTTTATGATAACCTTTCTTTATGGAGAAGTGTGTGACACTCTAGTAACATAGCTCACTCTAGTTTTGACTCTGGTTCTTTGGTTCTTTTCTCTGTTTAACAAAGTTAGCTTTTGAACCTGTTTAACATCCTTTCTTTTTGGTTAATAGGTTTTTGACTTAAAGTGTGAAAGATTAACCTTAGAAGTCCTTTTAGGTTCTGATTTGACCCTGTTTGATCCTGACTTTGAAGTTAACCTTTTCAAATTCCTTTTCCAGATTAACACAAGACAATTTATCCTTTGCCTTTGAAGTGGCCTCCTTTATTTGTTTCCAGAGTCATAGATGAACATAAGGAATCTGGATCACTAACAAGAGGAGTAGACACCACATGATCCTGATGGGATTACTATTTATTGGTCTAGTCTTAGTGTTCATCAAAGTCTCAGGTGGTGGTGAACCACTTTATAACCCATCCCTCCCTGTTGTTCCTTTCTCTACTAAGTGTTGTACTGTGTGAAGAATAGTCCAACTGTGCAATTTTTGTTTTAATGAATTTACTTCTACTTCTAGAACTGCCTTTTGCTTCTTAGTGTCTTCTAGGAGTTTAGATAATACCTAATGTCATTAGCTTGGTTAAAGGCAACTACTTCGGTTTCCCTAAGCTGTTTAGTCAAAAGGTCTATCTTTTCTTTATAACTATGCTCATTTTGTTTTAATACTCTATTAGCCTCAGTGCACAGGTGCAAATCTTTTACTAAGTTATCATTATGATCTAATAACCTAGAAAATTTTCATCTATGCTATTCCTAAAAATATCACAATCAGAACAAGCATGATTATCAAACATTTGGTCAGTAGTACTTACCTGAGTTGATTCAGAAGAGTTAGCCATCAACGCAGCAGTAGATGTCTCTGGTTCTGGTGATTCTATCTTTTCTGTCTCTGACGTGGTAGACTCCTCTTTAGGCTTGTAACTGACCTCGGTTGCAGTTGCTTCTTCACTATGTGACATCGCTATCTCAACTGCTAGATCTCTTTCACTAGTGGAACCCTGGCGAGACAAACCTAAAGCTCCAATCCTGTACTTCATCATCATGAGCAGTCAAGGCTTTTGGATCCTTGCTTATGAAGTAGAACTGGTAGCTTTCTTGTCTTGACGAGTGAAGGACGAGAACGGGTTCCCGTTACCCGTCTTCTTAGGCTTGACACATTCTCTTTTTAAGTGCCCCTTCTCTCCACAGTTGAACCAGGTCACTTTGCTCTTGTCAAAGCCAAATGTGGTATCCTTAGTAGCTACTAAGTTCTGTCCGGTTTGTTTTACAAACTTCTTTGTCCTCCGGACAGCACTAGCTAAGGCCCACATTATGTCCATCCTCTCAAGCTCCATTTCGTCCACCTGCTCGTAGTCCTCGTCGGCCAGATGGCAGTTTCCAATCTTCCCAGCAACAAGTTCATCATAAGAATGGACCATTGCAGCCAAAAGATCCATGTGTTCTCGAGCTACTCCCACAGTCACATTTCCGAGATTCTTGGTCTTCAGTTTAGTAGCACTTGTTTCGGATCCAATATAGTAGGTGCAAGAGAGTCCCGACGTGTCTGATCCTGAAGGAGACGCATGTGAAGGACCCGATGAGCTAGACACAAATGCAGTCTGGAGAGGTGCTCCAGATGTCTTAGCTTGAGGCGTGGTGTTGTACAAAGCTGGATTTTGATTGTAAGAAGACTTCTGAGCTCTGTACTTCATCCTAAGTGACTCTTCTCGCAACTTAAGAATGAAGTCATTAATATCCAGTTTTGCCAGCATTCCATTCTGTCTAAGGTTAGACACGAATGAGGTCCACTTTTCAGGCAATCCGTCTGCAAAGTTAGTAACTTTCTCTTCCATGGTAGTTGCCACCCCATGTGTATGCAGTTCACTCATCAGATGGTAAAATCTATCTATAACGTCGTCTAGACTCTCTTTTCCCATCGATGAGAAGTTATCGAATTCCTTCTTTAATTCCTTAGCTTTGATTGCTTTCAATGAAGCATTCCCGTCATACCTCTTTTCTAGCTCATCCCAAAGTTTCTTGGACTGCTTATTCTCTGAGTACTGGTGGAATATGTCTTTAGGAATAGACTGTGTAATCAATGCATAAACTCTTTTCTCTGCATTGTATTTAATTTTCTGCACATCCGTCATCCCTCCTAACGTTAGCTTAACTCCATCAGCTCCAACCGGTGTACTATATCCAATCTCGATGGCTTCCCACAGATTCGGATCCACTCCATTGAGGTAGATCTCAAAACGTTGTTTCCAGTGGGGAAACTCATCTAACGTCAAGAGCTTTGGTGGTTTATTATGATTACCCACATCACTCTCAAGCAACAGCAGGTTCCGTATCCTAGAGTCCTTTCCAGCAGTAAAGGCTGACATTTGATCTTCCATGGCGAATAATTTTAAGTCTAATAAACCAAACTGTCACTGGTGCGACTAAAGGATGCGAATGGTCTAGTCGTGCGTATGAACTCTGCGACTGGTTCAATCGTGTGGCTGAACTAAGCGATTAGCTCAGTCGTGCGACTGAATCTGATGCATATGAGCAATGCGAACGAACGGTTCAGTCGTACGAAAGGAGATACGACTAGGTCCAATCGTGCGTCTGGACTATGCGAATGAAGTCCAGTCGTGCGAATGGCACACACGTGCGACTGAGGCTGCTGTTTTGCGAAAATTTCTAGGTTAAACGTGTTTTAGCCGTAAAAATTCGAAATTTCGCAAGGTCTAATCGCCTAAGTCCGTAGAAACCAAACTTTGATGAGCAGGGAACGTCCAAGATCACTTTTGACACAAAAGATTGCGTTTTTAGTGCAAAAACACAAACTTTTTATCAATCTTGATTGAATCACACGTAATCAAGAGCCTCGGCTCTGATACCACTTGTTAGGACCTAGTATTTGAACAAAATACCTAGTGATTAGCGTGTAAACCAGATCAAATAGTGCGGAATCCTATTTGATTGGCGATCCAATCAGTGAGAACACACGAAGAATCAATCAAGAATTGAAACTAACGTTAGAAATCGATTAGGAATCGATCTAATGTGTTCTATGAACTTGGGGAACTAATTGTGAGGCTTCTGGATGGCTAGGGTATGTCTGGAGTCGTAATTTATCAAAAGCTCTCTATTTTTCACGAATTGGGTTGTATTTATAGGTTAGTATTATTCATTCGTGCGACTGAACCATTAGTATGGTTCAGTCGTGCGATTGAACCATGCGGTTGATTCATTCGCACGATTGAGTATTCAGTCGTGCGACTAAGTCAATCTCATTTATAGTCATACGCTGATCCAGTATCCTGGTTCAGTTGTGCGACTGAGTCATTCGTATGAAGTTATTCATGCGTATGGTCCATTCGCATGGGCCACTCGCATGAGAACTTCATTCTGTTAAGTTTGAATGTATTAATTAATTAATATAACATATGTGTAACACTTCAAACAACCACAAATCTATTAACCAATTCAATGTCGACTCATTAATGAAATATTAAATATTATAAATATCAAACAAGCATATCATTTCATTAATCATCTAAGCATTACTCAGAATCAGACAAACAAGATCTATTACATTCATATCATGATCTAGGGACATACATGTATCACAATTATCTAAGTATAAAATATTCCAAAGCCAAAAACCACTCTTTCAAAGCCAAAAGTGAAGTCTTGCGAAGCTTCAAAGACAAAGTCTTCCGAAGTGTAACATCTCGTTTTTTTGTTAACTAAAAGTTAATTTTGTTAGTTCTTGTAAGGGCCATTTATGCTATTTATGAAACTTGGTGGGCTATTTATGTATGATTTTTCTTATTTAATTTAAAGTTATAAATATTATATGATAATAATGTTAATATTAATAAAAGTATAAATACTATTATGTAAAAATAATAATAATAATATATTATAATAATAATAATAATAATGATAATAAAAATAATAATAATAAGTTATCAAAGTTAACAAAGTTAAAACTTAATTAAGTTCAAGGGGGTTAAATAGTTATTCTTTAAAACTTTAAATGCAAGTTTTGAGCATAATTTAATAAGAACAAAACTGCAGGGACCAATTGTGTAAATACAATTAAAACCCAAACCACCGCCCCCTTTACCCCCCTTTTCCGGCCACAACTCCGGCCACTCTCTCGGCCGGAGTCCGGCGGTCCTAAAATCGTTTTTTTTCCCTTCGAATTGAAACCCCAAAACTATGCCAAACGTTCCTAGACTCGAATCGAACACAATTAACCACTTGAATCATGATTAAAACCGGTTACAAATGCTTTCTAATTCGAAGTAACCGAAGCTTTAAGTTCGTACCCGTTCAAGCATTAAATCGCAATAATAATCGAATTAATTTAACATGAACCATCTTGTATCTATCTCTAATCGATTACAACGTTCAATTCCACCTGAAACAAGCGCAAGCATCAAATTCAATCATCACATTCATCGCGAGGCTGCGACATAGTCGAAACCCATCTTCCGATTGGTTTAAACTGAAATTGGCAAGGGGTTTTGCATCAAGAACACTATTCGAAGCTTCCCACGAGTTCAATTTGATTTCCGTCATTGTTTGAGCATCGAACCATTCGTACGTGTGTCGCGGCCCTAGCAGCGACTGTTCTTCATCTATTCTTCTTCAATTCGGGTAATTGATTTCACCTACACACTCGGTTTTGCTTGGGGATTAAAAGCCCAAGGTTAATTTCATGATTATAATCGAATTGGGGTTCGATTTGGGGTGAACAAGTTCTAGGGTTTATATGGGAATTTGGGAGTTTCATTCGCGTGGTTCTTAAGTTTTAAAACCAGATTATAACCGCGGCTGGAAGCCTGGTTCACTGGTTAAGTCAATGTCCCCCATACATGAGGTCACGGGTTCGAACCCGGGCACCTCATGTAAAATTTTTTAGGCCTTTTTGGCTTAAAACTAATTATAAAAAATTTTAATAATTATAAAAATGAATTATATAAATCCTAAATAATTATAAAGCCATCTAATTATTCTTAGAAATTTATTCTTGCAAAACTTTGTAATATTTTAATATAAAATTACTTACAAATGTAATAATTAATATTTTTTTATAAAAATAGATTATTATACTTAAAAACATTAAATTAATATTATGTTTATGGATGTATCATGATATTTATGGATTTTTAAAATATATTGTATAAATGAAATCAAGTTATTTACAAAGGATCAATTTCCTTAAAAATAATTTATAAATTTCATAAATAGTATTTTTTTATATAAATAGATTATTAACTTTATACAAATCCTTAAAATTCTAATACCCTAGTTCATGTTAACTCGTTAATCTTTATTACCTAAATCTTATAATATTTATAAATTTAGGTGCCTTGTGACGTTTTATCTTGGAACGGCATATTTTATTCTTATTAATCTTCATTATATATTTATTTGACAAGTGAGTTCCTTGCCCTCTTTTTACTTTATTTCACACTATTTTGGGGTGAAACATGATAGCTTATACATGATACACTTATACACGTTTGAGACTTGTAAATCACGTGCAATTCAACTTATTATTTTGTCATGGTTATTTGTTTATTGTAAGTGTTTATATGAGATACATAGTTTGATTACAATCATTAACTATTGCTAGCCTGGCAACGTCTTAGATCTTTGGGCCTGACAAGCCTATTTGGTGCTAAAGCGAGGTATTGCCGGCTCCTGATGACGTATGCTTGTTCATCATGGAACCAAATACACTTAGCCAATCTTTTATACTTGTAATCAAGTCGAGGTTTGGTTGTGACGATATGTGTTCTATAACCTTACTTGCTTATAACCTATGACATGAATTGCTACTTGTAACTTTATCATATTATTATAAAAACCTTGGAAACTCACCAACTATTTATAGTTGACCCTTTTATTTTTATCATGTTTCAGGAAATCCCCAAGTTTAAAGTGGACTTTTGAAGCTTGGAAATAAAACTAGGACTTGGACCTAGTTAAATAAATAAATGTTATGCTACGTTTTGTTTTATTTGGGATTATTTCATGTTTTGTGACTTATGTTTGTAATGACTTTTGAAACTTATAATTTTAATATTTACACTTAAATATAGCGTTATGTGGCTGTGAACAATCTTAACCCTCACATCTCGACGATTCCGCCGTCAAGGTTGGGGTGTGACAGATTGGTATCAGAGCCCATAACTATAGGGATTTAGGTTATTAGTAATGGTGACCTAGACTATAGCTTATGCATGAACCTCATAGGATAATATTTATATTCTTAGAAATATATATATTGTTACATGCTACATAATGCTATACTTTACTTATGTGCAACTTGATGCCTTAGCATAGGTTGCCTTGTAATTTTCTAAACTTTGTTACTTGTCTCCCTAAACTTAACTTTGACTCATTGACTCTCCCCGACAAATGAAACTTCTTAATCTTATTCTCGTCAACACGTGGAATCGTATACTTATGCTTAAGAATTAAATCTTTAGACTTATGTCTAATCTATGTAAATCTCATCATGGTTTTGATTTCATAAACCTAAGAAATTTGTGTGACACATGGACACCTGTATTCTGGATTTCCTGGCAAAAGGCCCTCGGGCTAAGGCAAGCATATCGCATAAATCCTACGGGACTAGTTATGCTTACCTGGGGATTTCTGGGATGAGTGATAAACCATGGTCAACATACACAAATTTCTAAGGCGAGTGGGTCAACTTACCTTGACGTGTCAACGTTTCCAAATGGTGATGCGTTACCAAATGGAACCATTCCATGTGCCTTACAACTTTTTGCCTTATCCTTGTTGAACATTAATCCCTGTTATTCCAATTCTCATATCTAACTCATTTGTATATTCCAGCATGTCTCGTCATCATGGAAAGCGTGGAAGTTCTGATCGTAAGTTAGCCGCCATGATTGCTCGACAAATGGCTGCTGTCATTCCGACCATGGTTGCTGAACTTAATAGCACCTTAATGACCAACGCTAGCAACAATGAAATGGTCATGGAGAGAATAGCAACAATCAAAACGGGAACAATCAACATGGGAATAATCAAACTTGCACCTTCAAACACTTCAGCTCTTGCAAGCCCACTAGTTTTAGTGGCAAGGAAGGAGCCACTGGTCTTCTTGAGTGGTTTGAAAGCATGGAGAATACCTTTATCAATTGTGAGTGTCCCGATGCACTCAAGGTTCGTTATGCCACTAGTATGTTCCAACAAAGGGCTCTTACCTGGTGGAATAGCGAGAAGAGGAATCGTGGACCCGATGCTATTCTAGCACTTACATGGGAAGAGTTCAAGAACATCGCCATCGCGAAGTTCTGCCCAAGGAGTGAATTGCAAAAGCTGGAAGAAGAGTTTTGGAATTTGAAACAAAATGATGGTGATCATTTGGCCTACTCAACTAGGCATCATGAGTTGAGTATACTGCTACCCCATATGGTCGACACTGTTCCCCGCAACATCGAGAAGTTCATTAAGGGTGTACCACCCCAAATTCAAGATGCTGTGGTGGGTAGCCGACCCACAACATTGGAAGAAGCCATTACAATCACCGCTCAACTCACCGAGAACCATATAAGAGCGGGCACCATGTCTGTGAAGGGTGCAAAGAAGTTGGAGAAGACGGCTACCGAGGCGGTTAAGGAGACCAAAGCTGAACCGTCTAACAGCCATAACAACAACAAGAAGCGCAAGTTCACACCGGCGCGTAACTATGCCGTGGCTGCACCTAAACAACTCCAAAGGCAACCTGTACCTGCGGCTACATCTGTGGCACAAGTGCCTGGGGCTAGGGCTTATGCTGGTCCTCACCGATGTGCAGCACGTGTAGGTATCATCACCCGGGGAATCAACCATGCCGCATTTGCACCTTGTGCGGTAAATATGGTCATTTGGTGGCGACTTGCCACCGTGCACCTAACAATGCCGCTGTGGTCACAAACCGTGTTTGCTACAACTGTGGGGAACCTGGCCATTTTCGCCCACAATGCCCTCGTCTTGTGGGTAATGTTCCACAAGCCCGAGGACGTGCTTTCAACATCAACGCTAACCAAGCACAAGCAACAACGATGTGGTGAATGGTACGTTAACTCACCCTTAAATTTTGTGATCGATTTATTTCATATTTTACCTGTATTGTTAAATACCTTAAAAAATTGAACAGGTATGTTCCTTATTAACAAAACTTATGCCTATGTCCTATTTGATTCTGGAGCCGATAAAAGTTTTGTTTCATTAGAGTTTGAACCCATACTTGCTAAGCCACATACGAAACTAGAAAGACCTCTTACTGTTGAAGTTGCCGATGGAGAACCGATTACCGTTGACGTTATCGTTCGTGATTGCATCTTAAGTCTTGACACGCATGATTTTCTTATCGATCTTATCCTATGAAACTTGGAAGCTTTGACGTCATCATTGGTATGGATTGGTTAGCCAAACACCATGCTGAGATCATTTGTTTCGAGAAGTGCATTCATACCGTTACCCTCTGGAGATACGTTGAAGGTGTTCGGTGAAAAATCTTCTAAAGGGCTTAAACTCATGTCTTGCACTCAAGCCCGAAAGTGCTTAAACAAGAAGTATATGGCCTTCTTGGCTTATGTGGTCAACACGAAAGTCAAAGGGAAAGAACTTAAGGATGTCCCTATCGTACGAGACTTTCCTGAAGTATTTCCCGATGACCTTAGTGGTTTACCTCCCGTGCGTGAAGTCGAGTTTAAAATTGACTTGATACCGGGAGCAAACCCCGTGGCCAAGTCACCATATCGGCTTGCACCATCGGAAATGCAAGAACTCTCTTGTCAACTGCAAGAGCTGTCCGAGAAAGGCTTCATCCGTCCTAGTTCTTCGCCTTGGGGTGCACCTGTTCTTTTCGTGAAGAAGAAAGATGGATCGTTTCGTATGTGCATCGATTATCGCGAGCTTAACAACTTACCATCAAGAATCGTTATCCTCTTCCTCGCATCGATGACTTGTTTGATCAACTTCAAGGAGCTGCCATATTCTCGAAAATTGACCTACGTTCTGGATATCATCAATTACGAGTTCATGAGAATGACATCCCAAAGACCGCTTCCGTACTCGTTATGGACACTATGAGTTTATGGTGATGCCTTTTGGTTTAACCAATGCTCCTGCTGTCTTCATGGATCTCATGAACCGAGTATGCAAGCCTTATCTAGACAAGTTTGTGATCGTCTTTATTGATGACATACTTATCTATTCCAAGTCCAACACCGATCATGAGCTGCATTTGAGATTGGTTCTTGAGTTGTTAAAGAAAGAGCAATTGTACGCAAAGTTCTCAAAGTGTGATTTCTGGCTCGAAGAAGTTCAATTTCTAGGACACGTGGTGAATAGCCAAGGATTCACGTTGATCCTGCAAAGGTGGAAGCTGTGAAGAATGGTGTGTTCCTACAACTCCTACCGAAGTTCGTTCTTTTCTTGGTCTTGCTGGTTATTATCGGCGATTCATTGCCAATTTCTCGAGGATCGCGAAACCGCTCACCACTTTGACGCAAAAGAATAAACCTTCGAGTGGGGTTCCGAGCAAGAAGAAGCTTTTGAAGCGTTAAAGCATAAGTTATGCAATGCTCCTATCTTGACCCTACCCGATGGAAACTGATTTCACTGTGTATTGTGACTGCATCTAAACAAGGCCTTGGTTGTGTTCTTATGCAACGAGGGAAGGTCATAGCTTACGCATCGAGGCAATTGAAGGTTCACGAGGTGAATTACACAACTCATGATCTCGAGCTTGGTGCTGTTGTATTTGCTTTGAAGATTTGGAGGCACTACCTGTATGGTACGCAATGTATAGTCTACACCGATCACAAAAGCCTTCAACACGTTTTCAATCAAAAATCTCAATGAGACAACGTCGTTGGTGGAGTTGATTAGTGACTATGATTGTGACATTCGTTACCATCCTGGTAAAGCAAACGTTGTGGCCGATGCACTGAGCCGAAAGATTCACAACAAGATAATCTCATTTCAAGAAATTCGAGATCGACGTCAATGGTTTGACACCTTGGGTGAGTTCGATACTGAAATTCGACTAGATGTCAATGAGACCACCGTACTACTACAAAACCTGAGAATAGATAGTGACATCGAGTCGAGCATCTTGGAGGCACAACAAATGGTTCAACGAGAAGGGAGAATGAAGGATGAGTTGGAGCATAATCTTCTAACCCAATTGGAAACGAAATCCAATGGATTGATGTACTTCGCCAATCGTATTTGGGTTCCAAATCGCGATAACATTCGTACCTTTATTATGAACGAAGCTCATCAAACTCGTTATTCTATTCATCCTGGTTCCGATAAGATGTACATGGACCTACGGGGTCAATATTGGTGGCCTGGAATGAAGAAAGACATAGCGACTTATGTAGCTAAGTGCCTCACATGTACGAAAGTTAAAGCCGAACATCAACGTCCAAGTGGATTACTTGAGCAACCCGAGATCCCTATGTGGAAATGGGAACACATATCCATGGACTTCATAACAAAGCTACCCCGAACCTCTCGAGGACATGATAGCATATGGGTGATTGTTGACCGATTGACCAAGTCGGCACATTTTATACCCATACGTGACACTTACAAGACATCAAAGTTAGCTCGTATATACGTTGATGAGATTGTAAGTCGTCATGGGGTACCTCTGCACATCATATCCGACCGTGACGCTCGTTTCACTTCGCATTTTTGGTCGTCTATGCAAGAACTCTTGGGTACTCAATTGGACTTAAGCACGGCTTACCATCCTCAAACTGATGGTCAAACCGAGCGAACGATCCAAACCTTGGAGGATTACTACGCCTGTGTGTTCTTGACTTTGGTGGCGATTGGGATACGCATCTACCGCTCGCGGAATTTTCGTATAACAATAGTTATCACTCGAGTATCAAGATGGCACCGTTTGAAGCACTTTATGGTCGAAAATGTCGTTCACCGATCTGTTGGACCGACATTGGTGAAAACTTCATCACTGGTCCTGAACTTATACAAGAGACGACCGATAAAGTTTCTATTATTCGCAAGAACCTTGAAGTGGCGAGAAGTCGTCAAAAGAGTTATGCTGACAAGCGACGTAAGCCATTAGAATTCCAAGTTGGGGAGATGGTTCTTCTCAAGGTTTCACCGTGGAAAGGTGTGGTTCGCTTTGGAAAGAAGGGCAAACTGGCTCCAAGATTTGTAGGACCTTTCAAAATCCTGAAAAGGATTGGGAAAGTTGCTTATAAACTAGAGTTACCTTCCGACCTTAGTGGAATTCATCCTGTGTTCCACGTCTCAAATTTGAGAAAGTGTTTGGCCGACGAAAGTCTGTATGTTCCGCTGGAAGACATTCAGATTGACGAGTCATTACATTTTGTCGAGAAACCTGTAGAGATCATGGATCGTATAATGAAGAAGACTAGAACCACAACACCCCAATCGTCAAGGTTCGTTGGGAAAATAAACGTGGCGCTGAATTTACTTAGGAACGAGAGGAGCACATGAAGAAGAAATACCCGTTCTTATTTGTATAGTTTCATTTTTCTTAATTTCGGGACGAAATTCTTTCAAGTTGGGGAGACTGTAACATCTCGTTTTTTTGTTAACTAAAAGTTATTTTGTTAGTTCTTGTAAGGGCCATTTATGCTATTTATGAACTTGGTGGGCTATTATGTATGATTTTTCTTATTTAATTTAAAGTTTTAAATATTATATGATAATAATGTTAATATTAATAAAAGTATAAATACTATTATGTAAAAATAATAATAATAATAATATTTATAATAATAATAATAATGATAATAAAAATAATAATAATAAGTTATCAAAGTTAACAAAGTTAAAACTTAATTAAGTTCAAGGGGGTTAAATAGTTATTCTTTAAAACTTTAAATGCAAGTTTTGAGCATAATTTAATAAGAACAAAACTGCAGGGACCAATTGTGTAAATACAATTAAAACCCAAACCACCCGCCCCCTTTACCCCGCTTTTCCGGCCACAACTCCGGCCACTCTCCGGCCGGAGTCCGGCGGTCCTAAAATTTTTTTTTTTCCTTCGAATTGAAACCCCAAAACTATGCCAAACGTTCCTAGACTCGAATCGAACACAATTAACCACTTGAATCATGATTAAAACCGGTTACAAATGCTTTCTAATTCGAAGTAACCGAAGCTTTAAGTTCGTACCCGTTCAAGCATTAAATCGCAATAATAATCGAATTAATTTAACATGAACCATCTTGTATCTATCTCTAATCGATTACAACGTTCAATTCCACCTGAAACAAGCGCAAGCATCAAATTCAATCATCACATTCATCGCGAGGCTGCGACATAGTCGAAACCCATCTTCCGATTGGTTTAAACTGAAATTGGCAAGGGGTTTTGCATCAAGAACACTATTCGAAGCTTCCCACGAGTTCAATTTGATTTCCGTCATTGTTTGAGCATCGAACCATTCGTACGTGTGTCGCGGCCCTAGCAAGCGACTGTTCTTCATCTATTCTTCTTCAATTCGGGTAATGATTTCACCTACACACTCGTTTTGCTTGGGGATTAAAAGCCCAAGGTTAATTTCATGATTATAATCGAATTGGGGTTCGATTTGGGGTGAACAAGTTCTAGGGTTTATATGGGAATTTGGGAGTTTCATTCGCGATGGTTCTTAAGTTTTAAAACCAGATTATAACCGCGGCTGGAAGCCTGGTTCACTGGTTAAGTCAATGTCCCCCATACATGAGGTCACGGGTTCGAACCCGGGCACCTCATGTAAAATTTTTAAGCCTTTTTGGCTTAAAACTAATTATAAAAATTTTAATAATTATAAAAATGAATTATATAAATCCTAAATAATTATAAAGCCATCTAATTATTTCTTAGAAATTTATTCTTGCAAAACTTTGTAATATTTTAATATAAAATTACTTACAAATGTAATAATTAAATATTTTTATAAAAAGTAGATTATTATACTTAAAAACATTAAATTAATATTATGTTTATGGATGTATCATGATATTTATGGATTTTTAAATATAATTGTATAAATGAAATCACAAGTTATTTACAAAGGATCAATTCCTTAAAAATAAATTTATAAATTTCATAAATAGTATTTTTTTATATAAATAGATTATTAACTTTATACAAATCCTTAAAATTCTAATACCCTAGTTCATGTTAACTCGTTAATCTTATTATTAACCTAAATCTTATAATATTTATAAATTTAGGTGCCTTGTGACGTTTTATCTTGGAACGGTATATTATTCTTATTAATCTTCATTATATATTTATTTGACAAGTGAGTTTCCTTGCCCTCTTTTTACTTTATTTCACACTATTTTGGGGTGGAACATGATAGCTTATACATGATACACTTATACACGTTTGAGACTTGTAAATCACGTGCAATTCAACTTATTATTTTGTCATGGTTATTTGTTTATTGTAAGTGTTTATATGAGATACATAGTTTGATTACAATCATTAACTATTGCTAGCCTGGCAACGTCTTAGATCTTTGGGCCTGACAAGCCTATTTGGTGCTAAAGCCGAGGTATTGCCGGCTCCTGATGACGTAGGCTTGTTCATCATGGGAACAAATACACTTAGCCAATCTTCTATACTTGTAATCAAGTCGAGGTTTGGTTGTGACGATATGTGTTCTATAACCTTACTTGCTTATAACCTATGACATGAATTGCTACTTGTAACTTTATCATATTATGTATAAACCTTGGAAACTCACCAACTATTTATAGTTGACCCTTTTATTTTTATCATGTTTCAGGAAATCCCCAAGTTTAAAGTGGACTTTGGAAGCTTGGAAATAAAACTAGGACTTGGACCTAGTTAAATAAATAAATGTTATGCTACGTTTTGTTTTATTTGGGATTATTTCATGTTTTGTGACTTATGTTTGTAATGACTTTTGAACTTATAATTTTAATATTTACACTTAAATATAGTGTTATGTGGCTGTGAACAATCTTAACCCTCCCATCTCGACGATTCCGCCGTCAAGGTTGGGGTGTGACACGAAGCTTCAAAGACAAAGATGTTGTTTGTTTTTTCTGCAGGAAAATGTCTGCAGTCTGCGGACCACATCTGCAGACATCTGCAGCAGAAGAGGTGGACCAAATGTCTGCAGTCTGCAAGAAAAAGACTGTTTGTTTTTAAACTCTGCAGAATACTGAAATATTCTGTATTTAAACTAAATTTATTTTTTAAACTTTAAAAACAACTAATACATTAATATATAAATAAAAGTCATAGAAATACATTAAAATATAAATAAAGGTCATTCAAACACTACAATAATATTCATAAAATCATACGATTACATTTATAAATCGTTTATTCAACATTCTGCATTATCTGCTCAGCAATTTCATCTCTAATTGACTCATATATTCTCGATTGGATGCCGTACCATGTTCTTCAATATCATTTTCTTCAGCATCAACGCGCATATCACAATTTTCAAAGGACGCATTGGGTTGATCGTATTGTGTAAAAAAGTCATCTCTAAGACCCTCTTTCCTTATAAAATTATGCAACGCGAAACATGCAACGGTAATGTTCCTTTGTGTAACCAACGGAAATGGTGCCATCCTCTTCAATATAGGGAACCGTGCTTTCAAAACACCAAACGAATGCTCAATAATGTTTCGTAGTTTTGCATGTGCATGGTTAAATTTTTCTTTATCGGTCAATGCACGATTCCTACGAAAATCTCCAAGCCAATACCTTACATTACGATATGGAGCCATAAATCCTCGTATGTGTGCATAAGCGGCATCATAAATATAATATTTATCTGTAAGGATATATAAATAATTAGGAAATTAAAATAAAATACCAAACATTTAAAAACAATTTATACCTGATGGTGGTAACGAGAATGGAGCATTTGTATCTGATAAGGCCTCTGATAATATTCTGGAATCATGTGCTACCCCTTCCAACCCGCCACAATGAATGTAAAAATCATGTTGAAGTCACAAATTGCTAATACGTTTTGATAACACTCTCCTTTTCCCCTTCCTCTATATAAATCTTGTTTACTAGCAGGGACAACAACATGTATCAAAGTACCATCAAGTGCACCAATCGCTCCGTTAAAAATTCACCGAAGTCTTTTGTTATGTCCCGGAATGTTTGGATTTGGATTGAAAGAAGTTGGTACTATCATATCTTTGGCAAAAAGCAACATTTTATCTAACACTTCATAAAAGAATTTATGAATTGTTTGTTTTGAGTGTTGAAATCTACGCTTTATAACCACATAACGTTGATTATGACCAATTATCATTAAAAACATAGCCATCTTCTCCTCAACGATACATGTTTACTATCCTTTAACGAATAATTTATTCTAAAATGTGCACATAGTCAGACAAAGGATTCACGAGACATACATAGCAATTCAATGCATTGTTTGGGATTTCCTTGCAATAACTCTAACGTGTATTTATGCCCTGTCATTTCTGAATCATTGTCTCGCATTCGTTTCAAACCTCTTCTCCAAAAAAACGAACATACAAGTACATAAGAATTACTAGAAGTAATTTCTTATTATAATCCATATGATATTGTGTTAATAATAAAAAAGGCAACCATTAACATCAAAATGTCATCATAAACATTAACCATAAAACATAACAAAATGTCATCACCAACCAAATACAACCATAAAACATAACAATGTTAACACCGACCAAAAACACCATCAAAACATAACAATGTCATCACTAACCCAATACAACCATCAAACATAAAGAACGTCACGTGCACAATTATATTAGTTTCATACTTTTAGCAGTCATTGTAATCCAGCCTTTTAATACTTCTGGAATTTCTGGCAGTGTCATCCACGCCTCTCTCATGGATGACACACTCCAAAGATATGAAAAGCAGCTAAAAATAAAGGATTTAACGGGTCTAACCCACCCAATTTTAACCTCTCAGAACAGTCAAGTACTGTTGGTCCATCTTTTCCTTTAATCAAAAACTAAAGAGCCTTTTGCATATCAGATGCTAAATCATCAGATGTGATAGATGATTTCGAGGTTCTGGCCCTTTTGTTTGAATAGGGTCGGGGGCCGGATCCTCAGTAGGCTCGGGGGTATCCTCTGGAATAGGCTCGAAATTGTGTGTTCAAAATCAAAAGAGCCGGCATCATCTTCTATGTCATGAAGAATTGTATGTGTAATCATAAGTGGTTTGACACGTTGAGCAGAAGATGATCCAGCAACTGAAGTTGTTTGAGTTGAAGTCCACTTGCAATTTCCAGTGGCAGTATTACCATCATATAATTCTGCACAAAGTTCTGGAAAAAGCAATGGAGTCGTTTTCAAAGATCCAGCCTTCGGATGCCCCTAAACCCAAAATATAAAATATTATAAGTATATATTTATATGTAGCCTTTAATATATATATATATATATATATATATATATATATATAATATATATATATATATATATAGTATATATTTATATGTGAACATACCTTCTTAAATTCTTCCCACTCCTTGTGTTTTAGGGAAAAAGTATTTGTTTGAGGATTATATATATTTCCTGTTTTGTTTTTCAAATACACAAATCCGACGTACTTGGCTTTCAGATTGTCATACGCGTTCTTCATTTGTTTTTGATTCAATTCAAGGTCAAACTTTTCTTTAATAATTTTTCCTAATCTATTCCAAGAGTCTTTTTGCATACTCAAACCTTTCCTACCCATCTTATTTATTTCTTCAACGCAAGTTTCTAACAAACATTGAATTTGCTCGCTTGACCATTGATGTTTCTCGCCCATTTCTATTAAACAATAAAAACATAATCACTAACCTTAAAAACTATAACAACCAACTAAACCATATACAAACCATATACCAAACCATATACTAAACCATATACAAACCATATAGAAAGTAATCATACAAACCATATACCAACCAATTAAACCAATTCACTTCTCATACAAACCATAAACAAACTAATCATACAAATCATATACTAACCAACTAAACCAATTTATTTCTCATACAAACCATATACAAACTAATCATACAAACAAACTAATCATAAACACAAACTAATCATACAAACAAACTAACCATATACAAACTAATCATAAAAACAAACTGATCGTACAAACAAACTAATCATACAAACAAACTAATCATATACAAACTAATCATATAAACAAACTAATAATACAAACAAACTAACCATATACAAACAAAATAACCATATATAAACTAATCATAAACACAAACTAATCATACAAACAAACTAACCATATACAAACTAATCATAAAAACAAACTAATCATACAAACAAACTGATCATACAAACAAACTAATCATATACGAAATAATCATATAAACAAACTAATCATACAAACAAAATAACCATATACAAACAAACTAATTATACAAACAACAAATCAAAAATTTTTTTTACTTGCAGGTCGACAGTGAGGGGGTCGAAGGGGAGGGGCTTCGGGGAGGGGGCTTCGGGGAGGGGGGCCGAAGGGGAGGGGGCCGAAGGGGATGGTGGCGAAGGGGAGGGGGCCGAAGGGGAGAGGGCTGAAGGCTAGGGGGCCGAAGGGGGGAGGGCGACGGCGGGGCGGTGGCGCGGTGACAACGGCAGGGCGGAGGAGCGGTGGCGACGGTGTGGGCCGGCCGAAGATGGGTGGGGAAAAATGGTTGTGAAGAGTGGGGGAGGTGGGGAAGATGGGTGGGGAAGATGGGTGGGGAAGATGGGTGGGGAATGAATGCAGATGTTAGGGCTTGATTAAGGAAGAGAAGAGGTTAGAAGAGGTATGAAGACATTTTCCACCTCTTCTCCGTGCAGAGGTGAGGAAGACGTTTTTTAATGAAACGTCTTCCGGAAAACAAACAATCTACGAAGTAAACACCCCCAAGTCTTCCGAAGCCAAGAAATGAAGACAGATTTCTTCTGAAGACTTTTGAATACATGCTTTATCTGATGTATTTACCAAAAAGTTGAACCACTTTCTGCCGCAACTCTATTTGGTCACCAACTTACATGAGTTGGTGAAAAGGTCCATGATTTTGGTAACTATACATTGAGGTAATGAGTCTATTGTTTTCTACTTTATGTACTTTTATCTTTTTTATAATATATTAGGATGTGAGCTATGGCATGTCACAGTCACAAGTCAAAAGACATTTGCCTTTTGACTCTACATTTGTTTTTGTTGTCTAGTTCAAATGTTTCCAATTGGCCTTCTAAGTATGACCAGTTGTAGGATGTAGTATAAAATATCTCAGGTCCTTGTAATTTTTTGTATGTTTTAACACTTGTAAAAAAACTTGAAAGCAATATACAACATTCTTGAAAACCATATACTTGTGTTATTTGTTTTTGCATCTGTCTCATATTTTGCTTATGTTCTAAGTATCAATCCAGTTGTTACCAGTTCCCTATTTGATTTGTTAAGTGTTCTAAAACAATCTATCCTCATTGTATGTTTGTGTTGGAAGTGACCAAGCCCTTTAAATGGTCATGCAATTGGTATCAGAGCATTTCAGGCTCTTGATTGTAAGATCTAACCATCATCCCTCACACACTCAAAATACTTAACATATGAAATGGTAGCTCTCACTAAAGCTGATATGGAAACTGGAACCATGATAATGTCCCCACTAATCACTTCTGAAAACTTTGACACTTGGTGCCACCAAATGGAAGAGTTCATCAAGTCACAAGACTCCATGATGTGGGAATCTGTTATCTTTGGGCTTCACAGACCAAGCACCTCTTCAGCGGCTACTGAGGGTGGTATTATTCCAAAGGCTATGGCTGACTATTCTGAAGAAGACAGGAAGAGAATAGAGATTGATCAGAAAGCCATGACAACCCTTCAAACTGCTCTTCCCAAATCCATATACAGAGGCTTCAAGAAGTGCAAAACATCTAAACAGATATGGGATGCACTAAAGCTAATGTATGAGGGATCAACTGAAGCTAAGGATAACAAGAAGGATCAGCAGCAATTTAAAATTTTCACCTTCAAATTAGGTGAAACCATCTCAATAATACTTCAGGTATGTTGAGATTGTGGATACTTTAATGGATGTTGAGGTGACTCTTGTGAACAGGGATATTTTAAGGAAGTTCATGTCCACTCTTCCTAGAAAATGGATACATTATTGTGTTGTTATCAAGAGAAATAAGAACCTTT
This sequence comes from Flaveria trinervia, assembly GCA_025506515.1. NCBI lineage: Eukaryota > Viridiplantae > Streptophyta > Magnoliopsida > Asterales > Asteraceae > Flaveria > Flaveria trinervia. The sequence goes on from CM046458.1 coordinate 56,819,624, forward strand.
AGAATCTTACTTTGACAGAGTTATATGGCATTCTTAGTGGATACTAGATGGAGATAAACATGCAAGATTCATCTGGTAACTCTAGCAATCAACTGAGTTCAACCCTCCATGTGGTTGTAAGGGATAGTTTAGAACCATAACATCATCTTAAATGCTACCCTGACAACCCACAAGAGGGTCCTTTCATCACCTTCTCGGAGACACCAAGAGAAAGTTACACTCAATGAAACCCATTCCAAAAGACAAGCTCTTCACAAGCCTTTGTAACTTCTGATGAAAGCACAAGCAACTTTCTCTTCACCCTTGAAGATCTGGACTATGTCCATCCAGATGACCTGGAATACATAGAGATAGTTTAGCAAATGGCTCTCTTCACTCATAGAGCCAATAAGTTCTACAAGCGGACATGACAGAAGTTTCCAAGCGATACAACCAGTGGAAATTTTAGACTGGAAAAAAGCAAAGTAAAGTGTTACAACTGTAACCAAATTGGTCACTTTGCAAGAAAGTGCAAGACACCAAGGACAAATGGTAGCCAAGCACAAGCCAAGCCAAACTATACTAAGAGAGCCACCTAGAATAAAAAGCCAAAGCAGTAAGCTGAAATTGTTGTTGAAGAAGAAGGCTTTGATTGGAGCTTTCAGGTGGAAGATGCATCTCCAAACCAAGCACTATTGGTTGACCAGGATGAATCAAAGGTATTAGAACATCTCTGCGCACCTAAATGTATTGCTAAAGTGAATAGATAAATGACCTATAACTTAGAGATGAGACCTGATCTCGGGTCCTTAAAATCTTAAAATCTAACTTTAAAAGAGCTAAAAATGATTATAAGCTAAATATAGAGGACTTAGAGAAAACCATTTCAACTCTTAAACATGAACATACCAACTACAAAACTCAGATCAAAGATCTCATACCTAAGTTAACTGAATGTCAGTGTGAGCTTGTGATCAGCAAAGCCAAGGCAGAAAAATATGTTTTTGAAGAAAAGACCTTCAAGAACATCATCTCCTCATCCTTGCATGAAAAAGTTTGTTATCAAAATAAGCAGGGACTGGGATCGCTTGAGATAGCTCCTCTACACAAATCTTGTCTGGAAGATCTCCTAAGTGTGGAACTTCTGAAGATGAGTTTTCTCATAGACCCTATGACTGAAGAGGATGAAGAAGAGATAGTGAAGTATGCCTTTGAGAAAAGTGAAGAAAAGCATTCTAAGAAGGGTCACTATCCTTTTGAGGAGAGTGAGAAGGTTGGGATGACCAAGTCAAGAAGGAAGAACTTGATCAGGAAGAGCAAAAGGAAGGCAAAAACTCAAGAGATCAAGGCCACCTTTAACTCTAAATAGAGAAAAGTTTTTATCTCTGTAGGTTTTGAGGTGCTTAAGACTGAAGAAAAAACTCAAACTCTAGTAGTAGGAGTTCTAGTTTATGTCCAACTCATCCCAGAAACATGAAGAAAGCTGATCAGTGTGTGTCGCTACTACACAACCTGAACCATCTAGCTCCAAAGGTAGTTCTCACCCTAAAGGAATTGCCATAACATTTGCAAAGATGAAGAGGACAATGAAAGTGATCAAGTTTAGCCTTGCTCACAAAAGAAGACTCTTGGGAAAAGAAAAAGGATTGTATCATCTGTGGGAGTACTTCTCATTTTGCAAAGGATTGTCTTTACAATCCAAAAAGTATTTTTCATATGACCAAGAAATAGACTTCTAAGAGTTTGGAAAAGAAGCAAGCTTAGGAAGGAAAATATTTCCTTCGAAAGCTCCAAGTTGAAGAAGAAGACAAGTGGGAAATTGCCTTCGGAAGAAAAGTTTGGTCTCGGAAGAAAGGAATACTTCTGAAGTACTGAAGATTGTTGTAGTGCTAGTAAGATCTTCTGAAGGTCCAATCATCAAAACTTCCAAAATTATTAAAACTTTTGAAGTGTTGAACGTCAAGTCTAGGACTCCAAAGGTGGTATGGAAGTGATCCTCAAAACATGACAATAGGATCTATTATTGTTGCATTGTCTTCAACTTCTTTTGATAAGACAAAGACCAATAAGACATGGGTTTCCAAATGTAACTAACCATCTCTTTTACGCAAGAACAGCTCAAGACAAACAGAAATGCATGGATCATTGAAATGGTTGTTTTAGGCACATGATATGCAATAGGTCATCACTCCAGAAATTTGAGAAACTTGATGGAGGGCCAGTTGCTTTCGGAGGAGATGCTAGTGGTTACATTATAGGAAGGTTCAGAGTCACAAATGGTAAGCTCAATATTGAAAAGGTAAACTTTGCCAAGGAGCTTGGATATAATATTTTGAGTATATCACAATTTTGTGATCAGAGTCACAACATGCTCTTTATCAAGCATGAGTGCATTGTTCTCAGGCCCGGGGTGGTCATTCCTCATGAGTATATCCTGCTCAGAGCATGTAGGAAAAGAAACATGTACAAGATGGACTTGCAAGAAACATCTCCATCAGGAGAAGTTTCATACTTTCTGTCTAAAGCCAATAGTGATGAGTCTTTCCTCTGGCATAAAAAATGTGCCATGTAAACCTTAAAAACATATATAAATTAATTAAGAATGATTTGGTAACTTAAATGCCAAAGAAAGAGTTTACAAGTGATAATTATTATGTTGCATGCCTAAAAGGAAGCAACAAAAGGTATCTCACAAGTCAAAGGAAAGAAACTCCATCACTACTCCCCAACAATTGTTACATATGGATCTCTTTGGTCCCACCAGTGTAATGAGTCTAGGAAGGATCTCTTACTATTGTTGATCACAGACGACTTAAACGGATTCACTTGGGTCTTCTTTCTTAGAACTAAGGATAAAACCCCTGAGATTTTGAATAATTTCATCTTAAAGATTGAGAATCAATGTGATCACAAGGTCAAAACCATAAGATATGTTAGGATCTGGTATTTGACCAAACACCAACTGATTAACGTGTTAAACCAAACCAAATAGTGTGGAATCCTATTTGATTGGCGATCCAATCAGTGAGAACGCACGTAGAAACAATAATGTATTGAAACTAACGTCAAGAATCGATTGAGAATCGATCTATAACGTTCTATGAACTTGGAGTACGAACTTGGAGGCTTCTGGACGGCTAGGGTACGTCTGGAGTCGAAGTGGATTCAATCCTTACGTTTTTCCACGAATTAGGTGGTATTTATAGGTTAGGATTGCTCATTTGGCGACTGAACCATTAGCATGGTTCATTCGTGCGATTGGGCCATGCGGTTGATCCATTCGCACTACTGAGTGTTCAGTCATGCGACTGAGTTAGACGCATGAAGTTGTTCAGTCGCATGGCCATTCGGACGCATGACCACTGTTGGGGCGCATGGTCCAGTCGGACGCATGAGAACTTCACTTCACTAAGTTTGAGTGTATTCAATATTCTAACATTATGTATAACACTTCAAACAATCACAAACCTATATAATTAAGTCAATATGCATTAAACAACTCATTAATGAAATATTAAACATTATAAACACAACCAAACATTTGTATTTCATCAAGTACCCAATAGTTACATAAGTGTAAGACATATTACATTTAGATCAGGATCTAGCTACATATATGTATCAACAAACTCCCCCTTGGACCTAGATCTATCTATTGTCTAACATCTTTCATGATTTCCTCAAGCTTTTTGTACTTAGCTTCTTTGGTAACTCCTATGTTTATCTCAAAAACAAAACAGAGTCTTATCACTTTCTGAAACTGTAAAGCTTGTACAATATTCTAAGGGTCGTAGAACAGTGGCCACTTGTATAAAGTATAAACATCTTGTGCTGACAAGTTGGTGAGCCACATCGGGTCAAACACCCTTATTGTTTCCAACGTGCCATTCCTGTTCAAGACTATAACGACCTCTCCCGTTCTCCAATTGTAGTACCACCATTTGAAGTGTGGAGTGAAGTCCTGTGGCATCTCACTTAGTGGGATCTTAGACATTGTACGTGGTGGACTCCACTTCAGCATTACTCTAGGTTTACCAGTTATGGCATCAACCTTAGATCTTCTGATGTACCTCATTGGTTGTTGAGGTTTGAAGTTGACCCATCTGATGTGATACTCCCTCTTTAGAGCAGCTTCAAACCAGCCTGACATCTTACGAGGGTCAGTATATAGCAAGTTTAACTTAGCTAACTTGTTGAGCTCAAAACCTGGAAGAGTCTTCAGATCATGTGGAAATCTGAAGTACTCTATTCCCTTCTCACGTGTAACTACGTAAATGTTGAGGTCTGCAAAATGTGCCCACGCTATGATCCTGCCTACCACCTTTTGATGTTTCTTAACCTGATACAGTTTGGTGTAGACAGTAGACATTGTAGCACTGCGTTAGGCTCTTATCTCTTCAAAACATGCTGCCCATTCAGCCTTTTTGATGTTTACTTCGGCGTCTGAGGCTTGGGCCTTCTCTTTGTCCTTTTCTGACTCTTTCTCCATCCTGTCCAGAGTTGCAAAAGTGTCACTGACAAGAGTGTCTCCCAGATTGGGAATAGCAGTTCCCTCCTTGTTAGTGTACTCAGGATAGTGTTGAGCCGAGACATCTTCTATCTCAATCTCATCTATATCCCGAAGCTCATCGTCACTTTCTGTTTTCACAGTTGAGTATCTTTCACAATCTCATCAGCGTTTAGTTGGAACATTTCGGCTATCTGCTCATTAGTGAGAGTGTGAATGTTTTCTCTTTCTTCAGGAGTATACATTACTAATCTCCTGACAATACCCTGCAGGTCAAGAATCAATGTCAGTTGAGTCTTGACCTGTTGGAGGGGAGCAATGTCATATTCATCTCTTTGGGAATCAAGATCTGCTTGATTTAAACATTCAACACAACAATCATTAGCTAATAATCAAGGCATAATCATTTACATTACATATAAACATTATTTCATTAATTTTACTCATGATCCAAATACAAGTGATTTTAAATAACAATAAGGCATCTAAGCATTACTCTTATCTTGGAGCATCGACTCTTCTGCTGGCGGGGCTGATGTGGAGGCACCTTGATCTTGTGCTTGTTTGGTCCTCCTTTCACCGGCAGATGCGGCACCCGCAGCAGGTGAGTCATCATCATCATCATCATCTCTAACATCATCTCCAACATCACCAGTAGCATCAGTATCATCATCACCATCATTATCTTCATCATCACTATCATCATCACTATCATCCCCATCCCCTTCATTGATCTTAAGTGGCTCTTCCTTGGATCCTTTTAGGCGTAGCATGATGGTCTTGTTAGTAGTCTCCAACTCCTCAATCTTCTTTGTTGATAGGACATTTTGCTCTCAGAGTTGGGACATCTCTGCACGTTGAATCTCCATCTGTTGTGCCTGCTGAGATATCTGTTGAGCTTGGGCAGCAGTAAGATCTACAAGCTGTCACAGCAAGCAGTCTTCTCTTCGTCTGTCGCCAACAGCCTCAGCACCATATGGTTAAGTGCCGAGAGCTGTTCCTCTACCCACTGGGAGGCAGAGGTGATCCTGTTGGATATGGAGAGAAAGAGAATGGTGTTGTAGGATGGCTAGTGGTGGTGGTGACAGTGGTGAAGATTGGTGGCGATATAGATGATGGTGGTGGTGATGTAGGTGTGAATGGTGTGGTGGTGGATGGAAGGGTGGTAGTTATGGTAGGTGGAAGGGTGGTAGTGGTGGTAGGTGGAATGGTGGCTATGGTGGTGGCTGTGGTGGTGGCTGTGGTGGTGATAAAGGTGATTCTGCGTTTCTTCCTTTTCAATCCATGGGGCTGAGCCATCCTCTTCTTCCTCGATCTTGTCGAGGAGGATGCTCCCCCTAGTACACGGCTTGGCGGATCGGGAGCATAAGTGGGGTCAGCAACATTCTCTCCGATCCACCTGGGTGTTCACTAACCACCGGAGCCCTCGTTCTGTGGGAACAACTTTACTTTCCACAGTCCGATTCAGCGGCTCCTCATCTGACTCATCTTCTTCTTCGCCAGGCATGAAATCCTGGTGGAACCCAGCAGTCTCCGCTCCGTCTCTAGTGGTGGGACCCCTTTGTTGAGTGGGTCCTTCATCTCTAGCATCTCTGCTATCATCATCAGAGTCATCATCAGGGAGTTGTATCTGCTCTTCTTCAGAGTCACTATCAATGTGACGCCATTTACGCCTTGCCGGCGCCATGTAGTCTTCCCGGGCCAGATGCCCAAATAATCTCCTCACAAGGGGCTTTACCTGCTTCCCCCTATAAACCTTCATCCTTCCCAAAGTGGTATCGTCCATTACCTCGAGTACCACCGTGTCTTCCTTCTCCTTCGGGAAGGCAGGGAGCTTCTGGTCTATGATCATCTGCATAAAGCGAGGGTACATGCAGAAGCCCTCCTTCCCTTTCCCCTCAATGTTCTCCACTAAGTAGGTGAAGATCATTTTGGAGAAGCTAAATGGATGGTTCAGAACCAGAGCAGCATATGCGTTCTGGATTTGATCGGACAGCTCATCAAAACCTCCTTTTCGAGAGGCTAAGCACTTAAGCAGTACGTTCGCAAGGTACTTGAACTGGGGACATAAGTTGCTCTTGTTGAGCACCCCTGCATTGATGTCCCCAGCGTACTTGGCCCGCAGGAAACAACCTCTGACAATCAGGGGGTGTAATCGTGTTGGACATTCAACATCGTCCCCAAGCTGCAGCACTATCCTGAGATCTTCCTCAGAGATCTCAATAGCCTCTCCAAATATCGAACTACGGATTCGACGAGGCTCTGATGTTCTATCAACTACAGCACCTTCCCAGAAGGCATGCTGAATAGACTTGTACGGTGTGCATGGAGTTGAGATTGCGTGAGAGATCGTTGAGCGTCTAAGAGATGAGATGATTCCAGCAAAGTCAGGTGCATGTCTGGATGACTGATCCAGATAAGCACAGATATTGTGCTTGGTGCTCATTGTCCACCGACTCGTCATCTATTACAAAAGAAAACGTTAGTATCCGTTGAATAAGAATATCTTGAATCACTTGGACTTGTAAATATTTCTTTTGATCTGTCGTGTGAATGAGACTATGCGACTGAGATCTAGTCGTGCGAATGAGTAGTGCGACTGAAATCAAGTCGTGCGACTTACCTCATACGTACGACTTGTCATGCGACTGAGCTCATACGTATGTACACTCATTCGTGTATATCAGTCATGCGACTGAACTCATACGCGTGGTTCAGTCGTGCGGTTTTGTCATTCGCACTACTCAGTCGTGCGACTGAAGTTCATAAACATGTCCATTCGCATGACAAACTGCTGTTCAATTCAAATTCAAGTTTTGACCAATTCTTATGATTAGATGTTGTTTTGGTTCATTGGACTCGCAATCATGATACTTAGCACATAACAACATTATTTCAGTTGATTGCTTGAATTAATTGGGTTATTTAGTCAAACAAGTCTCGGTTCTTGGTTTGGACCGAACTTGTTGATTTTGCAGTCAAATTGAATGAGAGATGGTTGGATTGAACCACATTGTACCTGTATAGACAGTGGAAATCGTCAGTGCACAAGAATTAGTGGTATAGAAAGATCTAATGAAAATTTGGCAGAGTAACGACAGTCGTGCGAATTAGGGTTAATTTGGGAGTGATGAGTCTCTGCGACCGACTCCCCCTCTATTTATACTAAAGTTGGATTCAATCGTACGACTGGACTCATTCGCTCATTTCATTCGGGCGAATGGACTTCAGTCGTGCGATTTGATCAGTTTCTTGCCTTCAGTCGTCCGACTAGAGGTCAGTCACACGACTTGTTCATTCGCCCACTCTCAATCGGCTGTATGGCTCATTTGTATAAGTAATTCGGTTGAATGGTCCATACTCATGTCCATTCGGTTGTTTAATGCATGAGTATGGTCCATTTGCATGATTGGTCCATACTCAAGGTCCAGTCGTACGAATGGGTCATACCCTTGACATTTTCCTTACTTTATGACCATTTGACTTTTAAACCCTTTTAACCTGTTAAATTAACATTATGAACATTTGATCATCTCAGACAATATTATTTTAGACTTAAACCTTTTGATCACCTCAGACGTGATCATCTTAAAACTTTTTGTCACCTCAAACGTGACCCATTTACTTGAAAGCACGTGTGGTCACCTCAGACGTGACCTTTTCGATGATAAGGTCCCTTATCAACTTCCATGACATAGTCCGATACTACACATACTGAACATGACAAACTTTGTACATAAATAAAAGAAATAACACTGAAAATTTAAAAATTAAGACATGTTTTGGTGTTTTTATGAGAGTTAATTCCCAAGATGTAGTTCTAGGAATAATTATTTTAAGAGAGCAACCACAATCATTTAAGCTATACATGGATCAATTTAAGTTGGAATCATACAGGATATTCAAATCATTCAGGACAAGTTATTAAAAAAACAGCTTTGATGCTCTTTCCTTGTTGTTCATCTGGAGTCATTTAGCAAATTTAGGAAATCATACTAGTACTATTAGGTCCCCACACTGATTTGAACTTTCAAAAATTGTCGCCACAATGATTGTCAGTATACTTGTCCTTTTAAATCCAAACACAGACTTTCAACACAGTTTGGTGATCGTTTTAAGGTTTGTTTATTTCAAAAAGCATTTGTGGATCCCACACTTATATGGTAATCAACATTCCTTAGGAGATTTTTGAGCGGTCTAGGGGTAGAAATCCAAGAAGAGACTATTCTTAGAACTTTCAAAGAGAAGCCAATCCTTAGGTCAGTGCCATCGCACAGCAGAGAGGCGGCAAACAACAATGAGTTCTAGAATATATAGGTTATGCTTATCCTCAGGTCAGTGCCACCGCACAACAGAGAGACACATAACCTATCTTCTTGTTTGAGCAATTTTTCTTCTTTTTGCACAGATCTCACCAACAACATAGGTTATCAGTTTGATTGTATTTGCATTTTTCATGTGCTTTTGCTCATGCTTTGGTCTTACGCACACTTTTGTGGCGTTTATTTTGCTCGTCACCCCTTATTGGAATCCTGTTGATTGTGTTAACCAGGGATAAGGTGTTTCCCACAGCTTGTCAAACATTTTAGTTTAATCTTGAGATCACCAACCGGTCTAGTCATCTATTGTGTTCGATCTACCAACATATCAGCTGTGGTCTAGCAACCTCTAGGTCTACTTTCTTTGTGTTACCTTAGTAGTAGCTAGCTTAACTATCATATTTCCTTTTATATTGCTCAGACTGCTTAGACTTATACTTGAACTTTGCATCTTTTTCAATTTGGGATTTTTAAAGTCCCAAATGGTTTGTACCTGTGTACTATCATCTTCCACACGTTAAATCGGTATCACACGTACGATCTTATTTATTTCATTCGGCTTGCCTCTCCTTTTCCCTCGTTTTTTCTTATACCTATTCTCCCCCTAAAATACTAAAACCTCTAAGGATTTGCGTTTTAGAATTTTAATGAGCAAGAACGACACTAAGTGTAATTAACAAACTAACAGTAAACAAAACAAGAGAATTAAACTTAAAAAATACTATAATTTAAGAAATTTTAAAAGACACTAGACGCAACGCATCGGACTATACATGGTCATCTTCGGGAATGACCTCACTCTTCTTTTTAACACCATTGACCTCTAATAGATATAGAAAATGTGGTTTATCAAAAGCCTTTGTATAGAGGTCTGCACGTTGAAAATCAGTGTTTATTTTTATCACATCGATTAAGTTCTTTTCAAAACAGTCACGTATGAAGTGATATTTGATCCTGATGTGTTTGGTCTTGGGATGTTGGACCGGGTTCTCAGTGACTGCAATCGTAGCAGAGTTATCAACAAATATAGGAGTAGAAGTGAATTGCAAACCTTTATCCCGCATTTGCTATTGAATCCATATGATTTGGGAACAGCAGCTTGCAGCAGCAACGTATTTTGCTTCACAGGTTGACAGGCAACCGAGGGCTTCTTACACTGCCAGGTTACCAATCTTCTCCCAAAGAACTGATACCCTGCTGATGTAGACTTGTAGTCATCTTGCAGCCGCTGTAATCCGAGTCACTATATGCTGTAGTTCAAAGTCTTTGTTTCCAGCAAATGAAACATGCCATCCTTTAATTTGTCTGACATTTGATAAGAGAGCTCTGTTCCCTGTCATGTGCCTGGATGCTCCGCTTCAAACTATCCACGTGTTATTTCAGAACTGTAGCGAACCCCTGCACATTCAATGAAAACATTAGTCATGTCAGGAACCCAGCCTTAACCGGCTTGGGTTTCCTAAGGCATCACATATCACATACTCAACCCACTGACCCTTTGAGGTTAAGGATTGATCAGAATTCTGTTTGTTCTTATTTTTAGGCACTGAGGAGTTTTTTCTTCCATAGACCAGATTTGTGTAAGGCCCTGTTTATGATAAACAGACGACTGGCTGATGGATTGAATTTTGGGTTCACAATATCTTTTAGAAGGCGTCACTAAGTTCCTTTTAAAAGATCTTGATGTAGATGTAGAAAGTTCAACTTTCTTCCTCGGTGTCTGATAATAAGGACAGTAAGATGCTATGTGACCATACTCTCCACAATTATAGCAGGATCTGCTTTTAACTGATGGTTTCTATTTTTTGGTGGAGATGCAGATGTCACACGGTTAACCTTATTATGTTTGGATTGGGACACTTCTTTGTTTGATGTATGAGTTGGTTTTACAACTTTTTGCTTTACCTGGTTTTACATCTTTGATCTCTTGTTTACCTGGACCGTGACATGAGCACGTGATTGATTAGGTTTTATAGTCTTTTTAGGTTCTTGTTTGACTTTGTTTGACCCTGACTTAAAACTAATCTTTTCATATTCTTGTTCCAGATAACACAAGCCATTTTTCCTATTGCCTTTGAAGTGGCCTCCTTCTATTTAGTGTCTGATCCAATTGATTTACTTAATGAATCTGGATCACTCACCAGAGGAGTGGACACCACGTGATCCTTGATGGGGTTATTGTTAATTGGTTTACATTTGGTGTTCATCAAGGTCTCAGTGGTGGTGGAACAACTTTGTATCCCAGTCCCTCCCCATTATTTCTCTCTCTTACTAAATGTTGGACATATGGTGATGAGCTTGTCCAACATACGGTTTTGTTTTAATGAATTGACTTCTACTTCTAAAACTGCTTTTTGCTTCTTAGTGTCCTCAAGAGAGTTCAGATAGTACCTAATGTCATTTTCTGGTTAAATGCAACCACCTCAGTTTCCCTAAGCTGTTTATTTAATAGGTCTATCTTTCCTTGTAGTTGTGATCGTTTTGTTTCAATACTCTATTAGCTTCTATGCACAGTTCTAGGTCCTTTACTAGGCTATGATTATGATCTAATACCTAGCAAATTTTGAATCTATACTTTCTCTAAATTTATTACATTCTAAGCAAGCATGATTATTAACAGTTGGTCCGAAGTACTTACCTGGAGATGTAAAAGAAGAATCAGCCATGAGTACTGGCTCGCTTTTCTCTGGTTCGGTGATTCAGATGATGATGCATTTCCAGAATTTTCTTCTTCAGGCAGGTAGTTGACCACATTTGCAATATCTTCAGAATTTGACATTGCGATCTCTATTGCTACATCACCTTCACTTGCAGAATCGTCATCAATATCCTCCACACTAGCTATATTTGACTCTCCTGGTGAGACGAACCGAAAGCTCCAGTCCTGTCCTTCATCTTCGTTGGCAGTTAAGGCTTTTGGATCCTTACTGATAAGTCAGCATTATAGCAGTGGACTTGTCTTGATGGTTAATGACGAGAAGGGATTTCCATTTCCTCTTCTTTGGTTTTATACACTCCCTCTTGAAGTGTCCCTTCTCACCGCAGTTGAAGCATGTAACCTTTGACTTAATCAAACCCAAAGGTTGTGTCATTTGTTGCAACCAGGTTCTGTTCGGCCTTTTTGACAAACTTTTTAGCTCGTCAGACCGCACTTGCCAGAGCCCACATTATGTCCATACGTTCCAACTCCATTTCTCCACCTGCTCATAATCTTCATCTGCCAGGTGGCAGTTACCTATCTTTCCAGAAATTAATCCATCGTAGGACTGAACCACCGTAGCTAAAATGTCCATATGTTCTCTGGCCACCTCTACAGTTACATTCCCGAGGTTGTCGGTTTTCAGCTTTGCGGCATTTGCTTCAGGTACTATATATGGGTGCTAGTCGACCCTGACATTTCTGATCCTGAAGTTGAGGGTTGTGCTGGAACTCCTGTGCTTGAGATGAAGGCGGTTTGCAATGGTGCTCCAGATGTCTTGACTGAAGGAGTAGCATTGTAGAGTGCAGGATTCTGATCATAGTTTGCCTTTTGGGCTCGATACTCATCCTAAACCTCTTCTCTCTCAGTTTCAGAATGAAGTCATTTATGTCTAACTTCGAGAGCATTCCATTTTGTCTGAGATTTGAAACAAACGAACCCCATTTATCTAGTAATCCATCAGCAAAGTTGGATACCTTATCTTCCATCGAGTAACCACTCCATGAGTGTGCATCTCACTCATCTAGTGGTAGAATCTATCGATCACATCATCAAGGCCTTCTTTTCCCATTGAGAGAAGTTGTCAAACTCCTCTTCAATGCTTTTGCCTTGATAGCCTTCAGAGAGGCATTCCCGTCATACCTTTTCTCCAACGCATCCCAAAGTTTCTTGGCTTGAGTATACTCCGAATACTGATGGAAAATATCCTTCGGAATAGACTGAGTAAGCAAGGCGTAGACTTTCTTCTCAGCGTTGTGTTTTACCTTCTGTGCACCCGACATGCCACTTAGAGTAAGTTTTACTCCGTCAGCTCTAACTGGCATGCTGTACCCCGACTCTATTGCCTCCCACAAATTTGTATCTACTCTATTCAAGTAGATTATGAAACGTTGCTTCCATTGTGGATAGTCGTCTAACGTGATAAGCTTCGAGGGTTTATTGTGTATTCCCACTTCATTCTCCAACAATAGTAGATTCTGAATACGAGTATCTCTACTAGTTGTGTATACCGAAAACTGATCCTCCATTTCACTTAACTTTACGGTTTAACACAATGCTGATGTATGCGAATGAAGGTATGCGATTGGGCTTATTCGGGCGATTGAACAACTGCGGATGGTTCAATCGTGCGACTGAACAGATGCAGGTGAGTCAGTCATCCGAATGAACTAATGCGGATGAACAGACCGAATGAAGTTCTCAGTCGTACGAATGAAGGTATGAATGAGTTCAATCGTGCTGTTGGAAAATGAGAATGAACTCAGTCGTTCGATTGAGCCAATCGTGCGACTGAACTTGCTGAAGTTTGATAATTCGTAGGTTAAACTTATTTTGGCCGTAAAAACTCGAATTTTATCAAACCCTAATAGTCGTATGCCGGAAAAACTACACTTTTCAATTAGGAATCGTCCAAGACTTCGTTAGACACAAAAAGATTGCGTTTTTGATGCAAAAACACAATTTTGTATCAAAACAATTGAATCAACACGTAATCAAGAGCCTGTTGCTCTGATACCGCTTGTTAGGATCTGGTATTTGACCAAACACCAACTGATTAATGTGTTAAACCAAACCAAATAGTGCGGAATCCTATTTGATTCACAATCCAATCAGTGAGAACACACGTAGAAACAATAATGTATTGAAACTAACGTCAAGAATTGATTGAGAATAGATCTATAGCGTTCTATGAACTTGGAGTACGAACTTGGAGGCTTCTGGACGGCTAGGGTACGTCTGGAGTCGAAGTGGATTCAATCCTTACGTTTTTCCACGAATTAGGTGGTATTTATAGGTTAGGATTGCTCATTCAGGCTACTGAACCATTAGCATGGTTCATTCGTGCGATTGGGCCATGCGGTTGATCCATTCGCACTACTGAGTGTTCAGTCGTGCGACTGAGTCAGACGCATGAAGTTGTTCAGTCGCATGGCCATTCAGACGCATGACCACTGTTGGGGCGCATGGTCTAGTCGGACGCATGAGAACTTCTCTTCACCAAGTTTGAGTGTATTCAATATTCTAACATTATGTATAACACTTCAAACAATCACAAACCTATATAATTAAGTCAATATGAGTTAAACAACTCATTAATGAAATATTAAACATTATAAACACAACCAAACATTTTTATTTCATTAAGTACCCAATAGTTACATAAGTGTAAGACATATTACATTCAGATCAGGATCAAGGTACATATATGTATCAACAAGATATGATCAAAAGGTCAAAACCATAAGATGTGATCAAAGAACTGAATTCAATAACTAAATCCTTGATACATTTTGTGATGAAAAGATTACTACAAGACAATATATTACTCTTAGAACTCCTCAGCAAAATGGTGTTGCTAAGAGAAGAAACAGGACACTCATTAAAGCTGCAAGAACTATGTTGTTCGACTCTAAACTACCTATCACCTTCTGGGTAGAGGCAGTTAACAATGCTTGCTATGTGCAAAACATAGTTTTAATAGTTAAGACACATGGTAAGACTCCTTATGAACTTTGGCATAAGAGTAAACCTTTCATTGGTTTTCTCAAGTCATTTGGATGTCCTTGCACCATCTTGAATACCAAAGATCAAATTGTCAAGTTTGATGAGAAATCAGATGATGGACATTTTATTGGATACTCTTCCCAAGCCAGCTTATAGAGTATGACAGGTTTCGGTCCTGATTGGCTATTGAGAAATCAGATGATAGACATTTTATTGGATACTCTTAGAACTAAAGTAGTTAAGGATCAGCTAATGTGACTTTTAATGAGCACACTCCTAGTGTGAAAGGTTTCGGTCCTGATTGGCTATTTGATTTGATTTTAGTTTGATGAGCATGTTTCAGGATCTAAAAATATACTACCAGTAGGTGGTCCTGATCCAAGATTTGAGCTGAGAAGACCATCAAGCTACACAACTTCAGCTCTAGTTGTAACTAATCCTGCAAATAGAGTACATATCAACACAACAATGACAAATCCAACTAATACCTTGGATGCCTTTAAATTCCATATAGATGCACAAAGCTCAGATGAATGAGCTTAAATGCAGGAGAAAATGGTGGTGGTGACAGTGATCAAGAATTTCTTGATGCTTCAACCACTCCATTAAAGACAACATCAATGAGTCACACACTCATTGGATTAGGTCTATATTGATAAGTGTGCTGATGTGGTGGGAGAAACTTCAATGTCAAATCTAAATTTCTCTAATTTAGATCTCTCCAAACAACTTGCTGTGATTCCTTAGATAAGGATCCACAAGTCTCATCCTACCACAAACATCATTGGATATGTTGATTCAGGGATAAAAACAAAGGGACAAAACCATGATACAAATGTTTGTTTTCGCTCTTGTTTCTTATCCCAGATAGAGCCTAAGAATTTAAGAGCCTTTAAAGGATGAAAGTTGGGTTGAAGCTATGCAAGAGGAGTTGTTTCAATTCAAAAGGTAGAAGGTTTGGAACCTATGTCCTATTCTTCAAGGGAAGAATACCAAAAGAACCAAATGGGTGTTTAGGAATAAGAAGGATGATAGAGGACCTGTCATTAAAAACAAGGCTAGACTAGTTGTTCAAGAATACACACAAGAAGAAGTAATTGACTACACAAATGTCTTTGCTCCTCTTGCAAGACTTAAAGATGTTAGGATAATCTTAGCTTTTGCTGCATCCAAGGATTTCAAGGTCTACCAACTTGATGCCAAGTGTGCTTTTCTTTATGGAGTGATTTGATGAACAGGTGTATGTCAGACAACCACCTGAGTTTGCATATCTTGATCATCTTAATTATGTCTGCAGGCTTGATAAACCTCTTTATGGGCTGCACCAAGCTCCAAGGAAGTGGTATGAGACTTTATCTTAGTATCTCTGTCAGCATGGCTACAAATGGGGTACTATAGATGGAGCTCTCTTCATCAAAAGAACAGGGAATGACTTAATGCTAGTTCAAGTGTATGTAGATGACATTATCTTCAAGTCAACTAATACAAAGCTCTACAAAGACTTTGAAAACTAATAAATGATAGATTTGAATTAAGTGCCATGGGAAAACTCAACTTCTTTCTAGGAATTCAAGTTAAGCAAGTTGACAGTGGAATCTTCATAAGTCAGTCAAAGTATGTACATGACATACTTAAAAGGTGTTACATGACTAACTATAACGTTGCTAAGACACCCATAGCAAGAAACCATTCATTTGGACCTAATCTTGAGGGGGAGTGTGTGGATGAACATCTCATAGGGCTATGATTGGGTCTCTTCTGTACCTTACAGCTAGCAGGCATGATATCATGTTTGCCGTATCTATTTGTGCAAGATATAAAGCCAATCCCAAGATGTCACACCTAGCCACTATTAAGGGAATTTTAAGATATCTCAAAGGTGCATCAACTCTTGGCCTTTGGTATCCAAAGAATTCTGACTTCAAACTATATGCATATATAGATAGTGACTATGGTGGTTGCAATATGACTGCAAAGTCTACATCAGGGGGATGTCAATTCCTCCGTGGAAGTATAGTCTCATGGTAATGCAAGAAGCAATCTTGTGTCTCTACATTAATTGCTGAAGCTGAATACATTACTGTTGCAAGTTGTTGTGCTCAAGTGCTTTGGATTTAGAATCAGATGTTAGATTATGGATTCAACTTCAAAGAGACTCCTATCCATATAGAAAACAAAAGTACTATCTCTATCACAAAGAATCATGTGCAACACTCAAGGACAAAACACATCAATATCAAGTATCATTTGATTAGATATAACTTCGAAAATGGATTAATCAAACTAGTCAAAGTTAACACAAATGAACTATATGATTATCTGTATGCCAAAGCTTTCGATGAGCAAAGATTTAAGTATCTTGTATCAGCTATTAGGATGATTAACTTCGAGTAGCTTTTATTAAAACTTAATCATGTAGTTTTTAAAATCTATATATCCTAAGTTGTCTATTTTTATCACCTTCATAAGCCCTTGTTTACTCTGGAAGAGAAATTCTTTTAAGAAGACATTTCTTAGATTTTTGAAAATTTTGATCTTTTATTCTTTGGAAGATATGCATTTAACTACGGAAAAATTTAAATCTTCGAAACAAACAACTACTTATAAAATTTACGATCGGAAGAAATTTCCATAATATCTTTTGAAGCTTAACTTTATTCCTAAGTACTTTTATGTTTTCAAGAACATTTTCTTTCGAATGCAATTAACTTTATTCCTAAGTACTTGTATGTTTTCAAGAACACTTTTTCTTCCGAATTAAATTAATTCTCGAAGCTTTATTAAAAAGTTCTGAAGCAAAATTTTCTAAACTTTTTGGAATATCTTCTGAAGCCATTTTGGCTTCGGAAGCTTTTTATCAAAACTTCCAAAGTAAAATTACCTTCAGAAGATTTTAGACTTCCAAGAAAACTAACTTTTTGGGCAAAAGCAATTGCTTTTTTCAAGGTCGGACCGACATCCAAATATCAAAGTTTATCCGTTTTCATTAACTTTGTCTGAGATCCATTTCATATATATACCCAATGGTTCCCCCTCTTTCACTCTCTTCTTCCTTATACTATTCCAAAACCTAAATTCAGCCGAAAACCACCTTTGTTCTTCACTTTCTTCACCTTTAAGCTTTCTAAAATGGCCAAACTAACCTACAAAAACGACCCTGATTTCTCCATGCAACTTCACAGGCAACATAATTAGGTTGCTCTGTTGAAATCTGAGAAATATTCTAGTTTCTTAGAGGTTTGACCATATCTGGCTTATCCAATCAACTACTTCATCTTCCTGACCATGATCCTACTCTATAAGCGGATCATCTGCTTGAGTACTGGAAGACCTATCAAGAGATCGTAATTGATGGGGAGAAGGCACTATTTGTTATAGTGCATGGATGACAATCTTCATCACTCCAGCCATCATCAATAATCATCTTTTACTGGATGATGAGCAAGGAGAACTGTCCTTCCCAAAAGAGTTTGTTAACCACTCTTTCAGCAGATGGGCTATGAAGGAGATTTCTCTATAAAGACCTTCAGGAAAGGGAAGGTATCATCCCAGTAGAAGTACATGCTTCATGTGGTCATCCATAGCTTGTCGAACAAGCATGGAGGGTGGGACTAGATTCCTAAGGATTTCTTCTTCATAGTGCATGGAATGATTTAAGGGGTCAAGTTCAGGTACTTTGAATTTGTCTATACAAATTTACTTGCAAACTTGGACTCCTTAGAGTATTACATGTTTTCTAGATATGTTCAATACATTCTTATTGTGAACTAGGTTAATGGTTGAGGAAAATAGGTAATATTCTTAAATTGGGACATATGAGGCCAACATTTTTAAAATCATGAAGAAGCCAATTGTTGGCTTCTCTGTCGTAGAATCAACCCTTGTCCCAAAAATGTTAGAGCTCATTGCTCAAGGACAACCTAACAACACAAGCTAGTGTTGAAGCCACACCTTCGACCTCTCAACCATCTAAACAATATAAAACACTCCTCTCCTACAAAAGAAAATCCAAACGAACCCTTGCATTAGCTATTCAGCTTGTGCAGGCCCCCATATCATCACCCATACATGAGGAAGAGGACACTGGAGCTCCCACTTCTCCTGAGGAGCAAACCACTCTCATCTCATCAAGAATTAGTGTTGAGGTTCCTCATGCTCAGCCAGATAAGCTCATTAGCCCATCAGCCTTAAGCCTTCACTCTGAGTCTCAACACTCAAGTGAACAACCTATGGAAAAGTTACCATCCCTGACCTCCAGATCTCAACCAACCTATCCTTATCCTTGAATTCTATGATGTTAAAGATATAGGATTCAATGAGTACCATAAATCTCTTTACTCCTCCCTTACTCAAAGAGAGATGAGTGCTAATGCGTCTCCCTTTTATAGCCCACGTCATCCACCCAGCATTGAGGTTTAAACTTGTTAAGGAGGTCCATATGGAAAAGTCTCTCACTTCTACAAAAGATTACATCATTCAGACCTCAACCATGGAAACTCAACCCATTAACAGTTCTCTTGAAGCTGTCAGTGAGAAGAGGAAATCCAGCAGCCAAGAACATGAAGTTCGTGGTGAGAGTGAAGACTTTGGTCCAATTCTCTCCTCCCCCAATGATTCCTCTGGTAAAGATAAGGGGAAAATGAGACTAAAGGTGCAAAAACTATCACAAACATGCACCTACCTAGTCTCTAAGGATACTCACTTGGAATCTCAGGTGAGTACCTTACAAAACAGGGTCAATGATTAACAACTTGAGATATCTTATCTTAAGGAAAAACTAATTGGGGACATTTGAGGAAATCTTATCCGGGAACTTAATAACCTATGGATGTGATTGATCTTACTCCTAGCTCACCTATGCAAGTGGGTGATACTACCAAAAAGGGGGAGAAAGTCATAACAATCATAGAATGTTGATACATGTGTACCTAGTTTAGGAGCTTAATGTAAAATGTCTTACATGTCTTACATATATGTAGTTTAATGGGTATGAATAAAATACAAGTGTGGTTGATGCTTATAATGTTTAATATTTCATTGTTTATTGTGTAATAACGCATATTGAACTAACTATATAGGTTTGTGGTTGTTTACATAGTTCTTAGTCAATAATGGTTGAGAAATGTGTTTAAACTTAATCGTGTGAAGTTCTCATGCGAATGGACCATGCTAATGGACCATACGTGTGAATACTTCATGCTAATGGACCAGTCGCACGACTGAACCAGGAGACTGGACCAGTCGCACGATTGAGACATAAGATTGGCTCAATCGCACGACTGAACCCTCAGTCGTGCGGATGGATCAACCACATGATTCACTCACGACTGTAAAGCTAATGGTTCAGTCGTACGATTGGAAGACCCTAACCTATAAATACCACTTAATTCGTGGAAAATTAGACAATTCGAATACCTATGCACATAATCGTACCCTAGCTATCTAGAGACTCAAGAAAACCTGTTCCAAGTTCATAGATCACAGTTGATCATGTTCTAATCATTCATAACGTTTCACTAATTGTTAGATTGATCTTAACTGTGTTCTCCCTGATTGGATCACCAATCAAATAGGATTCCGCACTATTTGAGTTGGTATACAGGCAGAATTAGTTAGTACTCCGTACCTAAATGGTCCTAACAAGTGGTAGCAGAGCAACATAAAAGGAAAAATGATAGTAAAACTAGCTGCTACTAAAGATAACACAGAGAAAGTAGATTTAGAGGTTGCTAGAACACAATAGATAAGTAGACCTCATTTGTGATTTCAAGCTCAAACTGAGTTATTCAACAAGCTGTGAGTTATCATCTTATCCATGGTTAACACAATCAACGAATTTCCAATAAGGGGTGATGAGCAAAATAAACGCCACAAATGTGTGCGGATGATCATAAAAATGAGCAAAGTACATGCAAAATGCAAAAAACAATCAAGCTAACCCTATGTTGTTGGTGCGATCTGTGCAAAAAGAATATAATTTCTCAAACAAGAAGATAGGTTGTGTGCCTCTTTGCTGTATGGTAGCACTGACCTGAGGATAAGCATAACCTAAATATTATAGAATTCATTATTGTTTGCGCCTCTCTACTATTGCTGTATGGAGGTGACCGAATGAGTCTGTCGTATGACTGAAAGAAACCCTAGTATAAATATAGGGGGAGTCGGTCGCAGACTCCCATTCACCCCAATCGCTCACTTTATCGCACGAAGTACGGTTACGCTGCCCGATTTTCTTTTAATTGTTCTAGACTACTGATTGTTATGATCTAACGATTTCTAGTGTTTATCCAGGTAATGCGCGATGCTATTCACTCCAAAGTTCATTCAATTCATTCCCTAATGATCGAATTTAAGCCCTAAACTTAACGAGACGATCTTAGTTTGCCTAGGAAACCTATAACACAAGTATATTGTTCAAATAAAGGTTATTAGGTGTTATGTCGGTCATTTTCGAGACTAATGAGCCAAACCACGATATCTAACATCAAGTTTTGCTCAAAATTTGAATTTGAATGGAAAAATTCTCTGTCATGCGAATGGACACCCTGATGAACTTCAATCGCACGACTGAGCTGGGCGAATGGCTCAATCGCACGACTGAACCATGCGTATGAGTTCAGTCACATGACTGGTATAAACGCATGGGATAGCATACGACTAAGCCTAGTCGCATGCTCAGTCGTACGTGAGCTCAATCGCACGACTAGATCTCAGTCGCACAGTTCATTCACACGACAGATTAGAAGATTTCAAGTCCAATGAATCAAATTGTTACTCACTGACATACACTAACATTTATTTACATTGTGTAACAGATGTGAGTCGTTGGACTATGAGCACAAAGCATAACATTTGTGCTCATCTGGATCTGCCCTCCCGAACGCGGCTGATTTCTCGAGTATTATACATTCTTACGGAGCTCGAGGATCTTCCGTGCTATATCAACTCCGTGCACTCCATACTGTTCAGTTCAGCAGGCTTTCTAGCAAAGCGCTGTTGTCGACAGGTCCTCAGAGCTCCACTGTATCAAGAGCTCCTTTTTTGGTCAGGCTATAGAGATCACTGAGGATGATCTCAGGACAGTCTTGGAGTTTGGGGATGATGCTGACTGCCATACACGACTACACCCACTGACTGCACGAGGATGTTTTCTACGGCCAAGTACTTGGGAGATATCAACGCAGGTGTGCTCAACAAGAGCAACTTGTGCCTCCAATTTAAGTACTTAGCCCATGTGCTGCTTAAGTGCATTGTCTCAAGGAAGGGAGGCTTCTATGAGCTATCTGATCAGATTTAGAATGCCTATGTGGCGTTGCTGCTGAACCATCCGTTCAGCTTCTCGAGGATGATCTTCACCTACCTGGTGGAGAACATCGAGGCGAAGGGCAAGTAGAGCTTTTGCATGTACCCTCACTTTATGTAGATGATTATTGAACAAAAGCTCCCTTTGCTGCCAAAGGAGAAGGAGGATGTCGTGGTGCTTGAGGTGATGGATGATATCACCTTAGGCAGGATGAAGGTGTACAGGGGAGGTGAAACCCCCTGTCGGGTGATTGTTTAGGCATCTGGCCCGGAGGATTATATGGTGCTAGCTCAAAGAAAGTGGCGCCATGATGACAATGACCCAGATACTGAGCAGATTGTGCTCCCCGCTTATGATTTCGATGATGATGATACCGGTGATGGTGGAGATCCTAGCCCCACCCAATCTAGGGCCACTACTACTTAGGTGACATCTCCATCATCCACCCGAGGAGGAGCAGAGACTGTGGGATTCCATCAGGACTTCTGACCTGATAAGGAGGAGGAGTCGAATGAGGAGCCGTTGACTCGAACAGTGGGCAACAAGATGGTTGCCACTGCGCGAGGGATTCGGGCGGTTGGTGGACGCCCGGGTGAGTCTGGGGAGACTACGACTAATCCTACCTACCCCCAGACTAGCCTAGCATCCCAGGGGGAGCATCTTCCTTGAAGGGTTCGAGGAAAAAGAGGATGGCTCATCCCCATGGGATGAAGCCCAAGAGACAGAGGTACACGTTGATCACTACCTCTTCCCCCACTGCCACCACAGCTACCACCACCACTACCTCACCCACCACCACTACTACCACTCCACCCACCATTACTACCATACCTCCACCTTCCACTACTATAGCCACCCCTCCACCATCTACACCTATGCCACCACCCATCTACAATACATCCACCACCCCCTACCACCACCCATAGAGCTGGGACCTCATCTCAGGTCCCACTGACTTTTGGATCCTCTCTCCCATAGTTGGATTAGAGGAGCAGCTAGCCAATCTTAACCAAATTGTGCTTAAGTTGCTAGCTATTGATGAGCAGCGAGCTACTCAGCTCAATCAGCTAATGGAGCTCACTGTCTCCCAGACTCGGGAGATAGCTGAGCTTCGTGAGCAGCAGACCTCATCAGTACAGAGGATACAGGATCTTGAGGTGAAGAACAAGAAGTTGATGTTGAGGCTCAAAGGCTCTAAAGATGAGCCTCTCAAGATCAGAGAGGGAGATGATGATGGTGGCGATGACTATAATGATGAGGATGAGGTTGATGAGGATGAGACAGAAGAACGAGGTGATGATGGTGCAGGAGAGGAAGAAGGAGGAGATGATGAGGAAGGAGATGGATTAGGGAGCCTCGTCCTCAGCCCCGCCTGCAGATGAGCCCATGATTCAGGATAAACGTAATGTTTTAATGTTTATTAATTTTTAAATCCTGTGTAATTGAATCATGTATTAAACTTATGTACTTAATGTTTATATATATATATTTTATATTTAACTATCTTGATTATTGACAAATGATTAATCTGTTAAATGTTTCAATTAAGCAGATCAACCATCTTAGCAATACGAGTATGATGTTGCTCCCCTATAGCAAATCAAGTCTCAATTCATTATGATACTTGATTTGCAAGGGATTGTCAGGAGGTCTGTGAGTTATACTTCGGAAGAAGGAGAAATCATTCATGACCTTACTAATAAGCAACTTGCGGAGATGTTCCAGCTAAATCCGGATGAAATTGTTAAGGATGCCCCTACCGTTGATGTGACTAGTGACGACGAGCTTAATGATGTGGACGAAATAGAGATTGAAGACATCACAGCCCAGCATTATCCAGAATATACTAATCTAGAGAGAAATGGGGTTCCTAACTTTAGGGATACTCTCGACAGTAGTACATATGACAAACTGGATACGATGGAGAAGGTGGCAGAGAAGTCAAAAGGCCAAGCCCAAGCCTCAGACACTGATGTTGAAATAAAGAAGGCTGAATGGGCGGCTTGCTTTGCAGAGATCAGAGCCCAACGCACTGCTCCGAAGCCGAGTGCCTACACCAAGCTCTACAAAGTGAAGAAGCATCTAAAGGTGTCAGGAAAGATTATAGCGTGGGCATATTTTGAGGATCTAATGTCTATGTGGTGAAGAGAGAAAAGGGCATAGAGTACTTTAGATTCTCACACGATCTAAAGACTCTTCCCGGTTTTGAGCTCAACCAGCTGGCACGACTGAAGTTGCTATATGCTAATCCAAAGAAAATGTTAGGCTGGTTTGAGGCTGCATTGAGGAAAGAGTACCACACCAGGTGGGTTAACTTCAGACCTCAACAACCGACGAGGTACATCAGACGGTCTAAATTTGATCCCATTACAGAAAGCCAAAGATAATACTGAAGTGGAGTCCTCCGCGCACAATGTCAAGAATCCCTCTAAGGGAAATGCCACAGGACTTCACACCACACTTCAAGTGGTGGTACTACGATTGGAGAACAAGTGAAGCCATTATAGTCTTACAAAAAGAGAGCCAAATGGATACTATTCGGGTATTTGACCCAATGTGGCTGACTAAGTTATCTGCTGATGATGTATACATATTATACAAGTGGCCACTGTTCTATAATTCGCAAGACATTGTACAAGCCCTCCAGTTTCAAAATGTTATACGACTCTGTTTCACATTTGAGATAAATGCCAGAGTCATAAGAGAAGAAAAGTACAAGAAGTTTAATGAGCTGATGAAGAATGTTAGCTAATGATGTAAACTAGGTCCAAGGGGGAGTTTGTTGATACAATGTACCTAGTTTAGGAGTTTAATGTAAAATGTCTTTCATGTCTTACATATATGTAATTGAATGGGTATGAATAAAATACAAGTGTGGTTGATGCTTATAATGTTTAATATTTCATTGTTTATTGTGTAATCATGCATATTGAACTAACTATATAGGTTTGTGGCTGTTTACATAGTTCTTAGTCAATAATGGTTGAGAAATGTGTTTAAACTTAATCGTGTGAAGTTCTCATGCGAATGGACCATGCTAATGGACCATACGCATGAATACTTCATGCTAATGGATCAGTCGCACGATTGAACCAGGAGACTGGACCAATCGCATGATTGAGACATAAGATTGGCTCAATCGCACGACTGAACCCTCAGTCGTGCGGATTGATCAACCGCATGATTTAGTCGCACGACTGAAACAAGCTAATGGTTTAGTCGTACGATTAGAAGACCCTAACCTATAAATACCACTTAATTCGTGGAAAAATTAGACAATTCGAATACCTACGCACATAATCGTACCCTAGCTGTCCAGAGACTCAAGAAAACCTGTTCCAAGTTCATAGATCATAGTTGATCATGTTCTATCATTCATAACGTTTCAATAATTATTAGATTGATCTTAACTGTGTTCTCCCTGATTGGATCGCCAATCAAATAGGATTCCGCACTATTTTAGTTGGTATACGCGCGGAATCAGTTAGTACTCCATACCTAAACGGTCCTAACATAGAACCTGGGAGTTCTTCACAGAGTATGGACATTAAGGACTCATCATCCTCAGTTGCAGTTGTTCATATTCAACAACTTCCTCAAGTTCATATTGATGTGGACTCACTAGACTCTCAGTGTCCCTTTCAAGAAGGTATTCTAAGGGTTTTGTCATTCCCACCCAAAGGAACTTCAAACTACAAAATTGGGTGGAGGTATGATGTTGATAAAAAAGTCCTCATACTTCAAAGAGTTCAAGGGTAGCAAGAATTCTTTAATTTTCAAACCTTGAACTACTATGAAGGTCTTGATCTAATCAACATGCCAGTTGTCAATCCAAGCCAATCTAGGCAAGCTAGCATGTTGGCTCAAAGGATTCAAGATAAGATTACTGAAGAGTTCAGCCAAAAAAGAAGTCAAAGGCAATCAGGTAATGTCATTGGTCAACTGGATGTTGAGGTAGACCCAAGATTAGATTTAAAAGGAAAACCTTGATTGAAGGCCTAGTGATAGAGCTTGACAGCCTATCACACCTACAACTACTTTATCAATTCACTCCCTTTAATAAAACACCTGCTAGAGATGGTGTATCACAGCCTCTCTCTAGCCAGAGCATGGATACTACTCCAAGCAATGAAGGCCAAAGCTCTCTTCATCTTGAGTCACATAGGTCTGTGAGTAACAAGGGAAAAGAAAAATAACTCCTAAGGAGATTGAAGAGGAGGATAGAGAGAGAGGAAGAGGAAGCTAACTAAGGGGAGATAGTTTTATTGGGTCTTCAGGCTTCATGCAAGCTGCAATCAGGGCTGCCCCCAGAAAAATACTCAAAATGATATGTTAAGGATAGTCAGGATTATTTACTTACTGACCAGGACTATGATATTGATCAAATCATCTCTCTCCCCTTAGAAGAATTAAATGAACTGGCAAACATGGAAATGTCAAGAGAGAGGAAGAAAGTAGAGGATGAAAGGTTGCTCCTCCAAATCAAAGAAGAAAATAGACAGAAAAGACTCTACAAACATGTTCCTACTCTCTCCCCAGTTCAAGAAAGCCCTCAGCAAGTGACTATGGCAAGACAAGAGCCTCAGGTAGATAAATAAACTGATAGGCAATAATGATCAACTACTTGCGCCACAAGTCTCTACCAGGCAGTTGCACTTCTTCCCTTGTCCTTTGAGTATATTGAGTTTGAGTACCTCAAACACTTGAACTTCAAGTACTTAAAGAGCAAAAGGCTACAAAGAGGAAAATGAGGGAAGAAGCAACCAAAACAAGAGTTATCATATAGAAGAGTCAAAAGAAGTCTACTGATAAACAGAGGATGATGAGCTTTATGAAGCTGTGTGGATTTTCCGGAAGGAGACTTGGCCCAATGTCTCAATCCACCATGGATGAGCACATAAAGGTGATCAAGTAGAAGATTAAAATAGAAGAGCTCATTGATTTACACTCCCCACCAAGTCAAACCCCTTAAGAAGTGGAGGTTAAGGTTGAACCTTTTAAGACAACACAACCTGAACCTCCTGCTGAGTCTCAGCAAGCTTCATCTTTTGATCGAACTGAACCTGTGAGGGAGATAGACCAAATTGAGAATACAAGAGAAAACACCAAGGTGTTGCAAAACAGTTTTTTTAGTTGAAGAGTTCAAAAAGGAGGAAAGGCCTCTAAACCCAAGTCAAACAAGAGAAGACAACGTTATCCACTTCCAGACCTCAAGATGAGTGAGAACATCCTGAGGAAGTGCATGAAGAGAATGCTCAAACAACTCCCATTCAAGTCGTTCCTCTTCCATCATGAAGACCCATCTTGTCCTGGACTTACTCTACTAATCCAGAAATATGACATGTAATCAGAGATCAAGGTATTAAAGATATCTACACATGGCAGAACACGTTCAATCTACCTCTACATGATCTCTCTATGATGAGAAGATACTATGAGAGTGTGAGTGATCTTGACCATCTGATGAAGAAAGGTATGGGGTCATTATCATAATGAGGACTGTCAACATCTAACGTCTTCAAATGTTTTGGCAGCATCAGCCTAGGAGGAGTTTGTAAGGTTTTATGTAAAGTTAATGCACCTAAAACATTTAAAGTCTTTCCTGCATGCATGCACTAAAGTACGGAGTAGAGATGCTTCGGAAGTCTTACACCATGTAGTAGAAATATTCTAAGTGTAAAATCTTCTGAAGCCAATACCAACATCTTCTGAAGCCAAAAATGAAGTCTTCCGATGCTTGAAAGACAAAGTCTTCCAAATCCAAGATGTGAAGACAGATTTCTTTCGAAAACTTTTGAACACAAGCTTTATCTAATGTACTTTACCATAAAGCTGAACCACTTTCCGATGCAACTCTGTTCAGTCACCAACTTACATGTATTGGTGAAAAGTTCCATGCTTTTGGTAGTTGTACATTGAGGTCTTGAGTTTGTTATTTTCTACTTTATATACTTTTTTTTTCCTTTTTTTGTAATATATTAGGATGTGAGTTATGACATGTCATAGTCACTAGTCAAATGGCAATCTGTCTTTTGACTCTACATTTGATTTTGTTTTCTGGTTCCAATGTTTCCAGGTGGCCTGCTAAGTATGTCCGGCTGTAGAATGTAGTATAAAGTATCTCAAGTCCTTGTAACATTTTTATGCTTTAACACTTGTAAAAAAACTTAAGAGCAATATATAACATTCTTGAAAACCATATACTTATGTTATTTGTTCTTGCTTCTATCTCATATTTTGCTTGTGTTTTATATATCAATCCAGTGTGTTACCGGTTCCTTATTTGATTTGTTAGGTGTCACACCCCGACCGATGGCGGAATCATCGGGGCAAACAAATGTGAAATGAATGTTCATAGCTCATAGATTTAAATAAGTTAAAATAATATTAAATGCTATTTTTTATTGAATAATATTGGACAATTAAGTCATTACAATAAAACAAAGACTAAACAATAACATAGATATTTAGTTAAACTAAGTCCAAGTCCTATATGAGCAAGAATAATTCCTTAAGTAGCAATCATGAAACATGTTCAAAATAAGAGGTCAACTATGAAAGTTGATAAGTTTCCATGGGTTGGGCATACATATAAATATAGAAAGATTTACAAGTAGCAATATATGTCAATGGTTATAAATTATGCAAGTTTATAGAACACATATAGCTACAATCAAACCTTGACCAATATTAAGATTACAAGTTTATAACGATTAGCTAAGTGTACTTGGTTCCCATGATGAACAAATCATACGTCATCAGGAGCCGACAATAATCAGCTTTAGCACCAAATAGGCTTGTCAAGCCCATAGATCTATGACGTTGCCATGCTAGCAATAGTAAATGATTGTTAACATATAAAGTATATCATATAACACTCACAATAATATCAATAACCATGAAAAAAATGTAAAGATGAATTGCATTTGCATTTACAAGTATCAAGATGTTTACAAGTATAAGTTTATAAGGTTAACATGTTTCACCCTAAAAAGTGTGAAATAAAGTAAAAGGACGCATGGAGAACTCACATGGTATAATGATAGTTGTAATGTACATAAAAAAACTTGGATGTTCAACAGTCAAAGGTGATGTCCTAAATAATAAAAAGAAATAGTAACTTGAGGTCGGAATTCATTGCAAAAAGTTAGGGCACTTAGGAATGCCAATAAGCGAAATCTAGATTGAAAAACGATTATTGTACCAATTTTAGATTTTGGACAAAATGTTTGGTACGTGTTTGAACAAGTTTTTTAAAATAGCAAACGATTTCATAAAATTATAAATTTTACATTTGACTATTTCAAAGTCTCCGAGAAAACTTTTGTTTAGAAACATGTTTATGAAAAGATCTGTAAATAGGTCAAAAAGTAGCACAAGACAGAAGGTGATGACATGCGCACTTGTCTTGTGAAGGCTATTGTTGAGTCGTCTAATTGAGGTTGAAGATGTATAAACTGTCGTTGAAAATTTTATTCGATGAAATTAATATTGGAGTCTGAGTTTACTCAAATTTAGTTTGTTATGATAAAGTTATGGTTAGTTTAAGTCATACTATATTCTGCCAAATATGTAGTAAGGCACTTATGTGTATTTTAAAAATTGCTATAACATGAAACGGGCTAGAACAAATTTATTATGTCGATGATTTATAAGACTTCATTTGAGTTATATAAAAAATATTCCAAGTGTTTTGCATAGCCATAATTTAGAAAAATAATCATGTGGAATAATCGAATGAGGCGGGATAGCCATCCATAAGCAAACAAGATTCTTTGTATATGTTAGTGTGTTGTTAACTTAATTTAGGAATGTTAGTGATTGTTTTAAGATTAGTGAATGTTAGAAGGTTAATGATCAAACTATAATGATTAAATTAAAAGAGATTTGGTAGAAGAAATAATAAAAGTAAGAACATGAAAACAATTTAATGTTAGGATGATTGAAAGAATATAGAAGTGCATAATAGATAAGCAATATAAGATTACCTTAATATTAGAAAATTATTAAAACAACTTGTAAATCTAAAATTCTTGAAATTGATCATAACTAAAGGATAATGAAATATTTGTATGTGAGATTTTTAGAGAATGAGTAAAAAAACTAAGGCTTAAAGCTTGTTTTTATAGTTGAGATTAGGAAGGGGCTATGAATAGTATTAATGGTGAGTTACAAGTATTTCAAAAGGGGGTTATAATTAGAATTTAAAATAAATATAAAATAATATAGATTAAGTAAATAAAATAATAATTACAATTTAAACTGTATATTAAATTAAACAATTTTTTTATTAAATCTTTATAGACTTTATAAATCTCACAAGAACTTGTGATTTGATTATTTATTTTAGTTGAATATATTAAAGTCTTATAGATATTAATAACCTTTTATTATTTATAAACTTTATTTTATAAATTATAGAATTTAAGTTAAACTGAATAAGTGACATATTTATTGTTTTTGAAACATATAAATAAATAAAATGACTAAATAATGAATTTGATTTACAAGATTGATTCAAATAGGTTTTGGTTTGGGTTTATACTTTGAAAATAGACGGATAATACATTAGGTGTTCTATAAAATCTCTCCTCATTTTATGTTATAAGTGACCAACCCCTCTAAACGGTCCTGCAATAAAAAAAAATTATCAATGTATTAAAGAGATATTCAAAGTTAATATATCCTACGCTTAAGCTTGGTGAGGTAAGGTTTGCGTGCTTCAATTTATAAAAAGATCTCAAGAGGAATCATAATCATATTTTACTATTTATAGTTATACCTTAAGAAAGGAAAACCCAGGTACGGTCGCTCATGTTATGATAAATGAAACATGATGTTTTGAAATGTTTTTTTGTCCCGATCGGTGTAGTGAGTAGCTTTTATTAAATTTTTAATCATATTTTCATAATACTAACTATTTTTATTTTTTTTAATTTAAAGTTTTATGCAACTTTTAAAACCTTTGATAGTGATTAAATCTAAAGGGAAAGTTTTAGGCATAATTAAACAGAGGTTAGATTCTACTAATTGTGTACAGTGTTCAGAAAATCAAGAATGAAGATTCTTGGGCATGGTTTTTATTAGGGCTTAAAAAGTGCATTGGTGATAATAAATATTTTACAATTATATTTGTTAGAGCTGTCTCAATCAATGGTAATTTTGATGGTAAATTTATGCAAATTTTTTCGAATCCGAATCCGAAATATCTAGGGGTGTTAAAAAAATATCCGAATCCAAATATCCGAATATCCGAAATTTCGGAATCGGATAGTGATTTTGAGAATTTTCTAATTCAAAAATATTAAAATATATTTATATATTTCGGATATTTCTGATATATTTTAATAAAAACTTTAGAAATCCAAAAAAATTCAATAAAAATTATATTTTTTATAAAACTTATTAAATAGTACAACTTTTTCTTGAATTCAGATATCCGAATCCGAAATTTCGGAAATCTGAATTTCGGACATCCGAAATTTCGGAAATCTAAATTTCGGACATCCGAAATTTCGCACTCGGATAGTAAAAAAACTATCCAAAATTTTTGAATATCCGAATTCGAATATCCGAATTTAAGCACCCCTACTCTTATCATAAGGCAACAAAAGATCACGTGAAAACTTATTCACATGCATACTAGTAGTTCTGTAATAAAACTATGCTTACTACATTTTGTAATCATTTATGATTTTGTTAACAATATTAGAGACCTAGACATTTCATTAATGACCAACAGTAATTTATAATCACCTTATACTAAATCTTTTAATAAATTTTACAAATCATGCAACACTACATATTGCATGACAACTTCATAGCCTTTTTCTAAATGATTGTTGTGATATATTGTAATAATTCTTTTATTTATTATTTTATTTTACTTTATATCTTTTCTAAATTACAATAATAACCCTCCTATGAAGGACTAGTAACTCACTGTTAACATCATTTATAACTTCCTTTTAACCACAACTATAAAACCAAGCTTTAAGCCTCTTTTTTTATTTTCTAATTTAAAAAAAAAAACTCACTCATAAAGAACTCATCTTTCGTCCTTTGACTCGATGAATTCTTTACAAGTGTTTTCAAGAATTCTTTAGTGTTAAGATAATCTTTAATCTTAATATTGTCTTGCTTCTAAAGGCTGGATTTCTTTATGTTGTTTCAATTTCTTTTATTTTATTTTATTTTAAAAAACATCCAAACATTCAACATATTGTAGTGTGATGGATGCAACGATTAAAACGGATGAACAAGTCTATCAGTGACTTGATTCACCTATTGTTCTTATAACTTTATGTTTTTACTTTTATTTGTTCATTTCTTAAATCTCTTTTTAATTTAATTATGACAATTTGATCATTAACTCTAACCCTAATTAACTCTTTAACATTCACTAACACATATAATTTAAACTAACAACACACTAACTGTTGGATCAAGAAGAAGGCTAATGCAACCAAAACTATGTCACTTAAGTTATTTTAGTGCTGCATGCAAAGGCTTTCGAAGCTTAACATGGAACTTCTGAAGGTTGTAGAGTTCTTCCGAAGACAAAGGGAAAGAGCAACTTCCGAAGACAGAACTCTACTTCTAAAGACAAGAGCATACTTCTGAAGTTCAAGACTTAGAAGAATAAAGTAAAGACCACTTCCGAAGTATGATGAAAAGAAGAAGTCTCCAAGCCTTGGAAGAAGCAGCCTCTTCTGAAGTATAAGTGGCTTCGGAAGTACTTACTCTTCCGAATCCATTTAACCTACGGAAGACACTGCTATAACCAGTGGACATAAGTATGGTCTCTGACACTCCGCTGCAGACTTCTGATACAGCATGGCTTCTTCCCAAAGGGCCATGTTGTTGACCATAGTTTATTCCACTGTTTACCTTTTTATGATAGTACATGTTACCAACTTTAGCTGGTGACAAAAGGTAAGCCAGGGACATGTCCTGACTACCAATACCTTAAACTATAGTCATGTAGTATAGGCTTTAGCTAAGGAATCCCAGCAAGGTATCAAAGTATATCTGGCTGTAGGTAGTATTATATATAGGTTCTCTTTGAAACTCATTGTAACCAAGTGAGATGTAACATCTTGTAATTTTGGGTTAAATTAAAGTTAACATTGTTAAGTTCTTGTATGGACTAATTTTGTCATTTATGAAACTTGTGAATTTGTTATGCTGCCTTTAATTTTCTAATCAAACTAATAATTATGATAATAATAAATAAGTAATAATAATAATAATAATAACATTAACAACTTATAAAAATTATAAAACTTAAAAAGATTTGAAACTTAAAAGTTATGGGGTTAGTTTTGTCAATTTATAAACTTAAAAAGAAAGTTTAATGCATAAAATAATAAGCCTTCAAAAGTTGAGGGGCTAATTGTGTAAATTATTTAAAAACCAACCAAACCCCCCTTTAATCCCCGTTTTTCCGGCCGATCACCGGCCACCGCCAGCCGCGGCTCCGGCCACCTCCAAAACCACTTGAAACCCTCAATTTTGGAATAAAACCGCTCCTAAACGCTTCGTGTGGATGTCTCGAATTG
The DNA here is from genome assembly GCA_025506515.1 of Flaveria trinervia. Lineage (NCBI taxonomy): Eukaryota > Viridiplantae > Streptophyta > Magnoliopsida > Asterales > Asteraceae > Flaveria > Flaveria trinervia. The sequence continues at coordinate 56,852,997 of CM046458.1, forward strand.
AATGCACAACATAATCATGGTTTAAAACATCGGTTACTAAGATCAAACGACCTCATAACCGAAGCTTTTACTCCATAGTCGTTCGAGCATTAAAATTCAATAATAATTCAATTAATCACACATAAACAATAGATTAACTATCTGTAAACGATTACCAGTCTCAATTTCACCTGAAACAAACACTAACATCGAGTTCAACTACCCCTTTTACCCGCGACCTGCAACCTTGTCAACCTTCCAAGCTCTACTAGTCTGAATTGATTGAGGTGAAATCATCTCTTACCATCGAAGAAGCTTCCCACGAAGTTAATTTAATTTTGTTTTCATTTGATCCTCCATTGAATCTCACGTCAGTCGCGGCTAACCTTTGAGTCGTGGCATCATCAATCAAACAAATTAGCAGTAATTCATACATCTACACAATCGTTTAAACATGGGGAACAAAAGCCCCATGGTTAATTCGATCAACAACATCATTTTATGGTTTAATTTGGGGTAAATTGAATCAGGGTTCATAAGGTTTGGGGGTACTTTGTGTTTAATGTTTTTAAACTTTTAAAAACCATCTTTAAACGCGGCTGAGGCCTTTGATTCATTGGAAAGACACTTGCCTCTACAAGGGAGGTCCCCGGTTCGAATCCGGGGAGCCTCACCTATTTTCTTTTTGGCCTTTTTGGCCAGCAAAATTTTATTAAAAAAGTTCTAAAAAGTTATAAAGGACTATTTTATAAGCTGTGTTAATTTAAAACCACATAATAAATTTTTGTAGATTATTTATAAAAATAATCTTATATTTTTTAAAAGCTAATGTTAACTTATTTCTTTATAAAAAAAGAATTAACCTTTGAATACTAGTATAATTTATACAAATTATTATCTCTAACGTTGCCCTTAAATTTTTGTTTTAAACTTGTTTATTTTATTTACTTAGTTATAGAACTTTATTTTTAAATTTTACAAATTTTACAAATTATTTATAATGTTGATCTTATTCATATCTCTATATAAAAATAAATATATTTCTTAGCATTTATTCCAAAAAAATATAATTGATATCCATTCGTTAAACATCAATGTCCCAAATACCAAATTGAAACCCCAGTTCTCGTTTAACCATTAAAATTGTGTTTAAACTTAAAAATCTTGTAAATATACATTTTAGGTGCATTGTGAGGAACTACGTTGAAGTAACGTTATTATTCTAATTAATCTTCAATTATATATACTTATTGGCCAAGTGAGTATTTCTATACCCCTTTTTCATATTTTCACACTTTGGGGTGAAACATGTTACTTAATAAACTTTGCACTTGTAAACGTTTGATTCTTGTAAACTTATGGCATCTCACCTGTATGTTGTAACTAGTTGAACTTTGTAGCTACCATGTAATGTCGAATATATGTACAATCATTAACTATTGCTAGCCTAGCGAAGTCATAGATCTATGGGCCAGACAAGCCTGCTTGGTTGATCCAAGTACACATAGCTAATCGTATATACTTTTAAACGTTTGAGACTTGTAAAACTTTGTCGAGGTTTGATTGTGCAGTTCTGTCTTACATCCCTAGTTTACTTTGTTCTCTATTTACAACATGAATTGCCATCTTTTATATACTTATGTATTATAAATTATGGAAATCTCACCAACATTATTGTTAACCTTTTATTTTTTTAACATGTTTCAGGAAATACTCAAGCTTGATTTCTACTCTTTGAAGCCTACATATCTAGGAATGGACCTAGATAAATAATGAAATAAAATGACTTGTTATGTTTATTTTATTACTTTGAGACTTATGATTGTAATGGTACAATTGGAATTTATGGTTAATATATATTTGGGATTATTAATAGCGTTATGTGGCTGTGAACGATCTTAACTCTCACTCCTCGACGTTTCTGCCGTTAAGGTTGGGGTGTGACAGATTGGTATCAAAGCCCATAACTATAGGGATCTAAGTTATTAGAAATGGTGACCTAGACTATAGTAAGCATGAACCATATAGAATTATGATTCTATCTTGTAAATTATATAGTTTGCATGCTACATAATGTTATGCCCACTTATGTGCACTTTGATGCCTTAGCATAGGATTGCCTAAACATTGTTACTTGTCTCCCTAAACTTAGCTTTGACTCTTTGACTCTCCCTGAACATGAAATCTCTTAATCTTATTCTCGTCAACACGTGGGAACTTATGCTTATACTTATGATCTTTAGACGCTATGTCTAATCTATATAAATCTCATCAAGGTTTTGATTTCATGAACCTAAGAAGTTTGTGTGACACATAGACATCTGTATTCTGGATTTCCTGGCAAAAGGCCCTCGGGCTAAGGCAAGCATATCGCATAAATCCTACGGGACTAGTTATGCTTACCTGGGGATTTCTGGGATGAGTGATAAACTATGGTCAACATGCACAAACTTCTAAGGCGAATGGGTCAACTTACTTTGACGTGTCAACGTTTCCAAACGGTAATGTGTTACCAAATGGAACCATTCCAAGTGTCTTACAACTCTTGACTTATCCTTGTTGAATTATAATTCTTGTTATCCTATTTCCCGTGTCTAACTCATTTTGCATATTCCAGCATGTCTCGTCATCATGGAAAGTGTGGAAGTTTCGATCATAAGCTAGCCGCCATGATCGCCTGACAAATGGCTGCTGTCATCCCGACCATGGTTGCTGAACTCAATAGCACTTTAATGACCAACACCAGCAACAATGGAAATGGTCATGGAGAGAATAGCAACAACCAAAACGGGATCAATCACACTTGCACCTTCAAACACTTTAACTCGTGCAAACCCACTAACTTTAGTGGAAAAGAAGGGGCCACTGGACTTCTCGAGTAGGTTGAAAGAATGGAGAACACATTCATTGTTAGCGAGTGCCCCGAAGAGTTCAAGGTTTGCTATGCCATGAGTGTTCTTCAACAACGAGCACTAACATGGTGGAATAGTGAAAAGAGAAACGTGGAACTGAGGTTGCAATGGCGTTGCCCTGGGAAGAATTCAAGGATATTATGATCCAAAAGTTCTGCCCGAGGAGCGAATTGCAAAAGCTGGAGGAGGAGTTCTGGAACCTCATTCAAGATGGTGGGAATCATTTGGCTTATTCCACCCGGCATCATGAGTTGAGTATGCTTCTACCACACATGGTGGACACCGTGCCCCGTAACATCAAGAAATTTATCAAGGGGGTGCCACCTCAAATTCAAGATGCTGTAGTGGGTAGTAGGCCCACAACTTTGGAGGAAGCAATTACTATCATTGCACAACTCACCGAGAATCATATAAGAGCTGGCATTATGTCGGCAAAGGGTTCCAAGTCTACTACGAAGGTGACACCCGAGGCAACAAAAGAGGTAAGGGCCGAGTCATCATCTCAAAACAAGAAGCATAAGTTCACCCCGACACGCAACTACACTGTGACCGCCCCAATGCTCCTAAAAAACAAATGGTGGTTGCAAATCAAGCTCCCATGGCTAAAGCTTATACTGGTCCACATCCTATGTGTAACACGTGCAAGTACCATCATTCAAGCAACTTCCATGCCGAGTTTGCTCATTATGTGGGAAGTATGGACACTTGGTAACTACTTGCCTTCGTGCGCCAAACAACACTGCCATGCTTACCAACCGAACCTGCTATAACTGTGGCGAGCCCGGTCATATTCGTCCGCAATGTCCTCGCAATGCGGGAACTGTGCCATCGGCTCGTGGAAGGGCTTTCAACATCAATGCCAACCAAGCTCAAGCCAACACGACGTGGTGAATGGTACGTCATTGAACTCTTTTTAAATCGTTTCTTGTCTTATAAAATTCCTATCTGTGTTCATCATACCAATAATGGATTATTACCAAACAGGTATGTATCTTGTAAATAGTCATTATGCTTCTGTATTGTTTGATTCGGGTGCTGATAGGAGTTTCGTGTCCCTGGAATTCGAGCCTATACTTTCTAAACCGCGTGTTGATCTGGAAAGATCTTTCACGGTCAAGTTCGCCGATGGAAAATCTATCGTCGTTGATGTCGTAATACGTGACTGCACCTTGAGCCTTAACGAACACGAGTTCTTCGTCGACCTTATTCCTATGCATTTGGGAAGCTTTGATGTTATAATTGGTATGGATTGGTTAGCCAAGCAATGTGCAGAAATTCTATGCTTTGAGAAGTGTATCCGAATTCCTTTACCGACTGGTGATACTTTAAGGGTCTTTGGGGAGAAATCGTCTCAAAGACTCAAACTCATGTCTTGCATCAAGGCCTGCAAGGCCTGCAAGTGCTTAAGTAATAACTACATGGCTTTCATGGCATATGTAGTTAATACGAAAGCCAAGGTAAGGAGTTGAAAGACATTCGTGTTGTGCGGGACTTTCCTAAAGTTTTTCCCGAGGATCTTAAAGGGTTACCTCCCGTGCGAGAAGTTGAGTTCAAGATTGATTTAATCCCTGGTGCAAACCCTGTGGCTAAATCACCTTATCGTCTTGCACCTTCTGAAATGCAAGAACTCATTAGTCAACTGCAAGAGTTGACCGATAAGGGTTTCATTTGCCCTAATTCATCACCGTGGGGTGCACCTGTACTATTTTTGAAGAAGAAGGATTGTTCATTTCATATGTGCATCGATTACTGAGAACTCAACAAGCTTACTATCAAAAACCGATACCCTCTTCCTCAAATCGATGATCTCTTCGATCAACTTCAAGGAGCAACTCAATTCTCAAAGATCGATCTACGTTCTGGGTATCATCAACTACGTGTTCATGATGATGACATTCCAAAGACCGCTTTTCGTACTCGATATGGACACTACGAGTTCATGGTCATGCCTTTTGGCTTGACCAATGCGCATGCTGTGTTCATGGATCTCATGAATCGAGTATGTAAACCGTATTTGGATAAGTTCGTGATCGTGTTCATTGATGACATTCTTATTTATTCAAAGTCAAAAATCGATCACGAGATGCATTTACGACAAGTTCTTGGACTTTTGAAGAAGGAGCAATTATACGCCAAGTTTTCTAAGTGTGAATTTTGGTTGGAGGAGGTTCAATTCTTAGGGCATGTGGTGAATAGCCAAGGAATTCACATGGATCCTGCTAAAATTGAAGCTGTGAAGAATTGGTGTGTTCCCACAACCCCAACCGAGGTTCGTTCTTTTCTGGGTTTTGCGGGATATTATAGTAGGTTCATAGCTAATTTCTCGAAGATTGCTAAACCGTTAATGACATTAACCCAAAAGAATCAACTCTTTGAATGGGGACCCGAGCAAGAAGAGGCTTTCGAGACATTAAAACGCAAGTTGTGTAACGCTCCTATTCTCACACTTCTCGATGGAAACGATGACTTTACCGTGTATTGCGATGCTTCTAATCAAGGTCTTGGTTGTGTTCTTATGCAACGAGGAAAAGTTATAGCATACGCATCGAGGCAATTGAAGGTTCATGAAGTGAACTACACGACTCACGATCTTGAACTTGGTGCTATGGTTTTTGCATTGAAGATTTGGCGACACTATCTATATGGGACACAATGCATAGTCTACACCGACCATAAGAGTCTCCAACATGTGTTCAACCAAAAGGATCTCAACATGAGACAAAGACGTTGGATTGAGTTGATTAGCGACTACGACTGCGACATTCGCTATCACCCTGGAAAGGCGAATGTTGTAGCCGACGCGCTAAGTCGCAAGGCCCACAACAAGACTGTCTCGCTCCAAGAAATTCGAGATCAAAGACAATGGTTTGATACGCTAGGAGAATTTGATACCGAGATTCATGTGGATGTCAACGAGGCTACTATCATGCTCCAAAACATAAGGATCGATAGTGACCTCGAGTTATGCATTCGTGACGCTCAACAAGTGGCACTAACTGATGAAGGGAAGGATGAAGATTTGATGCCTAACGTTCGGTCACAACTGGAGACAAAACCAAATGGCATGTGGTATTTCTTGAATCGACTTTGGATCCCGAATCGAGATAACCTTCGACACTTCATTATGAACGAAGCTCATCAAATTCGATATTCCATTCATCCTGGCTCTGATAACATGTACATGGATCTGCGTGGTCAATTTTGGTGGCCTGGAATGAAGAAAGACATCACGTCTTATGTTTCCAAGTGTCTCATGTGTGCAAGAGTCAAGGCCGAGTATCAACGACCAAGTGGTTTACTTGAGCAACCTGAAATCCCTATGTGGAAATAGGAACATATATCCATGGATTTCATAACTAAGTTACCTCGTACACCTTGTGGTCATGATAGTATATGGGTCATTGTTGACCGTTTCACCAAGGCAGCACATTTCATACCCATACGAGATACATACAAGGTTTCAAGGCTTGCTCGAATCTACATTGACAAAATTGTGAGTCGTCATGGCATGCCTTTACACATTATTTCCGATTGAGATGCTCGTTTCACTTCACACTTTTGGTCTTTGATGCAAGAACTCTTGGGTACTCAATTGGATCTAAGTACGGCTTACCATCCTCAAACCGATGGTCAAACTGAACGAACAATCCAAACCCTCGAGGATCTGCTGCGTCTTTGTGTTCTTGACTTTGGTGGTGATTGGGATACGCATCTACCGCTCGTGGAATTTTCGTATAACAATAGTTATCACTCAAGTATCAAGATGGCACCATTCGAGGCTTTGTATGGTCGTAAATGCCGATCACCGATCTGCTGGACCGACGTTGGTGAAAATTTCATCACTGGTCCTGAACTTATACAAGAAACGACTGATAAAGTCTCCACAATCCGCAAGAACCTTGACGTGGCAAGAAGTCAACAAAAGAGTTACGCCGAGAAGTGTCGTAAGCCATTGGAGTTCCAAGTTGGCGACATGGTTCTTCTTAAGGTTTCACCGTGGAAAGGTGTTGTTCGCTTTGGAAAGAAGGGTAAACTAGCTCCAAGATTTGTAGGACCTTTCACAATTTTAAAAAGGATTGGGAAAGTGGCTTATAAATTGGAACTACCTTCCGACCTTAGTGGAGTTCATCTTGTCTTCCATGTCTCAAACTTGAGGAAGTGCTTCGCTGATGAAAATTTGCATGTTCCCCTAGAGGAAATTCGAATAGATGAGTCATTGTATTTTGTTGAGAAGCCTGTTGAGATTATGGATCGAACCCTGAAGAAGACCCGAACAACTACGACACCTATCGTCAAAGTCCGTTGGGAAAACAAACGTGGAGCTGAGTTCACTTGGAAGCGTGAGAATCATATGAAGGAGAGATACCCGCATCTGTTCTCTTAGTTTTATTCTTAATTTCGGGACGAAATTCTTTTAAGTTGGGGAGACTGTAACATCTTGTAATTTTGGGTTAAATTAAAGTTAACATTGTTAAGTTCTTGTATGGACTAATTTTGTCATTTATGAAACTTGTGAATTTGTTATATTACCTTTAATTTTCTAATCAAACTAATAATTATGATAATAATAAATAAGTAATAATAATAATAATAATAATAACATTAACAACTTATAAAAATTATAAAACTTAAAAAGATTTGAAACTTAAAAGTTATGGGGTTAGTTTTGTCAATTTATAAACTTAAAAAGAAAGTTTAATGCATAAAATAATAAGCCTTCAAAAGTTGAGAGGCTAATTGTGTAAATTATTTAAAAACCAACCCAAACCCCCCTTTAATCCCCGTTTTTCCGGCCAATCACCGGCCACCGCCGGTCGCGGCTCCGGCCACCTCCAAAACCACTTGAAACCCTCAATTTTGGAATAAAACCGCTCCTAAAGGGTTCGTGTGGATGTCTCGAATTGAATGCACAACATAATCGTGGTTTAAAACATCGGTTACTAAGATCAAACGACCTCATAACCGAAGCTTTTACTTCATAGTCGTTCGAGCATTAAAATCCAATAATAATTCAATTAATCACACATAAACAATAGATTAACTATCTGTAAATGATTATCAGTCTCAATTTCACCTGAAACAAACACTAACATCAAGTTCAACTACCCCTTTTATCCGCGACCTGCAACCTTGTCAACCTTCCAAGCTCTACTAGTCTGAATTGATTGAGGTGAAATCATCTCTTACCATCGAAGAAGCTTCCCACAAAGTTAAATTAATTGTTGTTTTCATTTGATCCTCCATTGAATCTCACGTCAGTCGCGGCTAACCTTTGAGTCGTGGCATCATCAATCAAACAAATTAGCAGGTAATTCATACATCTACACAATCGTTTAAACATGGAGAACAAAAGCCCCATGGTTAATTCGATCAACAACTTCATTTTATGGTTTAATTTGGGGTAAATCAAATCTAGGGTTCATAAGGTTTGGGGGTACTTTGTGTTTAATGTTTTTAAACTTTTAAAAACCATCTTTAAACACGGCTGAGGCCTTTGATTCACTGGAAAGACACTTGCCTCTACAAGGGAGGTCCCCGGTTCGAATCCGGGGAGCCTCACCTATTTTCTTTTTGGCCTTTTTGGCCACCAAAATTTTAATAAAAAAGTTCTAAAAAGTTATAAAGGACTATTTTATAAGCTGTGTTAATTTAAAACCACATAATAAATTTTTGTAGATTATTTATAAAAATAATCTTATATTTTTTAAAAGCTAATGTTAACTTATTTCTTTATAAAAAAAGAATTAACCTTTGAATACTAGTATAATTTATACAAATTATTATCTCTAACGTTGCCCTTAAATTTTTATTTTAATCTTGTTTATTTTATTTAGTTAGTTATAGAACTTTATTTTTAAATTTTACAAATTTTACTAATTATTTATTAATGTTGATCTTATTCATATCTCTATATAAAATAAATATATTTCTTAGCATTTATTCCAAAAAAATATAATTGATATCCATTCGTTAAACATCAATGTCCCAAATACCAAATTGAAACCCCAGTTCTCGTTTAACCATTAAAATTGTGTTTAAACTTAAAAATCTTGTAAATATACATTTTAGGTGCATTGTGAGGAACTACGTTGAAGTAACGTTATTATTCTAATTAATCTTCAATTATATATACTTATTGGCCAAGTGAGTATTTCTATACCCCTTTTTCATATTTTCACACTTTGGGGTGAAACATGTTACTTTATAAACTTTGCACTTGTAACGTTTGATTCTTGTAAACTTATGGCATCTCACTTGTATGTTGTAACTAGTTGAACTTTGTAGCTACCATGTAATGTTGAATATATGTACAATCATTAACTATTGCTAGCCTAGCGAAGTCATAGATCTATGGGCCAGACAAGCCTGCTTGGTTGATTCAAGTACACATAGCTAATCGTATATACTTTTAAACGTTTGAGACTTGTAAAACTTTGTCGAGGTTTGATTGTGCATTTCTGTCTTACATCCCTAGTTTACTTTGTTCTCTATTTACAATATGAATTGTCATCTTTTATATACTTATGTATTACAAATTATGAAAATTTCACCAACATTATTGTTGACCTTTTATTTTTTTAACATGTTTCAGGAAATACTCAAGCTTGGTTTCTACTCTTTGAAGCCTACATATCTAGGAATGGACCTAGATAAATAAATGAAATAAAATGACTTGTTATGTTTATTTTATTACTTTGAGACTTATGATTGTAATGGTATAATTGGAATTTATGGTTAATATATATATTTGGGATTATTAATAGCGTTATGTGGCCGTGAACTAGCTTAACTCTCACTCCTCGACGTTTCCGCCGTTAAGGTTGGGGTGTGACATGAGACATAGCAACTTCTGCTTGTAAGAGTCTTGTATTTTGAGTTGAGAATCAATATATAAAAGTATCTTGAAAATTATATTTTTGTGTTCTTTATTACTTTATATATTGTGATCAACTCTTATTGATTCTTCATTCACCCGAGTGTTGTTCTAGGTGAGTTTGAGAGAAAACATTGTGTTTAAGTGACAAACACCAATCCTGCAATTGGTATCAGAGCTTCTCAGGCTCTTGATTGCGTGATCTAACCATCCAAATCAACCTGTTTTTTCTCCTCCCTACCACTCACTCACTTAATGGCCCTTAACAAATCTGAGGTAGAGATGGGAACAATGACAAAAGCTCCCATCATTACCCCTGAAAACATCAGGTCTTGGAGTAGAAGAATAGAAGGCTTCATTAGATACCAAGACAACAAACTATGGAACTCCATTGTCAATGGACCGTACAAGCCAAAGGTGGCATCACCTGGTGGAAACGGTGCAATGATAGAAAAGGCTGTCGAGGACTATTCTGATGAAGACAGAAAGAAGATGGACGTCGATAGCAATGCTATGACTATTCTCATGACTGCAATAGCGAACTCTATCACGGCGGGGTTCGAGCATTGCAAGACTGCCAAAGAATTGTTTGATGCACTCCCAGATGTACTCTAACTCCAATGACTCAAAGAAGGACTCACTAAAGCAGCAGTTTGAGAACTTCACTCATATTGCTGGAGAGACCCTCAGCCAGCAGTACTTCAGGTACATGGATCTTATCTCTTCCCTTCGGTCTGTAAAGATCACTCCTGAACTTAGAGATCTCACCAAAAATTTCATGAGTGCTTTTCCAAATGAGTGGACATTCTACTGTGTCTCTATCAAGAGAACAGAAAACTTGAACACTCTTTCCATGACTGAGCTTTACGGCATCCTTGATGGATATCGCCTAGAGGTGGAGAGTAAGAAAGGCCAGGAAACAAGCAGACCCATGAGTCTTCCTGCTAGCAACGCTTTAATGGTTTCTAAAGGCTCATTAACCTCACAACCTCAGCATTACCTGACATACCAGCAGCCATCGTGCTCTTCTGGACATTACATCACTTTTCCTGAGACTCCAAGGTCTCAACAGGTTCAACACAACTCCTTCCAGGAAAGTTGTGCCTTTGTCTCAGGAAGTGGACACTCAGGAGATTTTCAATACTGTTTTGATGATCTTGAGTGTTTTAGTCTAGATGATGTAGAGTACGTGGACATTGTCCAGTAGATGGCTCTTTTAACTTACAGAGCGAAGAAGTTCTTTAAGAGAATTGGAAGGCATTTCTCTCGGAATCCAACTACCAACAAGTTTGGGTTTGACAAGACCAAGGCAAAGTGTTACAACTGTAACCAACTGGGTCACTTTGCAAGGGAATGCAAGGCTCCCAACACCAATCCGGGAACCCCACAGGCCTCCACATATCCCTCAACCTCAAATCCCTCGGAGAAGTCAACTGAAACAACTGCAATGGCTCAAGAAGTTGATTGGAGCTTCATGGTACAGGATGTGCCTCCTGCTCAACCTCTCATGGCCGGAACAAATGATGCCCAGGTATATGAACATCTCTGCACTCCAGCCTGTATAGCTAAAGTTAAACTCTATCAGGACTACAATATGGAAATCAGATCTGATATTAAGTCTTTAAATATTCTAAAATCTGATTTTAAGAGAGCTGAATCTGACTAACAAAAGAAAATTTATGAGTTAGAGAAAACTGTATCTCTTTTAAAACATGAACACACCAACTACAAGACTCAAATCAAGGATCTGATATGCAAATTGTCTGAGGCTCAAGCCCAGCTTGTCACTGCTGAGGCTCAGGCCAGGAAGCATGCTATCTCTGAGCAAAACTTCCAAGCTATTCTTGCATTATCCTCCCATTCCAAACTCTGTTATCAGAACAAAGGAGGGTTGGGAACCAATGAAATTGCTCCACCACATTCTTATGAGTCTATTACACAGCCTAGATGTGGTACTGAAGAGCAAGAGGTTCCAACTGCTGACCTTTCCTTTCCAGAGTTGAAGGATGAGGCATCAATAGTGGCCACCACAGGGAAGGAACAGGTAGATTTACCCATCTCCTCCTGTGAAGACCAAATCCTAACCACTAAAGCCAGAAGAAGTAGAGCTAAAGATGTTAGATAAACTGCCAAGAAGGTGGCTGAATCCAAGCTAAAGATTGACCCTAAGCAGAAAGGTGTCTTTATTTCAGCTAGATTCCAAGTGCTAGGTACTTCTGATTCAGGATAGGAATGTAATACCATCATTCCTTTCCTACCAAAGGATCAGAAGTTGAAGGGAAAATTTGTTGATAAAGAAAAGAAACCCAACAAACAGCAACCTTCAATTTTCAAAAAGACTAACATTGCATGCATCATGTGTGGCCTGCAAAATCACATGGCAAAAGATTGTTACTATAATCCTGCAAGCACACATTATGCAAATAATGTTAAGAAAGAAGGAGTCAGGGAAGGTTTCACATTTGGACCTTTCCAAACAGTCCAAGTGATGAAGAAGGGAAAACTAGTTTCGGAGGCCAGGTTGCTTTCGGAAGAAACTCCTTCTTCCGAAGGGAAAATGACTTCGGAAGCAAAAGCTATTAAGGTTCGGAAGAACAAGAAAGCTCCCTTGAAACCATCCAAGAAGAAGACTTCTTCGGAAGAAAAGGTGGTGAAGACTTCTTCCGAAAAGAAAGAAGTTTCGGAAGAAGGCCATGCTACAAAAGCTTCAACAAGCTCATCCTCCAAGGTCAGCCATAGGGTGGACTGGAAGATAAAAAAAGATGCTACAACCCAAACCTCTTCTTCAAAGACCTCTATTGAACCACCATGTATAACTTTTGGTTCAATTATGTCATTATCTTTGGAAGAACCCATGACCATCAAGGCTTGAGCTTCCAAACAAAACTAACAATCTCATCTTATGTGCAGGGACATCCATTTGACAAAAACAACCATGTTTGGATTGTAGACAGTGGATGCTCCAGGCACATGACAGGGAACAGATCTCTACTTCAACAATTTCAGAACTATGATGGAGGTCCTGCCCAATTTGGAGGTGAGGCCGGAGGATATATTTCTAGCAGAGGGAGTATATCCAACAGTAAATTTGAAGTTGACAAAGTTCACTTTGTCAAATAGCTTGAGCACAATCTGTTAAGTGTTTCTCAATTTTGTGATCAAAAGCATCAAATGCTTTTCACAGAACATGAGTGCATTATCCTCAAACCAGGGATGACAATTCCTCCGGAATTGGTGCTTCTTAGATCTCCCAGGAAAGGGGATATGTACAAGCTTGATATGAACAATGCTTCCCCAATGGGTGAAGTATCATGCTTTCTTTCCAAAGCTGATAGTGATGAGTCAACACTATGGCATAAACGTATGTGTCATGTAATTTTAAGACAATGAATAAATTGGCTAAAAATAACTTGGTACATGGTTTGCCTAAAAAGGAGTTTTTATGCAAAGATAACTGTGTTGCATGCCTGAAAGGGAACAACACACGACATCTCATAAATCCAAATGTGTTAATTCTATCACTACTCCATTACACTTATTGCACATGGATCTTTTTGGTCCCACAAGTATAATGACCATTGGAAGGAAATCATACTGCCTTGTGATAGTTGATCATTTTACAAGATTCACATGGGTATTCTTTTTAAGAATAAAAGATGAAACTGCTGAAACATTAAAATCTTTTATTCTTTAAATAGAAAAGCAAATTGATCACAAGGTTAAAATAATTAGAAGTGATCAAGGGACTCAGTTTAAGAACTTCGTTCTTGACTCATTCTGTAACTCAAAAGGGATTGCCAGAAAATATAGTGCTCCTAGAACTCCTCAACAAAACGGTGTTGCAGAGAGGAGGAACAGAACACTTATTGAGGCGGCTCAAACTATGTTAGCTGATTCAAAACTACCTCTAACATTCTGGGCAGAGGCAGTCAGTACTGCATGCTATATGCAGAACAAAGTTCTTGTAGTTAAGCCACATGGAAAGACCCCTTATGAGCTATGGAACAAGAGGCCACCGTTCATTGGCTTTCTAAGGTCCTTTGGCAGCAAGTGTACCATACTTAAGACAAAGGACAATTTAGCAAAATTTGCTGAAAAGTCGGATGATGCTATCTTTGTTGGATACTCTTCTAGCTCCAAAGCTTACAGAGTATACAAAATTAAGAATCAACAATTTGAGGAATCATCCAATATAGTTGTTAATGAGCACACTCCTTGTGTTAGGGGTAATGGCCCTGATCATATCTTTGATTTAGAATTGTTTCCAAACTATTCTAAACCATCTGGTGAGAATGTTTCAGTAGGAATAGGTGCTCAAAATGATGTTGATGCTACTGCAAATGATCAACTGTTTTAGCTTCCCAGACCTAGTCCAAGTTCTCCAAGTGCTGCAATACACCAAGCTTCCATTATTCACAGATTCGATAGTTTAACTATATCAAGGATCAGTGAAGCTTCAACAAGTGACTCACCTACTGAGCCTCAAAACTCATCAGGTGATCCACCACAACACCAGGCAGAAGGAAGCAGTGTTTTGAAGGAACAGGCAACTGTTAATACTACTTCATAGCCAACTATTGATGATGTTTCTCATTCATTCAATCAGTCCTCATTGAATGACTTTGAAACAGTAGCTGGACAGAGTGTTCTAGTTCCTGAGCAAAATATGTCCAACTTGGATCTATCTCTGCAATTGGAAGTGATTCCTCGTCTTAGGATTCACAACACTCATCCAACTGAGAACATCATAGGGAATGTCTCTGAGGGTGTGAGAATAAGAGGACAGACTCATCAAGGGAATGTCTATTTGTACTCATGCTTTCTATCTCAGATGGAACCCAAGAAGGTAGAAGATGCCTTGAAAGATAGTAGCTGGCTTGAATCGATGCAAGAGGAGCTGCTCCAATTCAAGAGACAAAAGGTATGGAACCTATGTCCACTATCATCTGGTCAAGTACCTATAAGCACCAAATGGGTTTTTAGAAACAAGAGTGATGATAGAGGCTTGATCATCAAGAACAAAGAAAGACTTGTAGCTCAAGGATACACTTAAGAGGAAGGAATTGATTATACTGATGTCTTTGCACAAGTTGCAAGACTTGAGGTAGTTAGTATCTTCCTTGCTTATGCTACATCCAAGGACTTCACTGTCTACCAACTTGATGTCAAGTGTGCATTTCTATATGGGGATATAGATAAGGAAGTCTATGTATGCCAACCTCTAGGATTTGAAGACCCACAACACCCCAACTATGTGTGCAAATTGGATAAAGCTCTGTATGGGCTGCACCAGGCACCGAGGCTATGGTATGAGACTTTGTCTCAGTTTCTTCTAAAGAATGGCTACACTAGAGGTACCATTGACAAGACTCTCTTCATCAGAAATTCTGGAAAGGACATTTTGCTCGTTCAAGTCTATGTTGATGACATCATATTTGGTTCCTCAAATGACCAAATGTGTAAGGACTTTGAGAGCATTATGAAGAAAAAGTTTGAGATAAGTTCCATGGGAAAAATGGACTTTTTCCTTGGAATTCAGGTAAAACAAATGAACGAAGGGTTTTTCATTAATCAATCAAGTATGTCTTTGACATCTTAGAAAGATTTGAAATGAAAGATTGCAAGTCTGCTAAGACACCCATACCTAGAAACCATAATCTTTGTCCTGACCTTGAGGGGGAGGATACTGATCAACATCAGTATAGGGCAATTATTAGTTCTCTGATGTATCTCACAGCTAGTAAACCCGATATCATGTTTGCTACTGCATCTGTGCAAGATATCAGGCTGCTCCAATGGTGTCTCATCTAGCTGCTATCAAGAGAATCCTCAGATACCTCAAAGGAGCACCTAAACTAGTTCTTTGGTATACAGAAACAAGGAATTTAATCTCTATGGATACTCTGACAGTGACTATGGAGGCTGTAATGTTGACAAGAAATCCACATCTGGAGGATGTCAATTTCTTGGTGGAAGGATCATCTCATGGCAATGCAAGAAACAATCATGTGTCTCTACATCAACTGCTAAAGCTAAATACATTGTTGCTGCCAGCTGCTATGCTCAACTGCTATGGATTCAAAATCAGATGTTAGACTATGGATTCAAGTTTATGAGTACTTCTATCCATATTGACAACAACAGTGTTATCTCCATTACTGAAAATCCAGTGAAGCACTCCAAAACAAAGCATCTTGATATAAGGTATCATTTCATTAGAGATATTCATGAGAAAAATCTAATTAAGTTAATCAAAGTTGATTCAAATGAATAATATGCTGATCTGTTCAACAAAGCTTTTGATGAACAAAGATTTAAGTATCTCATAACAGCTATTGGGATGATAAACATTGATTAATTTAATCTCTTTTGAAAACCTTTTAATGTGTAAGTCTTGTTTCAATACAATTTAAGCCCTGTTACAAGAAATTCTCTCAGAAATTTTCTAAGTGTAAATTCCTTCCGAAGAGAAATTAACCTTCGGAAGATATTCTCATATCTTCCGAAGCAAGATTTCTCAAAAGGATAACTTTCTTCTCTGGAGAAACTTTGGCCTTGGAAGAAGCGATTGATTACATATCATATCTACTTCCGAGACTTACAACTTTCTCCATTCGGAAGCAACTCTAACCTTCAGAAGCAAAGTTTTGGCTTCAAAAGTAAGAATCGCCTTTGGAAGACAAGTTACCTTCGGAAATGTTTTACACTCGGAAGAGAGTTTCTACAATGTAACGTAAATCTCTTGGGCCCCACACTGTAAAAAGCAAAGATTTTGTTAATGATGTCAGATTATTTAACTGATTTAACCTTACTGCCACTGTCAACTCATCCACTAAACCATCACATCACCTTATCCAAACACCAATTACCGCCATTCCACAATCTTTTAAATAATCTCGACTATTCACTTCATTTTCTTACTTGCAAAATTTACTACCCTAGAAATTTCTCCTCTCGAACTTTACCCAAACTCAAAATCATTTACACTCACCCTTTCCCAAATCGTTCTTAACCCTCAGCACAACCAAGTCGCACTTCTTGACTCTTCAAGAGATGCTGACTTTTTGAAATCATCTCCTTTCTCACCCAATCAACCTACTACACTGCTCTTACTGTTAACCCCACTATTTACTCCAATCAAATGGCTGAATTTTGGGGAAATGGTCAAGTCGAAACCCTAAATGGGATTCGTGTACTTAGGTCTAGCATCTGTGGATAGGATTTGATCATTACTGAACAACTCATCAGGGAGCATCTTGAGCTTCACGATGAAGGAGCTCCTACTGAATTCTCTAAGGAAGATTTGGATAGCACTTATATCCTAATGGGATATGGTGGAGACATCAGCAGATCAACAGTTTACAAATTCAACTTCTCCTACAATTGGAAGTTCCTGCTGCATGTTGTCCTTCACTGCTTGTCCAACAAATCCGGGGGATGGGATCAAATCCCTTATGAACTAGGATGCTTAGTTCATGGATTGGTGAGAGGCCTGCGCTTCAATTACTCACGATTTGTGTTCTCAAATCTTATTGGGAATCTACAAAGGGAGACATTCTTTATGTATCCTCAATTCCTTCAACACATAATCAACTGTGAGTTGGACCAGAGCATGCTTGTCTGTGCAGTTATTCTGACTGTTCCCCAAATGCGGCCTACCATCTTCAAAAATCTGAAGAAGATGTCCACCAACTTCACTGGAAGACACACTGCCATGCTTCCAGGTATAATTGAGCGCATAGCTCCTAGTGACATCCCTGTTCACCCCACAGGTGATGAACCCACACCAGCAATCTCCATCATAATGCAAACACTACCTTCTCGACCCATCACCATCACATATTAGAGACGCCCCACATGAACCCTTGTTCAATCTACTCTGATTGAACAAGCCCCTCCTGTTCAATCCAAAAAGACTAGAGTGGAAACATGGGCTCCCACTCAGTCAAAGGTCTCTCCATCCTTCTCTTTCGACCTCAATTTGGGCTTTGAGTCTCCTCAGTCTCAAACCCATGAGCCCGACACCCAAACCAGCAACCCTTAGAATGAGTATCTACACTCTTCTGAGATGCCAACAAGGGACAGCCCCACCAAAGGCTCAATGCCTGTAGACATTGACCAAGGTCTCGGGTCAGTAGGCTTAACCTCTTTATCCTTTACTGACCTTCTATTCAAAACTGATGAAGAGATAACATCTCTCCATGGCAATGAAGTTGATCTACAACACCCTTCTCAAGATCAACAGAGCCCAGAGAAATTCCTTATCTCTAGCCCCCATCAGCAACCCATAACTGAGGTGAGTCCCATTGATGTGGAGGGGACTCATGTAGATTCAACTGCCACTATAGAAGGCTCCTCAATAGACCTTGTGGACAGTGGTAACATAACTCAGACTGAATCCATGGCAACCGAGCCCTTTGATGACTCTGAAAGAGACATCATTGAGCATTGGAAACCAGGGTGCCAAGAAACCACATCTGGTGGTGAGGCTGAACATACTAGGTATGTTACCTCATCTCCATGTGATTCTTCAAAAGAAGATGAGGGAATAATGCCACTCCTTATTAAAGACCTTCTATCTAAAGTCTCAAACCTGGAATCCTTGGTTAGGACTTTAGAAGCAAGGTCTGCCACTTAGCAACATGAGATTGACAATCTCAAGAGACAGATGGGTCTGTTAGGCATGTACCTATTTAGGTCTCATTGACTTCTTCCTCTAGCTCATCTAGCTCTCAAGATGATGCTACAAAAAAGGGGGAGAATGTTCAGAGACAAACACATGAG
Organism: Flaveria trinervia; assembly: GCA_025506515.1. Taxonomy (NCBI): domain Eukaryota; kingdom Viridiplantae; phylum Streptophyta; class Magnoliopsida; order Asterales; family Asteraceae; genus Flaveria; species Flaveria trinervia. Next base: position 56,871,546 of record CM046458.1, read on the forward strand.
GATCCACAGATGCAATCCACAGATTACTTACCAAGTTTTTGTTCAGATCAACCACAGATCAGCCAAGCCCAAATGTTGCTATGCTCTACTTTGGAGCTGAAGAGCTTCAGAGGCTGACTACACCTTCTACCACTGTGGAAGAAGTTGGTCAACCTAAGGTCCACATGGAACCTAAGATTCATTTCGAAGGGGAAATAGGGACTGATGGCCCAGCAACTGAAATAGTTGGGACAGAATCTGCATCTCCTCCAACTTCTGAAGCTAAAGTTAAAGCCTTGGAAGAACAAGCTAAATCTTCCAAAGCTGAAATGGAAGCTGCGAAAGGACTGTTTAAGATGTCTGAGGAACTGATCATCATAGATGCAATCCTTGAAATAACATCTGAGGTGAATAGCGAGGACTTTCTAAATCTACCTCCATCACAGACACCATCTCTACCTCTCTCACAATCAGAACCCTCTCTCCAAGAACCACCACAGTCAAGCACTTCAAAAGACAAAGGAAAAAGGAAGATGACTGTGGAAGAGCTTCAGGAAGAGGAGAAGATTGAGAAACTCAAGAAGGAAGGAAGACTTCAAAGTAAGAAATTGCTAGCTGCCACTACAAAAGTAGCTGCATCCAATCAGGAGGTTGTCATCAATAAAAGAATAGAGCAGATCATTGACCAGCTCATTGAAATGGGAGCTGCCAATGAAGAAACACTCCTGCTACCATTAGAGGAGTTGGTGGATCTGGAGAAGGCAACCAGGCTAAAACTTGAGGAAGAAGCCAGGTTGGCCTTGGAGAAGAAGAAGAAGAACAGAAGGAGGCTGAACTGCAACTAAGGAGAGACAGGGTGAACTTTCTACTCTCCAGAGGCTTTGATCTTCAAGAACTCTCTCCACACAATGATGATATGATCCTCTGGCTTTACAACAAAGAGCAGGAGCAAATGGAGATTGAAAGGAAGAAGGCTGCAAAAGAAAAGGCCAGAGAGAAGAAGAAGAAGGAAGAAGAGGCTAGGGTCACTGCCTCCAAGAAGCTCACTGCCTCCAAGAAGCTCACTGAGAAAGCCTGGATAAAGGACTATCTTCGGGCTCATGGCTTCTCTGGTAGGCAGGTGGGTCCCATGTCTGAAAGGACACTCCAACGGATTATCAGTGAAATTAAGGCTGACATCTAGATGGGGAAAAGGAAAAAGATGTATAGAAGGGTAAAAGGGATGACCTTCACTGCTTCTACCCAACCATAACCTCAACCTTTACCCTCGCCATTCACCATTAAACCTGAACCTTTCACCCCTGAACCCACAATTCTATTCACACCTACTCCCTCACCTCAACCACCCCAACTTCCCATCATCCAACCCAAAACACTAGCCAGAACCTCTGAACCTAAACCTACCCAATCAACATCCAAACCATCCCCTCAACCTTCTCAACATCTCTCTCTTAAGGAGTTTATGGCAATCAAGACGAAGCTCACAAACTGTACTACTCTGAGCGAAGTCTCTTATGGAGAAGACTCTGTCAACATTACCTATGTTGATGGATCTTCAAGTTCCCTCACAAGAGATAAATTCCTTGATCTACCTAGAGGAACCTTGGACCAGGCTACAAGACTTTTGGGCCTCAATTCAGACTCTTTAAATAAGGAAGAAAAGAAGCTCAGAAGAAAACTGGTGACTCAACTGGATACAAGGAAAGAGGACAAGATTCCTAGTCAGTCTCTTGTGCCTAGAAGGAATATAATCCAGTGGAGGTTCGACGAACCTTCTCACAACTTTGTTATGGAAAGGGAGAATGGTGAAGTCAATAGACTTAATGCAACCTCTCTGCTACACTCCAGCAGGTTCGACATTGCTGAGCTAGCATAGAAGCCATTCTCCAACCCCTCCAACTCTGAGACTGCTGCACTCCTCAGAATTCATCTCAACAGTCTTCATCTAGCTGAGTTAACTGCAAAAGTGAAGATTGAAGAAGAGTTGAAGTTAAGAAGGTAGGAAGACAAGGAAAGATTTCCCACCAAAGGTGCTGCCTTTCTACACATGGTGGAAGGTCCTGAATTGGAACCTATAGTTTGATGGGAATATGATTACAGTTCCCATCAACTAACTCTTTTTAGAGGGCAATAACAAAGGATACATGTTATCTAAGGTGACAGACTGGATTTCATGTCTACCAAGGATCTGTACAAGCTTCTCAGCACCACATCAGGAATGAACAAGGAGACAGACAAATATTTACTCTCCTTGGTGCTGAAAGTTTTGAGAAGTAGAGATAAGTGAAGTTTTGGTAGCATCAGCCTAGGGGGAGTTTGTTGGATCAAGAAAAAGGATAATGCAACCAAAACTATGTCACTTAAGTTATTTTAGTGCTGCATGCAAAGGCTTCCGAAGCTTAACATGGAACTTTCGAAGGTTGTAGAGTTCTTCCAAAGACAAAGGGAAAGAGCAACTTCCGAAGACAAAACTCTACTTCCGAAGACAAGAGCATACTTCTAAAGTTCAAGACTTAGAAGAATAAAGTAAAGATCACTTCTGAAGTGTTAGGATCTGGTATTTGAACAACACCACCTGATTAACATGTTAGACCAAACCAAATAGTGTGGAATCCTATTTGATTGGCGATTCAATCAGTGAGAACGCACGTAGACAAAATAATGAATTAGATCTAACGTCAAGAATCGATTGAGAATCGATTTGCAGCGTTCTATGAACTTGGAGTATGAACTTAGAGGCTTCTGGACGGCTAGGGTACGTCTGGAGTCGAAATGGATTCAATGCTTACCTTTTTCCACGAGTTAGGTGGTATTTATAGGTTAGGGTTGCTCATTCGGGCGACTAAACCATTAGCATGGTTCATTCGTGTGATTGAGCCATGCGGTTGATCCATTCGCACAACTGAGTGTTCAGTCGTGCGACTGAGTCAGATGCATGAAGTTGTTTAGGCGTATGAACTATTTAGGCGCATGGACACTCAGTCGCATGGCCATTCGGACGCATGATCACTGTTGGGGCGCATGGTCCAGTCGGACGCATGAGAATTTCACTTCACCAAGTTTGAGTGCATTCAATATTATAACATTATGCATAACACTTCAAACAATCACAAACCTATATAATCAAGTCAATATGCGCTAAACAACTCATTAATGAAATATTAATTATTATAAACACAACCAAACATTTGTATTTCATTAAGTACCCGTACAATTACAATTACACAAGTGTAAGACATATTACATTCAGATCAGGATCTAGGTACATATATGTATCAACAAACTCCCCCTGGACCTAGATCTATCTATTGTCTAACATCTTTCATGATTTCCTCAAACTTTTTGTACTTAGCTTTTTTGGTGACTCCTGTGTTTATCTCAAGAGCAAAACAGAGTCTTATTACTTTCTGGAGCTGTAATGCTTGTACAATATCTTGTGGGTCGTAGAACAGTGGCCACTTGTATAAAGTATAAAAATCTTGTGTTGACAAGTTGGTGAGCCACATCGGGTCAAACACCCTTATGGTTTCCATTGAGCCATTCCTGTTCAAGACTATTACGGCCTCTTCCATTCTCCAATCGTAGTACCACCATTTGAAGTGTGGAGTGAAGTCCTGTGGCATCTCACATAGTGGGATCTTAGACATTGTACATGGTGGACTCCACTTCAGCACTACTCTAGGTTTACCAGTTATGGTATCAACTTCAGATCTTCTAATGTACCTCATTGGTTGTTGAGGTTTGAAGTTGACCCATATGGTATGGTACTCCCTCTTTAGAGCAGCTTCAAACTAGCCTGACATCTTACGAAGGTCAGCATATAGCAAATTTAACTTTGCTAACTGGTTGAGCTCAAAACCTGGAAGAGTCTTCAGATCATATGGAAATCTGAAGTACTCTATTCCCTTCTCATGTTTAATGGCGTAAACGTTGAGGTCTGCAAAATGTCCCACGCTATGATCCTGCTTGCCACCTTTTGATGTTTCTTGACCTTTTACAGTTTGGTGTAGACAGTTGATGTTGTAGCTCTGTGTTGGGCTTTGATTTCCTCAAAACATGCTACCATTCAGCTTTTTTGTTGGACCAAAAGAACCAATGAGCCAGATCAGAAAAACCTTTAAGTCCCACAGACATCAAAACAACTGAAGTGGTCTACAACAGCTGAAGACAAAGTCTGAAGATAAAGTCTGAAGACAAAGTCTAAAGACAACAACTGAAGACAAAGTCTGAAGATAAAGTCTGAAGACAAAGTCTGAAGACAACAGTTGAAGACAAAGTCTGAAGATAAAGTCTGAAGACAAAGTCTGAATACAACAGCTGAAGACAAAGTCTGAAGATAAAGTCTGAAGACAAAGTCTGAAGACAACAGTTGAAGACAAAGTCTGAAGACCAAGTTCTCAGAAGTTGTCTCAACAACTGAAGTAGTTCTCTTCAGTAGTTGTGATGGTTTACATTTCAGTAGTTTGTAATCAGTAGTTTTATATTATGTAAAACATCTGACGTTCTTACACTTCAGATGTTATAACTTCAGTAGTTGTAATGTTAGCTTGTACTTAGCTTTTAGTGAAGGTGTCCTCAGTTGTTGTGGACATCTTCAGTATTTTAGTTTACCTTCAGTTGTTTGTATAAATCAGTTAGATGTCACTATCAAGTGACGTCAGCTGATGTCACATTCCTTATAAAAGGAATGTTGACCTAATTTCCTTGTACGGGAAGCTTGTGCGTGAATGAAAACATTCTTTTTACAGAAAACTTTCTCTCTCTATAACCATTACTGTTTGATTGAATATTCATATTACTCTTGCTATAATTTAGTCTAATTCGTGTGCTATTCCGCTACAAATATCAATCTAATTGATCAAACTAGATCTCGATCCTTTCAAATGGTATCAGAGCTGGTTAATCATTGATCGATTTAACAATTGATCATTGAAACTGCTCTTTTGATATCTAAGTTTGATCGAATTAGCAAATTTGCAAGAATTGGTTAGAGAGGTTGTTTTTCTGTTGCTTCTTGTGAATTAATTTGAGATTCTTCTTGTTTTAAACTGTGTTGTTGAGTTTTTTGAGCTAGATCTGTTAAAATCTCATTGAACCTGTTTGAATTGGTGAAAATGGCTATATCAATCAATGATCCTCACAATACTGGCTCCTCAACAAAGCCTCTGATGCTTGTTAGGAGTGAGTATAACATATGGCAATGTCGAATGCTCCATCACCTGTCTGTCAACAGTTCAGGTTGTTGGAAATCTGTGGTTCATGGACCATATAAGCCTATGGTGAGTAATCCGAAACCAATGAGATGGTTCCGAAGAAGAAAGAGCAATACTCAGATGAAGATCTGAACTATTTGAAATTGATGCTAAAGCCCATGGAATTCTGGCCATGGCATTGCCTAATGAAATCTATTCAAGACTTATGCATCATGAAACTACTCATGACCTCTGGGTTGCTCAGAAAGAACAATTTGGAGGAACTGAGGAGGTCTTGGCAAACAATAGAGAGATCCTTGCCCAGTAATATGAGACATTCTCTCATAGAAAGGGTGAGTCACTGACTCAACAGTTTGAGCGATTTTCTTGTTTGATATCTGAACTGAAAATGGTTAAACATGAATATACAAACAGTCAGATGAACAACAGATTCCTCAGATCCCTGGCTGAGAGATGGGACACATATACTATTGTCCTACGCTCCAGTGCAAATCTAGACAATCTATCTCTCACCCAACTTCATGGGAAACCGCTAACATTTGAAAGAGAGATAGAACAGAAAAGGAAACTGGCTTCATCTGGGAAGCTCACTGATGATTTTGTACCAGGGAATACTGCTCTGGTTGGTCATTAGTCAGAATATGCTGCATCAGAAAGTTCTTATGATGAGAATATAGATTTCTCTTCAAACAGTGGAGATCATGCTTTTGTTGGTGTTGATAGTAACTCAGGGTGTAATAGTGATAATTTGTGCTTTTTGATGGATGATTGAAAGGAATTGCTGATGATGATTTGGAAGAGATGGATATTTTAGCCAAATGGCATTAGTTAATATCAGATCTCAAAAATTTTACAAAAGGACAGGTAGAAAATTTCCTGGTCTCTCTGGAAAAACCAAAGTTGGTTTTGACAAGAGCAAGTTGAGGTGTCACAAGTGCCATAGACTTGGACATTTTGCAAGAGAGTGTAGATCATCTGGATCTAACTCTTCTGCACCCTTTGTGACCTTTCCAGGCAATAGTTCACAAAACAAGGGCAACATTCTACCATTCTGGTCATCATTCACCAATTCAATCATCTCCTGCATATTTTGTTCCTCAAGGTCAAATGCCATATCCTTATCCCTGTTTTTATATGCCTCAGTCCAATCAGGTTCCAGTTCCCATAGCTCAACAACCACATGCCCTAACTGAGCCTCAACCATCTCAATCAAGTCAACAATCTCAATCTCAATCACATCAAAGCTTTTTCACTCCTGGAGTTGTTGACTGGAGTAGCTTACCAGATGATCTTTCTGGTTATTCTGAACAAGAGTTTTTTGGTGTTGGTCAACATGGTGGTGAAAATCCTTTTGGAAATCTTGCTCTTATGGCCCTGGAGTCTACTGATGGTTCATGTTCAAATGCTTCATCATCACACGTACCACAATTATCTTCTGAGGCTAAGGCCAAGTTATGTTCTGAGTCATGCATAGCTGCTTTTGCCTCAATTAAGAAGCAAATGTAGCTTTAATTAATCAAAATATTGACCTAGAGAAAGTGATTTCCAAAAGAAAAGCTGAGTTTGAGTCTGTTTTAAAAGAAAAAGATGATGAGATTTACAAATTAAAATGCCAAATCACTGATGAAAAGGCAAAGGTAGAGGTCATCTTAGAAAATCATAAGAATCTCAAAGAAACACTTGCAGTTACTCAGGTAGAGTGTGAACACTGGGTAACATCATGCAAGGGGTTTGAAATGCTTCTCAGTAAGCAAATAGCTTCAAATGTGAAGTTTGGGATTGGGTATAATCACACTGAACCTCCTACAGATTTTACTCCCAAGACAGAAGTAAAATCTGAAGGTGAAATCAATTCCCAAACCACATCATCATGTGTCTCATCCTCAAGTGATAATGCAAAATCAGAGGATGAAGTCAGTAATACTACCTCAGCTAATCAATTTGCTAGTGGTCTTACTGCTGATGAACAAAGAAAAGCTGAGCACTTCAGGTGTTGTCTCACAAGGTATTCAAAGTACTAAGAGCATGTAACAACACCTGAAGAACATTTCAAACCAAATGAAAACAAACATGGTTTGACAACTGCTGAAGAGTCTATCAGGAAATCCAAATGTACTGATAGAAAACTTCTGAAGAACAAGTCTTCAGTTGTTACAAATCCTTCAGTACTTCATATAAGTACTGAGAGGAGAAAGTACTAAGAACACACCTTCAGTAGTTTCATCTTCTTCAGCAGTTGAACAACAGAAGATGAAGAAAAAGCCATGTGAAATATGTGGTCTATTCAATCATCTCACTTATGAATGTTGGTACAGAAAGGGTTCCAAATTTAACAAAGATAAAATCATTAAAAAGAAAATTAATAAAATGAAAGATGAATTTGAAACCAAGTTTGTGCCACAAACATCTCAAACTGATAACCCAAAGCTTTCACAAAAATCTAAAAAGAAGGAAGGGGTTTATCATAAAACAGCTGAAAATATTCCTCAAGGAGTATCAAAACACCAGACTAAGTCTGTGTCTTTCAAAAAGGAGGACATGGTGAGTCACAGGAACCAATCAAATACAAGTACTGATGTGTCTGCTGAACTGAAGGCTTTAACAACCAATTAGACACTACTTGTTATGATTGTTCAACATCTATTGGGGAGAGTTAATCAAATAGATGTACCTGTGATTAAACCACTGAAAAGGAAAACTAAGCCAAAATCAAAGGAATCCTTTTCAGCACCATCTCCACCTTCAAAGGCTGTTAATCATGACAAATCAGTTAGTATAAACTCTGTTGATGAGAACAGACCCAAAACCAAAATGGTTTGGGTCTCAAAAGCTAACTAGTTGTTGTGACAAATGCAGGGTTCTTCAGCATGCCATAGAAGCATCTGGTATGTGGACAGTGGAGGATCTATGCATATGACATGGAGCAGTTCTCTTCTTCATGACTACTCTCAAGGAAAGAAGTGATTTGTATCTTTTGGTAATGATGCTAAGGGTTACATGATCGGCAAAGGTTGTGTCAAATAGTGAGATAAGATTTGATGATGTTAACCATGGGAGAATCTCAAGTACAACTTGTTGAGTGTTAGTCAAATGTGCGATAAAGGGCATGTTGCATTTTCACCAGCCAAAACTGTCGGATTCTGTCTTCCAATGTTTTGAGAATGATTGACAAGATATTGGATGAATATACTCCTGAAGGCCAACAGGATTGGAAGAGTATATGCCTTAGATTTATCAAAGAAAATTGATCTGAAAGGCCATCCATGTCTGTTCTCCAAGGCCTCTCCTAGGAATCTGAACTATGGCACAGAAGCTTGGTCATGTGAATCTTAAAAACATGAACCAACTGATCCATCATGGTTTAGTGAGAGGTTGCCTTTAAAGGAGTTCAAATGTAATGACAACTGCTCTGCTTGTTTAAAGAAAAGCAACATAAAGTATCATTCCCTCAATAGAAGAACCAAAGTCAACTGCCTGCTTGCAATTACTGCATATGGATCTTTGGTTGGTAAGAAGAGTGATGAGCATGGCAAAGAAAAAATACTGTCTGGTAATTGTGGATGATTATTCCAGATTTGTATGGACTTTCTTCTTACATTCAAAAGATGAGGCTGGTCAAATCATCATCTACTTTGTGTTGCATGTGGAAAAGCAGTACTCTCTTTTTGTCAAGTGTGTGAGGAGTGAGAATGGCACAGAATTTAGAAATCACACACTTGATGAATTCTATCTCTCTAAGGGAATCAAGAGGCAGTTTAGCATTCCAAGAACTCCTGAACAAAATGGAGTGGTGGAGGAAAGAACAGGACCCTTATTGAAGCTGCAAGGTCAATGTTGGCTGATTCTGGTTTGCCACTAACCTTTTGGGCTGAAGCTGTAACACAGCTTGCTATGTGCAAAATAGAGTGTTAGTAAATCAGAGGTTGATGAAGACTCCTTATGAAGTGTTACATCATTTGGCTTCTCTGATTTCATTCTTTAGAGCATTTGGGTGTCCTTGTTATATTCTTAACACAAAGGATCCACTTCAGAAATTTGAATCAAAGGTGGATGCAGGGTACTTTATTGGGTATTCATCTACTTGCAAGGCATACAGAGTTTTTAATTGCAGAACAAAGATAGTTGAAGAAACCTTGCATGTAAAGTTCAATGAATTTCCAAAGGAGAAAATCCCACAAAACCCTATGGAGTTATTTGATTTGGACATACTTCAATATGTTCCTTATCAGTCTCTAGTTGTTGCAGGTTCTATGAATCCATCATCTCCTGCCACTAGTTATCCATCTGTTGGTATAAATGCAAGTTTTAGTGATCAACTGCCTGATTCTACTAAACTTGATGTTCTTGTAGCTTTAGCAGCTCCATCCACAACAAATGCTGATGAGATATCTGGATCCTCTACTTCGTTTGAATTGCCATATCATTCTAGGTTTCAAGAGTCTGGATCACCATCTGTTGCTGCTGAATCACCTACAAATACTTGCACAGATCTTATTGAGTATCAAGAACTGAATAATCACCCCATGTCTCAGATCATTGGTGACATCAATGCTGGTATTTCAACTAGAAGTCAATTGTCTAATTTTTGCTTTTATGCTCTCTTCATCAGTCAGCAAGAGCCAAAGAACTATCATATTGCATTAAGAGACAATGGATGGGTTGAAACTATGCAACTTGAGCTTCTTCAGTTTCAAAAGTAGCAAGTGTGGGAACTGGTTCCTCTACCCCAAGGTAAGTGTGCAATAGGCACTAAATGGGTGTTTAGGAATAAAACTGATGAAAAAGGCCAAATTGTCAAGAAGAAGGCCAGACTGGTTGTACAGGGGTTTTCACAAGAAGAAGGTATTGATTATGATGAAACCTTTGCCCCTGTAGCCAGACTGGAGGCAATCAGATTGTTCTTAGCTTATGCTGCTTTCCATAATCTTAAAGTTTTTCAAATGGATGTCAAAAGTGCATTCTTATATGGTAAAATAAAAGAAGAAGTTCATGTGTGTCAACCACCAGGTTTTGAAGATCATAAACATCCAAATTGGGTGTATAAGCTTGATAAGGCTCTTTATGGGCTAAAACAAGCTCCCAGAGCCTGGTATGAAACACTGTCTAACTTTCTTCTTCAAAATAATTTCACTAGAGGCTCCATAGATAAAACTTTGTTCATTAAGAAAGTAGGCATGCATAAGCTCCTTGTTCAAATTTATGTAGATGATATCATTTTTGCATCCTCTGATCCACAGTTGTGTGATGCCTTTACTGATTTGATGCAACAAAAGTTTGAAATGAGTGCCATGGGAGAATTATAGTTCTTTCTGGGGTTGCAAATCAAAAAAATGGCTGATGGAACTTTCATTGATCAGTCAAAATATACAAAGGATTTATTGAAAAATTTTGATTTACAAAACTGTAAGCCCTGTTCTACTCCCATGTGCAGCACGACACAACTGGATGCTGATCAGAAAGGTAAAGCAGTTGATGAAACTCTTTACAGATGTATGATTGGTTCCTTGATCTACCTTATAGCTTCTAGACCAGACATTATGTTTGCAACTTGTGTCTGTGCTAGATTTCAGGCTGCACCTAAAGTATCCCATATGATTGCAGTCAAACGGATCTTTAGATATTTGCAAGGAACTCAATCTCTAGGACTTTGGTATTCCACTGGGCACTCTTGCTTGTTGCTTTCTCTGATAGTGACTATGCAGGTGTAAATTAACCAGAAAATCAACCTCTGGTGGATGCCAATTTCTAGGCAATGGTTTAGTTTCTTGGCAGAGTAAGAAACAAACTTCTGTTGCTACATCCACTGCTGAAGCAGAGTACATTGCTGCTGCAAGTTGTACATCTCAGGTACTCTGGCTTCAGAATCAATTACTGGATTATGACATTACAGAGACTAAGACTCCTTTACTATGGATAGTGCTTCATTCTTTGTATTGTTAAGAATCCTGTCCAGCATTCTAGGACCAAACATATTGAGATCAGACATCATTTTATCAGGGATTGTTATGAAAAAGGTCTGATTGATCAAAAGTTTGTTCCTAGTGCTGATGAGCTTGCAGATATATTTACTAAGCCTTTGGAAAGTGCAACTTTCCAAAATCTAGTGCTAAGGCTTGGTATGTTGCAGCTTGAATGATTTGACAACTACTAATGATCTCAGCTCACAAGTACTGATGAGCATCAGTATACAGCTGTCAAAAATAAGTACTGAAGTTATTTTATCTTCAGCAGTTTTCATAACTACTGAAGACTAAATTACTTAAAAGTACTGAAGTACTTTATTTGTTGCAAAGTACTGATGTGGTTACAACCACTGATGTCTGTTTTAACAGATAAGTACTGATGACCAATGAAACATCTGAAAATCAGATAATCTGCTGAGTAAGTGTTAAGGTCAAATGAAACAAATGAGATATGTGAATTGACGACAACAACCGATGAGTAATTTTATTCTTTAATTGTTTCAAACAACAGCTGTTTCATTTCAAAACAACTGAAGCCAAAACCAAGTCTTCAGTAGTTTCCACTACTGATGACAAACACCAAGTCTTCAGTTGTTTACAACATCTGAAAGTTAAAACCATGTCTTCAGTCGTTTTCTAACAACTGATGACTAACCAAAACTTTCAGTTGTTTTCTTTCAGCCGTCGTTCATAACCTATAAATACCTAACCCTAACTTCAAACTTTTCATAAATCGATTTCCAACGTAATCTTCCATTAATGGAGACCATGCAAATCAAACCACGACACAACTGTGTTGCCTACTTCACAAAATCAGCCTTTTGACTAAGTTTGATGATGCCATTGATCTGATGGTTGATTCCTCGTATCGAACTACTTTTCTTCTTAATCCAACCATCTATCCCGATACCCTTCGCCAATTCTGGGCAAATGTCATTATCCATACTGGTGAGAATGATGTCGCGATACTCTCCAGTCATTTGTAAACCAGAAGAAGGTGGTAGTCACTCCTGCTATCATTCGCCAAATGCTAGATCTAAATGATGCCACCTTTGTCACCAAATACCCGAAGGGCACCATTGATCTAATATTCATCAACCATGGATATGCGGGCGACCTAAGTGCTACAACCATTCTGAAGAAGCACTTCCATGATGCTGAACGCCTAATCTTCCACATGATCAATGTTTGCCTTGCCCCAAAACCTCTTCATGGGATCAAATGTCATCCAGGTGGCAGCAGGTATTGTACTCTATCCTTGAACGCCAAAGCTTAAATTTTTCTGAAATTATATTTTTAGAACAAAAAATCTGGCAATGAAACCAGTGGCTAACAGATGGCTATTATATCCAAGGTTTCTTATGGCCATAATCATGAATCAGTTAAAATCTGATGGCCATGTTGGCCTTGGAGTCCCAGCTGTGGTAGTTTTGCCGGAGGTATACTCCAGGCACAACTCTAACCCACACCTCAAAGAGACTGCCAAATTGCTAAAACCCAAGCAGAAGGAACCCACAGCCTCATCCTCCAGATCCAAAGTCCCCCCCAAACCACATTCCAAACAAACCAAAAAGGCTACTCATGGAGTTGAGTCCCCTGATGATGCCCCTGCAACACAAAGGCAGGATGAAACTATGGGTAGTAATCCCCCTGTAGTTTCCAAGACTCTACCATCTAAAACCGCTCAGGTATCCTCTCAACAGGATCCTGATGCAACCAAAATGGGGAAACCACATTACTGCAATCTCTCTCACTTGAGAAGATTGCCATTGAAGAGCACCATTCACCCCAGGTGCAATCCTCTTCACACCTATCTCCCACTGAAGCCACCCCTACAAGCCCAACTGTGGTTATTGCATAAGTGCTAACTCACTAAATTCCTCTACCCCCCCCAGAAACTTATTACCACTGGGAAACCTCAACAGTTGAGGGAGAGAATATAATGTGGCTGATAACCCACAACACAGGGATTACAGATTTCAATCTCCCTGTGTAGAGGAGGAGATTAGAACATCTTGTGAGGCTGCCTCTTCTCCTGTTTCAGCACATGATCAGGATGAAGATGGTATCATTTCTAAGTCCTCACCAGAGGCAACTACCAATGAAGGACATCATCCTAAGGCAGGAGGTCCCCAGTTCCAAGAAATTGGGGCACATGTGAATGCTGATATACACTCAGCACATGTTCATCCTGATTTCATCAGGAGGTCAGATGATTCAGCAAAGACTGATGATGACATGGGCTTTTTCTTTGATGTTCAGCCCACAACACCATTCTTGAGACTGAGGTATGCAGACTACAAGCACTGCTTGGCAACATGTCACAAGAATCAAGTCCATCTGCCCACATTCACCCACAGATGGCAGTTTCTCCTGAAACTATCCCAAACACTGAGCCACTCCCAACAAATTTGCCACCAGCCTCTGATTCAGGCACCATTTCTCAGGGACAGAACCCCTCTGAGCTAATGGTTGCTGCCTTTCAATCATCCTTACCTCAATCACTTCCATAATCACAAACATTGTGCATCAAACCATTGATGAGAGGCTTTCCTCAAATCTTCAATCCTTAGTTGATGTTTGTTTCTCAGAGACTTTCTAACATTCACACCCTGAACCCAATGCAACCAAAAAGGGAGTCTAAGTCAGCGAAAGTAGACAAAAGAAGAGACTTGAAGAGGAAGAGGAAAAATAGAAGTAAGAAAAGGAAATGATCACCTACAAGAGAAGAAAAGCTCTAAAAAGTCTGAAGGTGAGAAAAAGTTAGAAGAACTGATCAAAGAACTGATGAGCAACATAGCAGATCTATGGATAAGATTACTGATCACTCTTCAGACAAGGATTTGACACTACCAAACTGACTCTCTGAATTAGAAGCTAGAGATTCAAGAGATTGAACAAAGATAGGCAAGTTGGAGTGAGAAAGAAAGGGAAAGGCTGGAAGCTATGGCAAGATTTATATCAAAACATCTGGGAAGATCAATCATTGAAGTGAAGTCATGGTCCAGAGACAGTATTCTGGAGATAACCACCAGAATCTGTTCTTCTGAAGTATTCAACAAAGGATTGATCATAGAAGCCCTTGATGAAGCTGGTGCTGGGAAAAGGTCTGATATGGCAAAGTTATCCAAAGCTTCACTCACAACCAAGATGCTAAAGCAGCCTGCACAATCTCCTACACCAAAACAACCACCCTCACAACCCTCAAAACCAACTCCTTTACCCAAGAAACCTACTCAACCCACTACCAATGATGCACCCAAGAGGAAGAGAAGGGTGTTGAGGATGGAAGAAGCAGAAGATGATGAGGATGATAGTCTGCCAATCTCTGCTGTTCTTAAAATAAAGATGCCTGAGCCCAGGAGTCAACCAACAACAATCACACCTGACTTCCAAAGGCAAATGGTAAAAGTCAAACTTAAAGAAGAAGAACAGCATAAACAACATGATGAGCAGCTGTTAAGGATGATTGATAAAGAGTTTCCTAAGTCTTCATCCATACAAGCTATGAAGAAACATGCTCAGAGGTTGTATGCTCTCAGATTTACATTTCAATATCAAAAAGAGAGAGTGAGAAATTAGCCTGATCCCAGAGTAAGTGACAGAATTTATAAAAAGAAGATTCCAAGTAGATACAATGGCCAAGTAAAGAAGATTGTAGATGATGTGATAATGCTGGCCATTGTAGTGTCACCCTGGGAAATCCTTGATGACTTCAAGAGAGCTTACAAGTCTAAGATGACTCCTAATCTTTACTAGAAAACAAAATGGTAAAGAAGGGGTTGATCTACAAGAAGCTTGAAGAAATAAGAAGAAATGAGCTCTAGTTGTTGCTGAAGGCACTCATCCTGATGAGTTTGCATATAGAGAATAACGACTGTGGAGCTGAAGAATGGAAAGCATATTAATACTTATCAGAGTACTATGGCCTGAGTTCTTCTTTGAAAGTGAAGTTGAAGAACTCACAATGGAAGAACAAGTTGTTTTCCTTAAGGCCTATGTCAGGGAGTCTTACAGACTTATCATTGGGAAATAGGTCTCATGGATGGGGTAAGAGCTCTGTGTCCAATTCCCCAAGACAGAGTTCCAATTCATCCTTTGCCAATCAAACCTTCTGAAACCTCTTCCCTGGCCTGAGCTTAATTTGAAGATTTTTGAGTTGATCCAGATAATGTTTCTGCCAATAAGTGGGATTCAATAATCTTAAAGGTTTTGGCTGCATTGGTTCAGGGGGAGTTGGACCCAAAGAGACCAATGAGCCAGATCAGAAAACCTTTAAGTCCCACAGACATCAAAACAACTGAAGTGGTCTACAAGCTGAAGACAAAGTCTGAAGATAAAGTCTGAACACAAAGTCTAAAGACAACAGCTGAAGACAAAGTCTGAAGATAAGTCTCAAGACAACAGCTGAAGACAAGTCTGAAGATAAAGTCTGAAGACAAAGTTTGAAGACAACAGCTGAAGACAAAGTCTAAAGACAAAGTCTGAAGATAAAGTCTGAAGACAAAGTCTGAAGACAACAGCTGAAGACAAAGTCTGAAGACAACAGCTGAAGACAAAGTCTGAAGATAAAGTCTGAAGACAACAGCTGAAGACAAAGTCTAAAGATAAAGTCTGAAGACAAAGTCTAAAGACAACAGCTGAAGACAGACTGAAGACCAAGTTCTCAGAAGTTATCACAATAGCTGAAGTAGTTCTCTTCAGTAGTTGTGACGGTTTACATTTCAGTAGTTTGTAATCAATAGTTTTATATTATGTAAAACATCTGAAGTTCTTACACTTCAGTTGTTATAACTTCAGTAGTTGTAATGTTAGCTTATACTTAGCGTTTAGTGAAGGTGTCCTCAGTTGTTGGGACATCTTCAGTAGTTTAGTTTACTTTCAGTTGTTGTATAAATCAGTTAGATGTCACTATCAAGTGACCTCAGCTGATGTCACATTCCGTATAAAAGGAATGTTGACCTAATTTCCTTGTACGGGAAGCTTATGCGTGAATGAAAACATTCTTTTTGCAGAAAACTTTCTCTCTCTATAACCGTTACTGTTTGATTGAATATTCATATTACTCTTGCTATAATTTAGTCTAATTTGTGTGCTATTCCGCTGCAAATATCAATCTAATTGATCAAACTAGATCTCGATCCTTTCACTTTTTGATTTTGACTTCGGCATCTAAGGCTTGGGCCTTCTCTTTCTCCTTTTCTGACTCTCTCTCCATCCTGTCCAGAGTCTCAAAAGTGTCACTGACAAGAGTGTCTCCAGATTGGGAATGGCAGTTCCCTCCTTGTCAGTGTACTCAGGATAGTGTTGAGCAGTGACACTTCTCATCTCAATCTCATCGACATCCTGAAGCTCATCGTCACTCTTTGTTTGCATAGTTGGAGCATCTTTTACAGTCTCATCAAGATTGAGCTTGGACATTTCTGCCAGTTGCTCATCAGTAAGATCATGAATTATTTCCCCTTCTTCAGGAGTGTAGCTCACTGATCTCTGACAATCCCTTACAGATCAAGAATCATGGTTAGTTGAGTCTTGATCTATTGAAGGGAGCAATATCATGTTCATCCCATTGATAATTTGATCTGCTTGATTTAAACATTCAATATATCAATCATTAGTTAACAATCAAGACAGAACCATAATAATCGAAAACAAAACTATTTACATTACATATAAACATGTATTTCGTAAATTTCATACATAATCTGAATACAAAAGATATTCGATAACAATAAACCAACTAAGCATTACTCTTGTCCTGGATCATCGGCTCTTCTGCTGCCGGGTTGGATGAGGAGGCACTCGGATCTTGAGTACGTTTGGTCCTCCTTTCGCTCGCTGATGTGGCACCTGCAGCTGAAGAGTCGTCATCATCATCATCACTAACATTAGTATGACCATAATGATCATCACTATCATCATCATCATCACTATCATCATCAGCATCATCATCTCCATCACCTTCTCCTATCTTTAAGGGCTTTTATTTGGACCCTTTGAGTTTTAGCTGCAGAGATTTGTTTGCAGCCTCCAGCTCCTCAATCCTTTTGGCGTGTTGCTCCTGGAGCTGAGACATCCGATGTGCCTGCTCATCGATCAATCGAGCCTGATGAGTGAGCTGCTGAGATTGGACAGTGGTCAGGTCTACCAGCTGTCTTATCTGATTGGTCTTCTCTTCATCAGCTGCTAACAGTCTCAGCACCATTCGATTAAGTGTTGAGAGATGTTCCTCTACCCCACTGGGAGGTAGAGGCAATCCTGATGGATATGGAGAGAAAGAAGATGTGCTGTAGGATGGCTAGTTGGTGGTGACTGTGGTGAAGATTGGAGGTGGTATAGATGATGGTGGTGGTGGTGTAGGTGTGAATGATGTGGTGGTGGATGGAAGGGTGGTCATGGTGGTAGGTGGAATGGTAGTAGTGGTGGTAGGTGGAATGGTGGTAGCTGTGGTGGTGGTTGTGGTGGTGATAAAGGTGATTCTGTGTTTCTTCATTTTCAAGCCATGGGGCTGAGCCATCCTCTTCTTCCTCGATCCAGTCGAGTGGATGCTCCCCCTATAGTGCGGCCTGGCAAATCAGGAGTATAAGTAGGATCATCAGTGGTCTCTCGCAATCCGCCTGGGCGTTCACCAACCGCCCGGAGCCCTCGTTCCGTGGGAACAACTTTACTTCCCACAGTCCGAGTCAGTGGCTCCTCATCTGACTCCTCCTCTTCCTCACCAGGCATGAAATCCTGGTGGAACCCAACAGTCTCTCTCCATCTCCAGTGGGGGCAGATGCTAGAGATGGAATATCAGTAGTGGGACCCCTTTGTTGAGTGGGTCCTTCATCTCCAACATCTCCGCTATCATCATCGGAGTTATCATTAGGGAGCTGTAACTGCTCTTCTTTAGAGTCACTATCAATGTGACGCCATTTACGCCTAGCCGGCACCACGTATTCTCCCGGGCCAGATGCCCAATAATCTCCTCACAGGGGGCTTTACCTGCTTCCCCCTGTAAACCTTCATCCTGCCCAAACTGGTATCGTCCATCACCTCGAGTACCACCGCGTCCTCCTTCTCCTTCATCAAGGAAGGGAGCTTCTGGTCTATAATCATCTGCATAAAGTGAGGGTACATGCAGAAGCCCTCCTTCCCTTTACCCTCAATGTTCTCCACCAAGTAGGTGAGGATCATCCTGGAGAAGCTGAACGGATGGTTCAGCACCAGTGCAACATATGCGTTCTGGATCTGATCGGACAGTTCATCAAAACCTCCCTTTCGAGACGCTAAGCACTTAAGCAGTACGTGTGCAAGGTACTTGAACTGGGGACACAGGTTGCTCTTGTTGAGCACCCCTGCATTGATGTCCCCAGCGTACTTGGCCAGCAGGAAACAGCCTCTAACAGTCAGGGGGGTAGTCGTGTGGGACATTCAGCATCATCCCCAAGCTGCAGCACTGTCCTGAGATCTTCCTCAGAGATCTCAATGGCCTCTCCAAATATCAAACTACGAATTCGATGAGGCTTTGAGGTTCTATCACTACAGCACCTTCCCAGAAGGCCTGCTGAATAGACCGGTACGGTGTGCATGGAGTTAAGATTGCGTGAGAGATCCTTGAGCGCCTAAGAAACGAGATGATTCCAGCAAAGTTAGGTGCATGTCTGGATGACTCATCCGATGAGCACAGATATTGTTTGGTGCTCATTGTCCACCACTCGTCATCTATTACAAAAGAAAACGTTAGTATCCATTGATTAAGAATATCTTGAATCACTTGGACTTGAAAATATTTCCTTTAATCTATCGTGCGAATGAGACTGTGCGACTGAGATCTAGTCGTGCGAATGAGTAGTTCGACTTAGTTCTAGTCGGGCGAATTATTCCATTTGTACGACTGGTCATGCAACTGAGCTCACCCGTATGTATACTCAGTCGTGTATACCGGTCGTGCGCCTAGACTCACACGTATGATTCAGTCGTGCGACTTAGCTGTTCGCACTACTCAGTCATGCGACTGAAGTTCATCAGTCTGTCCACTCGCATGACAGACTGCTATTCAATTCAAATTCAAGTTTTGACCAATTCTTATGATTAGACGTCGTGTTTTGGTTCATTGGACTCGCAATCATTATACTTAGCACATAATACATTAATTTCAGTTGATTGCTTGAATTAATTGGGTTAATTTGTCAAACAAGTCTTGGTTCTTGGTTTGGACCGAACTTGTTGATTTTGCAGTCAAATTGAATGAGAGATGGCTGGATTGAATCGCATTGTACCTGTATAGTTAGTGGAAAGCGTCCGTGCACAAGAATTAGTGGTATATAAAGATCTAATGAAAATTTTGGCAGCGTAACAATAGTTCGTGCGTCTCGGGGAGATTTTGAGGGTGGTGAGTGACTGCGACCGACTATCCCACTATATATACTAGGGTTTCCTACAGTCGTGCGAATGAGTCCAGTCGCACAAGTTGTTCATGCGACTGAGTATCAGTCGTGCGACTGGCACAGTCGGTCACCTTCACTCATGCGACTAGAGTTGAGTCGTGTGACTTGGTCATTCGCCTCCTCTCACGTGGCCGAATGGCTCATTCGTATCAACCATTCGGTTGCATGGTCCATACGCTTGTCCATTCGGCTATTAAAGGCATGAGTATGATTCATTCGTACGGTTGGTCCATACTCATGGTCCAGTCGTGCAAATGGGTCATACTCTTGAAATTCTCTGACTTTCTGACCATTTGACATTTAAACCCTTTTAAACTGTTGAATTAACATTATAATCATTTGATCATCTCAAACATGATCATTTTAACTTGAAAACCTTTTGATCACCTTAGACGTGATCCTTTTAACTGATTATCACCTCAGATGTGACCTAATTGTTGTTTGAAAGCACTTGTGGTCACCTCAGACGTGACCTTTTAGATGATAAGGTCCCTTATCAACTTCCATGATAGTCCGATACTAACCTACAGAATTTGACAACTTTGTACATAAATAAAAAATAATACTGAAAACTTAAACACATTAAGACATGTTTTTGTGTTTTTGTGAGAGTTAATTCCTAAGATGTAGTTCTAAGGAATAAATATTCTAAGAGAGCAACCTCAATCATTTAAACCATACATGATACAGGATATTCAAATCATTCAGGACAAGTTATTAAAAAAAACTTTGATGCTCTTTCCTTGTTTTTCATCTGGAGTCATTTAGCAAATTTAGGAAATCATACTAGTACGCTTAGGTCTCCACACTGATTTGAACTTTCAAGAATTGTAGCCACAGTGATTGTCAGTATACTTGTCCTCTTAAATCCATACACAGACTTTCAACACAGTTGGGTGATCGTTTTAAGGTTTGTTTATTTCAACAAGCATTTATGGATCCCACACTCATATGGTAATCAACATTCCTCAGGAGATTTTTGAGCGGTCTTAGGGTAGTGTTCAAGAAGCGACTATTCATAGAATTTTCAAAGAGAAGCCAATCCTCAGTCAGTGCCATCGCACAGTAGAGAGGCGGCAAACAACAATGAGTTCTAGAATATATAGGTTATGCTTATCCTCAGGTCAGTGCCATCGCACAGCAGAGAGGCACATAATCTATCTTCTTTTTTGAGCAATTCTTTTTCTTTTAGCATTCATGTGCTTTAGCTCATGCTTTGGTCTTACGCACACTTTTGTGGCATTTATTTTGCTCATCACCCCTTATTGGAATCATGTTGATTGTGTTAACCAGGGATAAGGTGTTTCCCACAGCTAGTCAAACATTTTAGTTTAATCTTGAGATCACCCAAACTCTAGTCATCTATTGTGTTGAATCTACCAACATATCAGCTGTGGTCTAGCAACCTCTAGGTCTACTTTCTTTGTGTTACCTTAGTAGTAGCTAGCTTAACTATCATATTTCCTTTTATATTGCTCAGACTACTCAGACTTTGAACTTTGTATCTTTTCAATTTGATTTTTAAAGTCCCCAATGGTTTGTACCTGTGTACTATCATATTCCACACGTTAAATCGATCACCATGTACGATCTATTTATTAGCGGTTTGCCTCTCCTTTTCCATTGTTTTTATACCTATTCTCCCCCGAAAATACTAAAACCTCTAAGATTTCATTTTAGGATTTTAATGAGCAAGAACCGACACAAGTGTAATGAATGAACTAACATTAAACAAAACAAGAGAATTAAACTTAAGAACACTATAATTTAAGAAATTTTAAGAGAAACTAGACGCGAAGCATCGGACTATACATGGTCATCTTCAGGAATGACCTCACTTTTCTTTTTAACACCATTGACCTCTAACAGATATAGAAAACGTGGTTTATCAAAATCCTTTGTATAGAGGTCAGCGCGTTGAAAATCAGTGTTTATTTTTATCACATCGATTAAGTTCTTTTTAAAACAGTCATGTATGAAGTGATATTTGATTCCGATGTGTTTGGTCTTAGGATGTTGGACCGGGTTCTTAGTGACTGCAATCGTAGCAGAGTTATCAACAAATTAGGAGTGGAAGTGAAATGCAAACCGTAATCCCGCATTTGCTGTTGAATCCATATGATTTGGGAACAGCAGCTTGCAGCAGCAACGTATTCTGCTTCACAGGTTGACAAGGCAACCGAGGTCTGCTTCTTACACTGCCAGATTACTAATCTTCTCCCAAAGAACTGACACCCTGCTGATGTAGACTTGTAGTTCATCTTGCAGCCACCGTAATCCGAGTCACTATACGCTGTAAGTTCTCAGTCATCATCATGAGGGTACCACAACCCAAGTGTGGGTGTGCCCTTCAGATAACAAAATATCCTTTTGACCCCAATTAGATTATTCACCTTAGGCTTTGCCTGATATCGTGAGCATAAACATGTAGCATACATGATATCTGGTCTTGAGGTAGTGAGATACAAGAGAGATCCAATCATCCCTCGGTACATAGTGGCATCTACCAGATCACCATTCTCATCGGGTTCTACATCATGGTTTGTAGCTAGTGGAGTGCCAGCGGTGGAGGCATTCTCCATGTCAAACCGATTGAGAATATCCCCTACATACTTTATCTGATGTAAGAAGATTCCCTTTGGTGTCTGATCCACCTGTAGCCCGAGAAAGAACTTCATCTCCCCCATGGCACTCATCTCAAACTCAGCCTTCATTACTTCTTTGAATTTTTTGCATAATTCTTTGAACCGAAGATTATGTCATCTACATAGATCTGTACTAACAGTAGATCTCCATTTTTTTCTTCGATAAATAGTGTGCAGTCAATGACTCCCCTATGAAAACCGTGTTTCACAAGATGAGTTGAAAGTTTCTCATACCATGCCCTTGGAGCTTGATAAATCCCGTATAGAGCCTTGTCGAGTTTGTAGACTCTATCCTGATGATATGGATCTTCAAATCCCTCGGGTTGACTGACATACACTATTTCTCTGATTTCCCATGAAGGAATGCACTCTTCACATCAAGTTGATAAACTTTGATTTTCATATAAGATGCATAGGCAAGAAAGATGCGGATGGCTTCCATCCTTGCCACCGGTGCAAATACTTCATTGTAGTCAATACCTTCAACTTGTCGAAAACCCTGAACAACAAGCCGAGCCTTGTTTCTGATGATCACTCCCTGATCATATTCTTACATTTCAAGACCCATTTGGTACCAATGACTTTAGCACCTTTAGGTCTATCAACTAGTGTCCATACACCTAACTTCTTAAACTGAAGAAGTTCTTCCTACATGGCACTAACCCAAGCCTCATCATTTAGTGCTTCACTAACATACTTTGGCTCAAACTGAGACACAAAGCAGCGGTATGCACCGTCATGAAGGTATCCTTTTTCCATCACAGAGGCATAATCAGCGGAGTACAGCTGATTTCTAGTCTGAACCCCTGATCTCACATCTCCTATAATATTATCCAAAGGATGATAGACGTTTAGACGTGAGCCAGGGGTTGTCGGAACAACCACCTCAGAGTCAAGATTATGACCATTTGGTTCTGGATCTGAGGCGATAGGAGTATGAGGTTCAGAAAGCTCAGAAGCATCACTAGCCAATGCTTGTGGACTTGTGGTAGTTGGAACCTGTACATCCTGGTTGATCTGATCATTTTCTTCATTTTCTTCATCAGAGGAGGAGTCACTCATATCAACTGCTCCCCCTGAGTTGATAGGATCATGACTCGTTGAATCTTGAGACGGTGTGTTCAAGACATCGTACATCATCTTGTTTGCCAACTCGTCTTCTGAAGAAGAAAGATATATGTTGAAGGACTTGAAGAATCCATCATAGTCGAAGAAGTAAGCAGGCCTTTTTCTGGCAGGCGGTGTGATATATCTCTGAACATCAACATTACACCACACCTCTACTTGACATGTTGAGTTGTTGTAAACTCTCTTGTTCGGTATGTTGTATCCTAAGAAGATCCCTTTATCAAATTTTTCACTGAATTTTCCCTCTTGAGTCTTTTTCAGCAGGGTGCACGGAGCGCCAAACGGCTCGAGATATTCCAAGTTAGGTTTACGTCGCTGTAATAACTCGTAGCACGTTTTTCCATGGCGTTTTACTACCAGAACTCGATTGAGAGTATAACATGCATTTGCCATTGCTTCATTCCAAAATTGGATAGGCAGTTTCGAGTCTGCAAGCATTGTCCGTGCCGTCTCTATCAAGTTGTGGTTCTTCCATTCAGCAAGGCCGTTCATTTGAGGGGTATAAGCCAAGGTAAATTGATGCACAATTCCATTTTCCTTGCAATAGTCTTCCATCCTCTGATTCTTGAACTCGGTTTCGTTGTCTGAGCACACCTGTCTTACCTTCAGCTTGTATAGGGATTCCAGTGTAGTTACAAATTCCTTGAAGGATTCAAATGTTTCTAATTTGGATTTCAGGAACATTACCCAAGAGAACCTTGAGTAGTCATCAGTAACTACATAGCAATACTAGTTTCCTTCGATGCTTCTTATACTGACTGGACCAAACAGATCTATGTGAAGAAGCTCAAGTGGAAGTTCTATAGAATGAACTTTCTTTTCCTTATGAGATTTCTTCGTCTGTTTGCCCTTTTTGCACGCAATACAAAAATCCGGGAGTTGGAAGTTTTTGACATTTGCTCCTCTCACAAGATCACTCTGGATCAAGTGATTCATTTTTCTCAGATTTATGTGTCCCATTCTCCAATGCCAGGAGATGGATTCCTTCTCAGTAGCTTGGACAGTTCTCAGTAGCTTTGGACAGAAAGCATTGGACTTCACAATCCGTTGTGGAGGCCTTTGAGAGATCCAAGACATAAAGATCATTATATCTTGAAGCTGACATTAAGATCTGATCCTTCGGAATCACGTAGTCCTTCTTTAGAACGTAACACTTCTTGTTGTCAAAAACTACCTTAAATTCTTTATCACAGATTTGAGAAACGAAAGTAAGTTATTTTGTAATTGTTGGACATAGTTTACCTTATCAAACTTAACTTTCTCATTTCCCACTTCTTCTTGGGATATGATGTACCCGCCTTTGTTTCCAGCAAATGAAACATGCCCTCCTTTAATTTGTCTGAAATTTGATAAGAGAGCTCTGTTCCCTGTCATGTGCATGGATGCTCCGCTATCGAGAATCCACGTGTTAGTCTCAGAACTATAGCGAACACCCTGCACATTCAATGAAAACATTAGTTCATGTTAGGAACCCAAGCCTTAACTGGCTTGGGTTTCCCTGAGGCATCACATATTACAAACTCAACCCACTGACCCTTTGAGGTAAGGATTGATCAGAATTCATGTGTTCTTATTTTCACGCACTGAGGAGGATTTTTCTTTCCATAATCCAAATTTGTGTAAAGCCTGTTTATGATAAACAGAAGACTGCCGATGGATTGAACTTTGGGTTCACAATCCCTTTTAGGAGGCATCACTGAGTTCCTCTTAAAAGATCTAGATGTAGATGCAGAAAGTTCAACTTTCTTCCTTGGTGTCTAGTAATAAGGACAGTGAGACGCTATGTGACCATACTCTCCACAATTATAGCAGGATCTCCTTTCAACTTTACAGTTTATTGTTTTGGTGGATATACTTGTCACACGGTCAACTTTAGTGTGTTTGGACTGAGGCACTACTTTGTTAGATGTATGAGTTGGTTTCACAAAATTAATTGTTTTACCTGGTTTTACATCTTTAATCTCTTGTTTCCCTGGACTGTAACATAATGCACATGATTGAGTAGATTTTATAGTCTTTTTAGGTTCTTGTTTGAATTTGTTTGACATTGACTTTAAACTAACCCTTTCGAATTCTTTTTCCAGGTTAACACAAGGTATCTTTCCTATTGCCTTTGAAGTGTCCTCCTTTTGTTTAGGGTCAGATTCACTTGATTTAATTACGGAATCTGGATCGCTAACAGAGGAGTAGACACCACGTGATCCTTGATGGGGTTATTGTTAAGTGGTTTACTTTTAGTGTTCATCAAGTCTCAGGTGGTGGTGGAACCACTTTGTATCCCAGTCCCTCCCCATTATTTCTCTCTCTTACTAATGTTGGACAATATGTGATAAGCTTGTCCAACTATGCAGTTTTTGTTTTAATGAATTGACTTCTACTTCTAAAACTTCTTTTTGCTTCTTAGTGTCCTCAAGATAGTTCAGATAATACCTAATGTCATTTGCTTGGTTAAAGGCAACTACATCAGTTTCCCTAAGCTGTTTATTTAATAGGTCTATCCTTTCCTTGTAACTATGCTCGTTTTGTTTCAATACTCTATTTGCTTCTATGCATAGTTCAGATCCTTCACTAAGCTATCATTATGATCTAATAGCCTCGCAAATTTTGAATCTATAACTTCTCTAAATTTATTACATTCTAAGCAAACATGATTATTAAACAATTGATCAGTAGTACTTACCTGGGATGTTGAAGAAGAATCAGCCATGAGTGCTGGATCGGTTGTCTCTGGTTCTGGTGATTCAGATGATGATGTAGATTTTTCTTCTTCAGGCAGGTAGTTGACCATATTTGCAGTATCTTCAGAATTGACCTTGCGAGCTCTACTGCTATATCTCCTTCACTTGTAGAATTGTCATCAATATCCTCTACATTAGCTATATTTGACTCTCCTGGTGAGATGAACCGAAAGCTCCAGTCCTGTCCTTCATCTTCATTAGCAGTTAAGGATTTTGGATCCTTACTTGATGAGTCCGCATTACTAGATGTGGACTTTTCTTGACGGTTAATGACGAGAAGGGATTTCCATTACCTGTCTTCTTTGGTTTTATGCACTCCCTCTTGAAGTGTCCCTTCTCACCGCAGTTGAAACATGTAACCTTTGACTTATCAAACCCAAAGGTTGTGTCTTTTGTTGCAACCAGGTTCTGTCCAGTTTTTTGACAAACTTTTTAGCTCGTCGGACAGCACTTGCCAGAGCCTACATTATGTCCATACGTTCCAACTCCATTTCATCCACCTGCTCATAATCTTCATCTGCCAGGTGGCAGTTACCTATCTTTCCAGCGATTAATCCATCGTAGGATTGAACCACTGCAGCTAAAAGATCCATATGTTCTCTGGCCACCTCCACAGTTACATTTCCGAGGTTGTCGGTTTTCAGCTTTGCTGCATTAGCTTCAGGTATTATATATTGGGTGCTAGACGACCCTGACAATTCTGATCCTGAAGTTGAGGGTTGTGCTGGAACTCCTGCACTTGAAATGAAGGCGGTTTGCAGTGGTGCTCCAGATGTCTTGACTGAAGGAGTAGCATTGTAGAGTGCAGGATTCTGATCGTAGTTGGCCTTTTGGGCTCGATACTTCATCCTCAGCTCTTCTTCTCTCAGTTTCAGAATGAAGTCATTTATGACTAACTTCGAGAGCTTTCCATTTTGTCTGAGATTTGAAACAAACGAACCCCATTTTTCTAGTAATCCATCAGCAAAGTTGGATACCTTATCTTCCATCGAAGTAACCACTCCATGAGTGTGCATCTCACTCATCAAGTGGTAGAATCTATCGATCACATCATCATGGCCTTCTTTTCCCATTGAAGAGAAGTTGTCAAACTCCTTCTTCAATGCTTTTTCCTTGATAGCCTTTAGAGAGGCATTCCCGTCATACCTCTTCTCCAACGCATCCCAAAGTTTCTTGGCTTGAGTATACTCCGAATACTGATGGAAAATATCCTTCGGAATAGACTGAGTAAACAAGGCGTAGACTTTCTTCTCAACGTTGTGTTTTACAATCTGTGCATCGGACATGCCACTTAGAGTAAGTTTTACTCTGTCAGCTCCAACTGGCATGCTGTACCCCGACTCTATTGCCTCCCACAAATTTGTATCTACATTCAAGTAGATTTCGAAACGTTGCTTCCATTGTGGATAGTCGTCTAACGTGATAAGCTTCGGCGGTTTATTATGAATTCCCACTTCGTTCTCCAACAGCAGTAGATTCTGAATACGAGTATCTCTACTTGCTGTGTATGCTGAAAACTAGTCCTCCATTTCACTTAACTTTACTATTTAACAAAATGCTTAAGTGTGCGAATGAAGGTATGCGATTGGGCTTATTCGGGCGATTGAACTAGGCGAATGGTTCAATCGTGCGACTGAACAAATGCGGATGAGTCAGTCGGCCGAATGAACTAATGTGGTTGAGCAATCCGAATAGGGTTCTCAATCGTATGAATGAGTGTACAAATGAGTTCAATCGTGCGGTTGAAGGATGCGTATGAACTCAGTCGTGCGATTGAGCCAATCGTGCAACTGAACCTGCTGAAGTTTGATAATTCGTAGGTTAAACTTGTTTTGGCCGTAAAAACTCGAATTTATCAAACCCTAATAGCCGTATGCCGGAAAAACTACACTTTTCGATCAGGAAACTTCCAAGACTCTGTTAGACACAAAAAGATTGCGTTTTTATGCAAAAACACAATTTTGTATCAAAACGATTGAATCAACACGTAATCAAAAGCCTGTAGCTTTGATACCACTTGTTAGGATCTGGTATTTGACCAAACACCAACTGATTAACGTGTTAGACCAAACCAAATAGTGCGGAATCATATTTGATTGGCGATCCAATCAGTGAGAACGCACGTAGACACAATAACGAATTGAATCTAACGTCAAGAATCGATTGAGAATAGATCTGCAGCGTTCTATGAACTTGGAGTATGAACTTAGAGGCTTCTGGACGGCTAGGGTACGTCTGGAGTCGAAGTGGATTCAATGCTTACCTTTTTCCACGAATTAGGTGGTATTTATAGGTTAGGGTTGCTCATTCGGGCGACTGAACCATTAGCATGGTTCATTCGTACGATTGAGCCATGCGGTTGATCCATTCACACAACTGAGTGTTCAGTCGTGTGACTAAGTCAAACGCATGAAGTTGTTCAGGCGTATGAACTATTTAGGTGCATGGACACTTAGTCGCATGGCCATTCGGACGCATGACCACTATTGGGGCGCATGGTCCAGTCGGACGCATGAGAACTTCACTTCACCAAGTTTGAGTGTATTCAATATTATAACATTATGCATAACACTTCAAACAATCACAAACTTATATAATCAAGTCAATATGCGTTACACAACTCATTAATGAAATATTAAACATTATAAACACAACCAAACATTTGTATTTCATTAAGTACCCGTACAATTACAATTACACAAGTGTAAGACATTTTACATTCAGATCAGGATCTAGGTACATATATGTATCAACACGAAGTATGATGAAAAGAAGAAGTCTCCAAGCCTTGGAAGAAGCAGCCTCTTCCGAAGTATAAGTGGCTTGAGAAGTACTTACTCTTCCGAAGCCATTTAACCTTCGGAAGACACTGCTATAACCAGTGGACATAAGTATGGTCTCTGACACTCCGCTGCAGACTTCTGATACAGCATGGCTTCTTCCTAAAGAGCCATGTTGTTGACCATACTTTATTCCACTATTTACCTTTTTACGATAGTACATGTTACCAACTTTAGTTTTTGACAAAAGGTAAGTCAGGGACATGTCCTGACTACCTTATCTCAGATAATATTTTATTTGAGATACCTTAAACTATAGTCTTGTAGTATAGGCTTTAGCTAAGGAATCCCAGCTGCTATCAAAGTATATCCGGCTATAGGTAGTATTATATATAGGTTCTCTTTGAAACGCATTGTAAGCAAGTGAGACATAGCAACTTCTGCTTGTATGAGTCTTGTATTTTGAGTTGAGAATCAATATATAAAAGTAGCTTGAAAATTATCTTTCTGTGTTCTTTATTACTTTATATATTGTGATCAACTCTTATTGATTATTCATTCACCCGAGTGTTGTTCTAGGTGAGTTTGAGAGAAAACATTGTGTTTAAGTGACAAACACCGATCCTATACTAACATAAGTAAAAGAATCTTGTTTGCACATGTACAGCTATGCTATCGAATTCGGTTATTACACAAGATTGTTTCTCTAAAGGAATGCAATGCTGACATTTGGGAACATTCTCATAACTCAAATGGACTTTATTATACTAGATATTGACATATAAGACTTGTTCTAACCTGTTTCACATTTTAATAACCATAAAAGTGCACATAAGTACCTTAATAGAATTTACGCCAATGTAGTCTGACTTCAACCAACCACAATTTGGCAGAACAAATTAATTTTGAGGCAAAGCTGACTCCATGATTAAATTCATCGAGTTACATTTCTAACGATAGTTTATACGGCTTCAAACTTAATTGTACGACTTAACAATAGACTTCACAAGATAAGTGTGCATTTCAATGTATTTTGTATTGTGCTGCTGTTTTGACCTATTTTTTGGGGTTTTTATAAAACAATTTTCTAAAAGAAAGTTTCTGTGAGACTTTGAACTCTTTGACTGTGAAGTATTATAACTGCTCTCCAAATGTTGTCCAATTCTTATCCAACACATACGCACCTCTTAGGGTTTTGTGAAAATGGTTTTATACGATCTATTGTAAGTTTTAAAAGCACATACACATCGTGTTATTTTATTTCATATGATATTAGTTTTTTTATAACATGTTCGTGTTTAGGCAAACTGGCTTATGGCTTGGCAGATAGGTGAGATGCCAGGCAAGGATCGTTGGACGATTCTGTCATAAATTTTTGTGAACCTAATATTATAAGAATTGATTGATGCTAACGAACATGACATACCCTCTATTATGGGTGGCTGATACAATAAAATTTTAATTGTTTACTTTTTCTTGTAATTTAAGTAATTGTTATTGTATTTTTGCAGGTATGTATATCGATATATGACAACAATAAAAATGGGTATCTCTTTTAAATTTACATGGACACCCTACCTCTTCAAATATTTTTTTTTCCATATGAATGTCGCCCAAATAATTGCTTTGATTCATCGTGCTCTTTACCAAATTATGGTTGAATTTGAGTCATACTTTATATGGTTTTTACAACATGTATCATATTTCCAACACTCAGGCAACAAGAGATTCTCAATTACAAGTGTCCAGAAAAACTCTATGGACTCATAATGGTGCTCATAATGGTGGCCACATGTGCTGAGACCCAGGAAAAATAATTTGTATGTTGTTATGTAGATTGATTCAAATTAGGTTATTGGTGTGACATGAAGTAAATTTACATGATGGTTTGTCTTAGATATAGACGTTTTATAATCGATGAGTTCTACACTATGCGTAACATGTAGTGTCTTATTTTGTAAAATACTAATTTGTTTTATTCACTTTTTATTTTGTTACCAAAAGAGGATGATTTTTATTTTATTTTTTAATATAAATAATTTTAAGATTTCATAATTTTAGAATAGTTTTATTATTAGTTACTTCAATAAGGATAATATTATTAAGATAAATAAAACTAGGAATTCTCCGTACCGCACATTTCACAGGGTTGAAACTCAAAACATAAATTCGACGCTAGTAAGATCAAAAATTTGAACACACCAAAATAAAACACAAAAGCATGCATCCAATATAACCTAAAAGATTAATTAATAAAGAAAACTTAAAATCTAGACTCAACCCAAACAAATGTGGAATATGAGATCACTAATAAAACATAAGGATATGTTGAGGTGTTCAATTATAACAAATGTGGAGTATCAATCAACATAGCAATTTTATCATTTAGATTATTAACTAACAAGATTGGGTTCATCATAGTTATCTACTTGCAGTTAGGTTCCACCATCACACCAGACAACCACAAACCCCTCACCCTCACCCGCCTTACACCATCGTCAACATCAAGGATATTTTGATCTTAGACCTAGATGCATAGAAATACAGGAATTAATCGACGATTAGGTGGTGAATATCAAGTGTGGTCACCAAAGCTACGGTGGATGGTGGTGTTGTGGCAACGGTTACAAAGTTGTTGTGCTGATGTGATGCGGCAGATAGGTGGTGGTCGTAGAATTGTGAAAGATTAAGGATGGTGGGCTGGGCAGTGGAATTGTGAAATATCCCCCCCCTCTCTGCAAATTACAAATGCATAGAAACCAAAGCAAGCTGCAACAAAGGTTATACAACTCGAATAAACGATAAACAATAGTATTTTACCATTCATTTCATTTCTTTTTAATTATATAAGGTAATTTAATACCTAACTTTATCTTTTTAAAATAGACTAGTTATTTTATTTTAAAACTATTATAATATAACAAACAAAAACAATTATATAATTCCGTAATATTTGAATAATTAAAAGAGTTAATTGCCATTTTCATCCCTGAGTTTTTGTATGTTTTGTTATTTACATCCAAAAATCTTTTTCCCCCTTCTAGCTCCCTAACTTTATAAAAACTTATCGTTTTCATCCAATCTCGTTAACCAAGTTATCTTGGTTGTTAAGTTTCAGTTAAATGAAGGGTAATAATGTCATTACACATTGATTTAATTTAAGAATCATAAATTATTGTTTTTTTATTCTATAAAACCCTAGATTACAGAAGATCAAATATGAGATGGGCCTGCTCATGTTCGAGACTTCAAGTTCAACTCCATTGTTCTACCATGATCCCAAATCTTTGCTCTTCTCATGTGGATCGACAATCATCATTCGTACCTCGTGGACTCCGACGATCCCTAGTCTTTGTTTTCATTGTTGCTTTAGACGGGTAAGCTTCATGGCTCCTCTACTCGATTTTTGATGAGTTTTTACTTAAATTCTGTCAAATTGATATAACAGTGAAGGAGATGTGAGTTTCTTGCTTGGGCTAAGCCTCCAATGTGTGAAAGTTCAGTTCAAATTATACAAGGGCGTCGCGTATTCAATCGATCGACATAAAGAAATTGGAAGAACGATGGAAAAAGAGAACAAGAGATTGAAAGTAGTAGTAGTAGGGCTTAGTTGGTTGTTTTTATCTTTGAAATCGAGCAAATTGAAACGAATTTGATTAGTTTATGTTGTTGAATTTGAAAAGAATTGAAGTCTTGACTATTTGTAACCAATGATGTTTATACAATTAAAAAGTTAGACTTTGTTGGTCATCTGTTACATTAGATTTTGAGATGCATGTTGTATGATATGCTTTGGATTAGAGCATATAATGACCTAAAATGTGCAGGGAGTGAATGGAATTAAATGGTAATTTACTCTTTTGGTTTCATATGAAAAATGGTCTATGAATCAATTCTGCAGATTCTTGAACCAATTAGCAATTAACTCTTGAGCCCATTTTGTGCAGCCTCCTTTTTTGTAGAATTCTATTTTGTCAAATAAACCAATTAGCAATCTAGTCTTTTGGTTTTTGCATATGAAAAACAACATGTGAACCAATTGTACAAACCTCTTTTTTGAACATTACTCAATCTAGTCTTTTATTATTGCTAAAAAGTCAACTTTAATGTATTTTAGCATTGAGATGGATTCAAGCATGATTGTTGTGAATTGGATAATTTTTTTATGCAGACCATTTTCTTGTACTCAAAAGTCTGTTGGTTTTTGCATATGAAAAAAAACCACAGACCGCATAAAAGTCATATTGAAGTTCATTTGTTTACCAAGTCCAGGAACTTGCACTGTCATATTTAACGATTGAATAAGCAACAGGATAGATACCATTGTTTGCATCAACTCCAACTGCAGTTAAAATCTGACCTGGATAAGGCCCTTTTACGAAACACCCATCTAGTCCAAGTAGCTCTCTCCCACACATCTTAAAGCCAACCTTCAAACCACCTAAACAAATATAAATCCTCCTAAACTGCCTTGTTTGACACTTGGGTTACATTCTCTTTCAACATCAATCTTCACAGTTGTGCCTAAACAAAAATGTAAATTATAAATACTAACAACAATAAATTAAACATAAGTAATATTCACAGTTGGAATAGATATAGAATTACCTGGATTAGATCTAATAAGCTCCTCACAATAGTCCCTAAGGATTTCATATTGAGCCTTATAATCTCCTTAAATTGTTTTACTTGCCAGCATCTTAGCCCTGAAAATCTTTTGAGATGTAACTTGAACATCGAATTTCTCTTGCAATATCTCTTGAAAAGTTCTTAGTGGTATGCTAGGATTCACTCTTATGGTTGGTTCAATCTCCTTGGCTAACCAACTTATGGTGCATAACTTAACATCTCTAGTTTGTAGACAATGGTGTTCATTTATTAAAATTTTTACAACCCAAGACCTTTCTCTTTTCTGGTTTGTTATGTGCAATCTCCAAGGGAAAGTGGGTGTGCGGATCTTTTTTTTAGGTTTAGACTTTGTAGACTTAGAAGTACCTATTTCTAGTTAGCCTGTCTTGTCCCTTCCTTATTACTTTCACACATACCCATACTTGAATTTATTCCTAAACACACCACACAAAATCTATCTTTGTCATTCTTTGTGATATACAATTGTCTTCTACAATCTATTGCATGCTTTTTGATCATGACCCTTATATCATCCCGACTACCAAAAGCTTGACCAAGATAGAAGGGACAATCGACAGATAGTTTTGATTTTTTCTTCTTCCTAATGCTACTTAATGCTGCTTCCAATGGTGGTTCATTGCCAGAATCACTTAAACTATCAAAGTTATCAAGGTCAATATCATCATCTACTAGCTCTTCATTAATAACAAGATCTTCACCTTCATAGTCAACCGCTACTCCAAATTTAGTCATATCTACATTAACATCTTCAACTAAGTTATCTTTATCAACTATGAAGTCATAATCTTCATCATCTCTAACATGCTTCACATACACCTCAATAACTTTATGCTTCTTAACATACTTTATCAACATACTAACATCAGTTTCATTAGCTAATGGTCTTAAACCGAAATCCAGTTCCTCACCTGGAATTTCAAAGTGTTGCCTCTTTACATCTTCTTTTGCATAACCAAGTTTCTCTAACATATAATGAACCATACTAATTGAGAAACTATGGGAATCAACCATGTCAATAAAATTAACGGTACCATTGTGATATATTGTATCCGGAAACTCGCTAAACTCTCTCCCGTGGTGAAACTCCATTGTAAAATAACTATGGTTTTTACCTAAAACGCAAAATTAACACAATTTTTATCAAAGTTCATGATTTCAACAAAGATTACAACTTCAATACAAAATAACTTACCGTACACCGCAACTATATCATAATCTTCACCACTTTTTCGTACAGACCACGTGGAAGTATCTTGAACATCCATTGATATTGAACAATCTCACAGGATGAGCTCTTGCTGTTCGATTTTGAGACTCAATTGAATGGTCGAATTTTGTAGAATCGGATTGAATGGTCGAAAAGTTGATTCAAATTGAATAGTCGGATGATCATTTGAATGTCTGCGTGTGTTTTTAGGTTAAAAATTTACATGTATAGTGTAGAAAGATGTTAATACCCCTCACATGGGTTGATTCAAATAAAACTTAACTCTCAAATTAACTTGACTAACAAGAATGGATGAAAATGATAAGTTTTTTGTAAAGTTAGGGAGTCGAAAGGGAAATAAATTAATTTTGGATGAAAATAACAAAACGTACAAAGGACGAAAATAGCAATTAACTCTAACTAAAAACAAGGCACTAATTTTTAATTATTAAACATGTATCCTCAACTATTTTAAGAGACAATAACTCATTTTTTTTACTTCTTAACACAAACAAATACATTGAAAATAAAAGTTTCAAAACAAAGATAAATACAGCAATTTACAATACAATATGTTGGAAAAATAATATCTTGTAAATGTGTTTGTCGTCGTAAACGAATGGTTGATACTCGTTTAGTTGTAATGGCCTTCATGCAAGTAACACCTGCAGAAAATTAAGACTAGCGATAGAAATATAAAATACCCTCCATTTACGACAGTTGCCACTTGAAAAGATGAAAAATATACTTTTTAGCAGATGCTGGACAAATAATAAGTAGAATCAAATAAAAGAAGACATTCAAGGTTAGTAATCTTGGACTACCGCTTATTTAAGAAGGTTTTCATATTCAGTAATGCCTTAAGGGATTGACTAAACTATGAATGTTTATTCAAACAAGCAATATTCCAATACTTAACTTTAGTTGCTATCTTTATTATTTGTGTTATGTACGTACAAATATTGATTGTCTATTAGAAAAATACAATCAACAAATTCCATTAGTAAAAGCATAAAAATGAGAGAAAATTTTTGTTTGGAGATCCATGTTCGAAGTTAAATTTGTTTGGACGGTGTAAGTTTGAAGATTGTCTTTGAAGACACAAAGTCCTCTTGTATTTATCGGTGAGTTGGGATGGTGTAAACTTAAATTGGAGATTCATGTTGGAGATCGGAACTTTTTATTGAACATACAACAATAAATAAAAACTCAAAAAAAAAACAAATAATTTCTCTGAGCAATTGATATTTCTTTACTAGTATTGAAGGTTACAATTAATAAACATGTATTTATTTTATACGCACGATGAAAATATATACATAAAACAAGTTGTAGAACGCGCTTCTTCATAGCAGTCTTTGCTAGAACATTTAGTATTGTTATATACTTAAGTTGGAGGTGCTCCATTAAATAGCCTGTAGATTGTCATCTCAGAAATAAAGGTATATTTAATAGTTGCAGTATACAGTTGGAGTTTCTCCTCTCAGTAGCTTGTATAAGATCAACTTAGAGGAAAGAATATATTTATTAGTAGTAGTATACTACGGTTAAAGTTAACCTAACGGGATATCAAGTGCACACACTGAATGGCAAAGAAAAACTGCAATGGATATAAAACCTTGTATACTACGATAATTGATTCCGATGTTTTGTTTTGTTTTATTATATGTAGTGTTGGCCAACTCGGCCGAGTACTCAGAACTCGGACATGTGCTGAAGCGTCTTTCTTCAATTTGGTCTCATTACTCGAAATCGGTCAACCTCGGTCAAAAGCGATCCAACCGGACCTACTTAGAGCTAGGCGACCAACTTAGCTTAGCCCAACTCGGAGGCTCAACTAGGAAAACTCGGATTTTCGCTGCTTTTCGTCAATTTTCACTATTTTTCATTGTTTTTTGTTGGATTATTGTTATATTTTATGTAAATAATTTGGAAGAAAACTATTAAATAATTGCAATTTCTATAAAATTATAAAATAAATATCAAATTATTGAAATATACTAGTATTTGAAAATGTGTCGATATATATATACATATATATATATATAGATGCATTCAAATGAGAACAAAAAAAAACATTTTTAGCCACTCATTTTTCCTTTCTAGTTTCAAAATTTTTTATTTGTAAGGGTATTATGGTAATTTTTTGATGTTAATTTAGTTACTTTTTTACGTGAAAATTCACAGGAAATAATATTTTTAATAATTTGACTATTATTTGTGTTCGTAAGTGAAAAAATATGCATATATGAATATGTGCATCTATGCATACATGTGTATATGCATCTATGCATAAAATTCAATGCAAAATAAACTTTGAAGTGTATCTTTAAAATACAAAACAACTTTAATAGGAAAGCAAAAACATAAATGGACAAATTCATAATAGGAATCAAAACCTAAACGGTGTATAAGACTTTTGATTAAAATAATTATTAATTTTATGGTAAAAAAATATTATGAACAAATATGCTTTTGAGTAAAATTAAATAAAATAAAATAAAATATATGGCTAGAAATGATTCTTTTGGTTTTTTACAAAAAGTTTGTTAACTTTTTAAAAATAAAAATAAGAATATGTGGCTATAAATGGTTCTTTTGGTTTTTTCCAATTTTTTGGTTTTCATTTGAAAGTCCATATATATATATATATATATTATATATATATATACACACACACACACATATATATATATACAAACATATATATATATATATGTGTGTGTGTATGTGTGCGTTGTTATATATATTAGTGAACTTGTGATATTTGATATACGTAGAATTTTCCAAAAATTAACTTCTTTATAAATTGTCATATCCAAGTACTCCCTAAGTACTTCTCGCCTAGAACGCATACTCGTAACTCCCTAATCGACTGATCACTTGGCAGCGTCTAATGAATTTTACAATATGCTTATATGAGTTTTGTAATAATTCATGTAAAGAAAACAAGAAAAATGTCAAGTAATCATTTTGTTTTTTATAATATAGATAAAAGTATTTTAACATTATACAACGTATGAAGGTTTGAAAGAAGGAATGATGGAGAGAGAAGAAATCGTTTTTAATGGAAGATGAAGGTAATATACTAATATGTGTTAGTGAAAATATGTTGATGGAAATATATTGATGAGATTGTGTCAGGATGTTTGTGAGAAGAAACTATTTATAGTGAAGGAACGACGGAATCAATAAATAATATAATAATTTTTTAATAAAACATACCTTTACAATTATGCTAATTTTTCGTACAAGAATACTATTTTTTTCTACTTTTGTCCTGCTAGTTAAGTTTTCATACAGTAATATTGCTAATTTATCTTTAAACTTTCCGGTAATAAGACATAACTCAACTCACTAGTTATATGTTGTTGAAAAATACACTCCCAAACCCCACAATCTCGTGATCCAAAAGCTTGTTCCGGCTTGATGATCTTCAAAATATCCATGAAAATGTAACAAACCCGGAATCCTACGGTCTATTTTGTCCAATGCAAAATCAATTTCACTTTTATAAAACTTTGGCATATTG
Source organism: Flaveria trinervia (assembly GCA_025506515.1). Lineage (NCBI taxonomy): Eukaryota > Viridiplantae > Streptophyta > Magnoliopsida > Asterales > Asteraceae > Flaveria > Flaveria trinervia. Next base: position 56,909,810 of record CM046458.1, read on the forward strand.
CAGAAAGTTCATAATTAGTATTATGTATGACATTTAAATAAATAGATAACAAAGTAAAAAAGATGAAATACGTCAGTAGTAGTACCGATTATATACTATAACAATTCAGTTTAACAAGTTTATCCGTCTCAAATCCAATGTTATGACACGATTTTATGGGAATATAATTATTCAAGCTTAATATGATTTGATACGAAAGTATTAAAAGTAATTTTAGAATTACCTCATCAATATCATAATTATGTGGACATAATAGGTCAAAACCATCTGCAAATGCAGCTAATCTTTGTCACCGGCGCTGTCTTTGTTCGCGGACGTTGGTGGCCTTTCGCCAATGAATTTACCCGGATGACTGGGCTTAAAAAATTATTTGTTGGGCATTCAAAAAAAAATAATTAACAATATCAGTCTTCATATTTTGTAGTATAATTCCCACCAACCTATTACATGAAAAAAAAAATAAAGTAAAAAACAATAGATACATGTTAATACATTTTAAAAACTATGGGTCGCAGAAATAGGATACCCGAACATCTGGGATGGAGAGTTAATAAATTGAGTGGCATTAAACTAAAATAGGAAATATTAAAGATAAGCTAGTATTTAAATATATATTTTAAGAAATAAAATAATAAATAGTGATTTATAATTATGCTTACCTCTTCAACACTGGATTCAAACGCATCCTTCTAGGTAGATGTTCTAGGATTGTCTTATTTAAAATAATTGTTCTTGACTTAATCAACACGCATTATAGAAAATATATATAAAGAGTGTCTTTTATGTTTTCTTTGGTCATAACAGTAAGAATTACTCTAATTCGTCTGCTCTCTATATTAAAGTTCACATGAGACTTAACCTCCTCCGTACCACAACAATTATTATACAATGGGATGTCATTCCCGTAAGACGAACCTGATCAAATGAAATTTCCGTTTTGCTCAAATGAAATTTCCACCAGTAAACACAACTATTTCTGTAAGATTGTTAAGCCTATTCAAACAAAGTCAAAACCGTGTTTGCTTGTAGATACTGTGGTTGAGATTTTTTCACAAATTAAAATTTAAATAATAAATATTTTTATTCTTTTAATATCACATATAAAAATAACTTACAAATTTGGATTTTTTTTAAATTAGACAACCTTTGTATCCACGTAATTAAACTCATACGAGACCAATCTTTGGCATATAGTTATGTCATTTGCCAAAAGTATTCATGATTGGAAAATTTTCAAAAATTCAAATCTTTAATAAAATAAAATAGTCAAATTCAATATAGAATAAGTGTACGTAATTTTAAAAACATAATTAAAATTTATAAGAATACCATAAATTTCTAGATAAATCCTTGAGTAAATTATAAATTTGGTCTTTTAATTACACTTAAAATTAGGGATCTTATTCTTAAATTTAATAAGTACACGGGTGTCTTTTATATAAAAAATTATCACACTTCATGTCATTTCTACTAACAAATGTTAATTTTTTCAGTTAGTTTTGTATGAATAACAATTTTGCCCTTACATCATAAAAGACGAAATCTTCGATTGTTACTAATATTTTGTTTTTATTTTATTTAACTTACCTTTTAATTACTTTTTTTATAAAATTATCTTAAATATTATTACTTAGTTATTTTTAATCTTTTTCTATAAAATATACTTTTATCTGTTGGTTTTTAATTTATTATATGTTTTTGGTAAAAAATTAGTTATCTACTTTTATAATTATATGATTACAAACTAGAGAGTTCAATTTTTTTTCATGTTAGAAAATTAAAACTAGTAATCACTTCTTTTTCACTGTCATTTTTTTATTACCTTCTTGTTTAACATTTTCAACTATGCTAAATTGTTTTGCCTACGTATTATATTAGAAACTTATTATAGACTATATGATTTTGGGATCTAACATTTTCAATTTTACTTGGTTATAATTATTTTAATATGGTCTATACGTATAATTAAGCTTTGTTTAATACTTGGAAAAGGTTTAATAATTTTAATCGTAAAACCAACCTTAGTAATTGTTTGGATCGATTTTGCTTTAATTAATTTCAATGATTTAGTTTTGATTTCCAATGATAAAAACTCATTATTCACTATTTAAATATAACCCCGATTAATACTGCTTTTAGTTAAAATTAAAATTGAATGATTTGTTTATTTAAAAACTCTTGAGTAGCTGTTTAGAAATCTTTTAGTACATTTTATTTGAAATTAAAGTTACAAGCTCTCACATTATATTTATAGTTTAAAAATAAACTATTTTATTGAATGTGAAAAATTAAAAATAAAAACTATAAACCAAAATCCTACTTTTTCCAACATGTTTCAAATATAAATTCGTAAACCAAACAATTCAAAACGGCTAAAAATTCTTGTAACAAAAAAGTTAAAATTCAAGTTGTATACTTTTTATTGGTTTTATTAGAAGATAATGAACAAAGTGGACGATTGAAAATAAATTTATAGTAAAATAAAATTCTTTAAATAAAATTACATTTTGTAAAAAAACTAAAACTAAAATTTAAGATGATTTTTATAAAAAAAAAAGTGCCTAGAAATAGAGAAAAGTAAGTAAATTTTATAAAAAAAACATAATTGAAGAAAATAGAAGATTAATAATAACATATTTTGTCATTTTAAGAGTTAAAGGCAAAATGGTCATTTAGAAAAATAAAAAATAAGTTTATAATCTAAAGTGAATTAAAAGGATAAAAAAACTAAAGAAAAGTAAATAAATAAATAAAAAAGAAAAAAAACTTAAAAGATTAGTGAACATATTTTTTCCTCTAAGGAGTAATAATAATAAACTTGTATTACGTTTACATCATCTAACATATCTAAACTATTTTGAAAAAGGTCTCTTAAAAATCCAACTTTAGCTTAATTATTCCATTTTTATGAAATACATTATTCAGAAAATTAGAGTACTTTGCAAAATAAATTTGACGTGTCATATTTCTAGATCTAAATTTGTCAATTGTGCTAAATTATTTAAACTGAAATTGAAGATTTATATCCATCCTCCTCGCCTTGAATATCATGTTTCTTGCCTCCGTATTTCAATTCCTCGCCTAATAGGCAAACCCTCACCACGTGAATATTGTTTATTGCCTAGGGAACATGGGCCTTATTTAATTAAGTGATGAACAAGTTCAAATTGTACCGTTGACAGTAACAAATAAAGTTGTTTCAAAATGCACGGCATAACTTAGCATATTGTCACGGAGTTACTTTCTTCAACTCTCGTACGCACTTAGATTTGATCTAAGTTTAACCTTTATGATGCAAAATATGTATTGTATCAAGTAACGATGCATAAGTGTTTGCAAGCTCGTAATACAAATAAATTTGTATTGCTTACAAGAGTGTTTACAATGGTGAGTTACAAGTATGCTTACACAAGATTTGTATGAGTTCTTGAGTGGTTTTTGGGTGACTACAAATGAGCCTAACAACTTCTATTTATACCTGTCTAGTGTCTCTAGATCTTTCATGATCTAGAGACTTCTAAGCCTAGATCTTTACAAGTATTCTCTAGAAATTTCTATGACAATTGTCTATGACATTTCAAGCATTTTCTAGAGCTTTCCTAGCAGCTCTAGATCTTGATGATTCCAGGCCTTTCTTGTCACACCCTCAAAATCCACTTGCGGAGTTTTACCGCGAGGCGTGTGAACAAACCAGGATCACAGTCAATAGTTACTCAGAACGACTCTAAATGCCATAATTTAAACAAAATCAACCAAAATACAAACTTTAAACAATGCGGAAGCGTTTTGAAAACAACCCAAGTCAATAAAGTATAACTATGGCAAAACAAGTGCCAACCCAAAAGAGTAAACCATAATTGTTAAAATGTTAATTGTCTTGAAGAATCGTGTCTTAAAATACAGTGAACCATGCAGTGCTCCTATGGCAAGCAAGCTCAGGACCTGAGAAAAGCATACTAAAAAGTCAACGCATAGGTTGGTGAGTTCAAGAGTTTGAGTTCAATAAACATATAAATAGTTGTGATATATATAAGCAGTGTATGGTAATAGATAGCTAGTCTATTATCAGTAAATATTAATACATAGTGATTTCGCAATTGAAGCTGACTGTGATAGTTGTTGCCTCCTGTCACGACTTACCATGTCGTGACAATGTTCAATAGGACAAATTGCACCCGTTGACCTCGAGTCACACAGGTGGGGCTCGTCAGACCCAGTAGTACTACCCAAGTTTCCCCGCTATTAAATATTAACAATTCAAAAGTGTGAGGACTTTTCCCATGGTAAACAGCACTATATTAATATTATACACAACTTAAATATTAAAAGCGTTCGTATAAATACCAGTATGTTATCTCCCCCAAAAGAGATTAAATAAAGAGTGGGGCATGAACTCACCTGATGTATGCAAAGAGTACTTAGGGTTTATTTGAGAAACGAGAGGATAGCCACCTTCAAAGGTTACCTAGATCATGTGAGTACATAAGTACGTGTAAATGAAAGACATGTGGAACCCTAATCATACCAAAACCAAAGACTCAAGCTTCCAGAAAAATAAACACGTTTGACCTAGTTGACCCGTTTGACCCGTTGGTGACATTATGAGTTATAATTCAAATAAAGCCAATGAGCACATACAACATACATGATTAACATTCAATTAGTATCATACGTATGCTATATCAACCAGGTGTATCACTTAGATCATCATACAATCAAGTACTATACAAGTCATGCGAATCTAGAACATTAACATATCCACTAGTTATAATACAACTAACATGTCACACAAGGTTCAACCATTCATCACATGCCATGTGAAGCCACTCACGACTTCACATCCTAAACCCTGCCAATCCTACTAAGTAGGGGCCTCAGATCCGCACGCGTGTATAATGATCATAACCATATTCTTTAAGCATATGCATTGCATTCACAACATCACAACAATCAATTACCAGTCCCAAGCATGATGTCCTACTACTACACAACATCCAAACCATACATGATCACAATGTCCAAATATCATTCATGATTATCTCAACATCACAAACAACCAAGTTATCATATCTTACCACATTAGAATTCATCCATGATCATACTAACATGCTCCTAACATCCCAGATAGGTTCCAACTACCATCTATCACATTTTACATGAATAAAGTTTCCCTTTTGGGAAAGCATATCCCAAAATCTATCAATTACCCAATATGCTCATGGATTCATCAATAACATACCAATTCAACTCATATCATCATCTAAACATGATTAACCACATTCAAACATCATAACCCATCAATTCATATCTTAAAAAGTTACTATCTTTAGTAATGTATGAACTATAACATGTTTTCTTGAATTTCCAATGATCACAACAACAATCTAACATCTAATTATCACCATGAACACATCCATAACATCATAACATCCATAGTTCAACATTTCATGCAAATAAAGTTACTATTATTAGTAACCTATGAACATCAACCCTAAATCATCAATTTCTTGCAAGATTCATGATTCCTAACATTCATACAACTTATTAATCACCACACATTCATCAAACAATCATCATTCATCCATAATCATGCCCAAAATCGAATTAGGGTTTGACTAGAATCAAAACCCATGATTAAACCACTAACAACATGTAATTCATCCATGATCGACGTTAACTAACATGTATTCAACATAACTAACATATAAACATCACCAAACAACATCCAATTCGATCCCATGAGGGTCAATTTCACTTCCAAGGTTCGGCCATAAACAAACACTCACAAAAACATGAAAAATCTAACGTTTAAACGTGTGATTGCTTGAAATTGATGCTTCCAACAAGTTGTGCACCTTGTAATCGAACGAAATCGAGGTTTAGGGGCTTGATCTTGGTCGAAATCGAAGTGGGGAGGGTGAGTGTGTGTGGTTCGCGGCCTATGGGGGGTGGATTAGGTTTGGGTTTGTTTTATTTAATTTTAATTTACATATTTACCCTTTTAACCCTTGTAATTTGTATTTTATAAAAACTAAGCTTTAAACTCTTTGTAAAGTGTTTTTAACTTCATAATATAAAGATATAAACTTATAAAATTCATTATATATCTTATCTTTATAAAAACACAAGACATACGAATAAATAGGCACGTTTCCGCGTTACGCGATTAATTTTCTAATTAACCTTTTATAAATGTGTAAACACATAAACATAACCCAATACTCACATAATCACTTAGATTCACATCAAATTAACATTATTCATTATTATTAGGTCACCAACGTTAAACGACAACTAGTGTGTGCTCACGACACGTGTATACAAGACTTAACGGAACTAACGGTGTTTGGTAACGGAAATTTACCGGATGTCACATTATCCCCATGTTGAAAGAATTTTCGTCCCGAAAATTGCGTTACATGGTGAGAGTGTTCCATCACTGGTTTCCATCACTGGTCTACTGCATTGGCACACAAAAATCGAAATCGATTGAGTTTTGGAGGAGTTGTCACATCATCCCCATGTTGAAAGAAATTTCGTCCCGAAATTTTAAATCAATACCTTCGTCTGCTGGCATCGTCCCTTCGAATAGTTGAGGGTACTTAAGCTCCATTTGATCTTCCCGTTCCCATGTGAATTCCGGTCCACGTCGCGAATTCCAACGGATCTTGACAATGGGTATTTTGCTTTGCTTAAGTGTTTTCACCTCACGGTCCATCACCTCCACTGGTTCCTCAATAAAACGCAATTGTTCATCCACCTGAATTTCTTCTAGTGGTACGACCGTCGTTTCATCAGTTATGCACTTCTTCAAGTTTGACACGTGAAATACATCATGAATTCCACTTAGCGAATCAGGTAGGGCTAATCGATAGGCGACTGGACCTATTCTTTCCACTATCTCAAATGGTTCAACGTACCTCGGATTTAGTTTCCCCCGTTTACCAAACCGAACTACGCCTTTCCATGGTGAGACTTTCAACAAAACCTTGTCACCAACATGAAACTCTAAGGGTTTTCGTCTCTTGTCAGCATAACTCTTTTGCCTGTCCCGCGCTGCAGCCATACGGTTCCGTATCTGTATAATTTTCTCAGTCGTCTCATGAATTAACTCGGGACCTGTTATCTGACTATCACCAATTTCTGCCCAGCAAACCGGTGATCGACATTTTCTCCCATACAACGCCTCGAAAGGTGCTGCCTGTATACTAGTGTGATAACTGTTGTTATAAGAAAACTCCACCAATGGCAGGTGAATTCCCAGTTATTCCCGAAGTCAATCACACAAGCACGTAGCATATCCTCCAACGTCTGTATAGTACGCTCACTCTGACCATCCGTTTGTGGATGATATACAGTACTCATATCCAAACGTGTACCCAAGATTTCTGCAATGATTGCCAGAAATGTGACGTGAAACGAGCGTCACGGTCGGAGATAATTGAGATCGGTACCCCGTGTCTCGAAACGATCTCCTTGAGGTACAGGCGAGTTAACTTCTCCATCTTGTCGGTTTCCTTTATTGCAAGGAAATGAGCAGACTTTGTCAATCGATCCAGAATAACCCATATCGTGTCACAACCAGTACTAGTCCGGGGTAGCTTAGTAATAAAATCCATGGAGATTTGTTCCCATTTCCACATTGGAATCTCGGGTTGTTGTAATAGTCCGGATGGTTTTTGATATTCCACTTTTACCTTCGAGCAGGTCAAACACTTGCTCACGTACCTAGCTACATCCGCTTTCATGTTAGGCCACCAATAGTGAGCCTTTAGGTCATGATACATCTTGTCGGATCCAGGATGTATAGAATACTTAGATTTGTGTGCCTCGCTCATAACTAAATCTCTCAGATTTCCATGAACAGGCACCCAAAGTCTATCCATGAAATACCGAATTCCATCCTCTTTCACCACTAGCTGCTTATCCATTCCCCTTAACAATTCAGAACCAATATTTTCTACTTTTAAAGCTTCTATCTGTGCCTCCTTAACTTGTTCGGGCAGTTGGGTACTGATAGTAAGCTGTAAAGCTCGCACCCGTCGGGGTTTAGCTGTTTCCTTCCTGCTTAAAGCATCGGCAACTACGTTCGCCTTTCCCGGATGATACTTAATTGCGCAATCATAATCATTTAGTAGTTCCACCCAACGTCGCTGCCTCATATTCAACTCTTTTTGCTCAAAGATATGTTGAAGACTCTTGTGATCGGTGTAGATAGTGCACTTGGTACCGTACAAATAATGTCTCCAGATCTTTAAGGCAAAAACTACTGCACCCAATTCTAAGTCATGGGTAGTATAGTTCTTCTTATGAACCTTTAGTTGTCTCGAGGCGTAAGCTATCACCTTGTCTCGTTGCATCAAGACACAACCCAATCCTTGAATGGATGCATCGCAATACACCACAAAGTCATCTGTTCCTTCTGGTAATGCTAATATCGGGGCAGTACAGAGTTTTTGTTTTAATAATTGGAAAGCTGATTCTTGACTCTCAGTCCATTTGTATGTCGTTCCTTTGTGAGTTAAGGCTGTGAGAGGTTGTGCGATCTTAGAAAATCCTTCTATGAATCGGCGGTAATATCCTGCTAATCCTAGAAATTGTCTTATCTCGCTTGGTGTTTTGGGTGTAGTCCAATTCTTTATCGCCTCAATTTTGGCAGGATCAACGTGTATTCTTTTCTCATTAACAATATGACCTAGGAATTGTACCTCTCTTATCCAAAAGTCACACTTTGAGAATTTAGCATACAGCTGCTCATTTTTCAACAGTTCCAAGATCATTCGTAAGTGCTCTTCATGCTCCTCCTTGGTCCTAGAGTATATCAGTATATCATCGATGAACACAATGACAAACTGATCAGATAAGGTTTGCACACGCGGTTCATGAGGTCCATGAACACAGCAGGTGCATTAGTCAACCCAAAAGGCATGACCAAGAACTCATAATGACCATAACGAGTACGAAACGCAGTCTTGGGAATGTCTTCTTCTCGAACTCTGAGTTGATGATAACCAGATCTCAAGTCAATCTTCGAGTAATAGCTTGATCCTTGAAGCTGATCGAACAAGTCGTCGATACGAGGTAAAGGGTATCGGTTCTTGACTGTTACTTTGTTTAACTCTCGATAATCGATGCACATCCGGAATGTGCCATCCTTCTTCTTAACAAAGAGTACAGGAGCTCCCCAAGGTGATGTACTAGTTCGAATAAAGCCTTTATCCAAAAGCTCCTGAAGTTGTGACGACAACTCCTGTAGTTCGTTTGGTGCTAATCGATAAGGTGCCCTAGCAATCGGAGCTGCGCCGGGAGTCAACTCAATCTGGAATTCCACTTGGCGGTGCAGTGGTATCCAGGAAGATCTTCTGGGAACACCTCCGGAAAGTCGCGTACTACGGGAATATCCTCCATTCTCTTTTCTTCCTTTTGCTTATCGGTTACAAGTGCTAGGATAGCCACGCGGCCCTTTCGTAACAACTTTTGAGCTTTCATGTACGAGACGATGCCTATCACAGCACCACTCCTATCACCTTTGACAGTAAGAACTTGATCACCAACCGGGATCCGTATAATCTTCTCGTGACATATGACTTCCGCTTGCTTGCTAGAGAGCCAATCCATGCCTATCACAACATCAAAACTCCCCAGCGTAACAGGCATGAGATCTATAGCGAAAGTATGACCAACAAGTTCTATCCTACAGTCTTTAAGGATATGCGTTACATGGATTTGTTTACCGTCGGCTAATTCCACAGTGTATTTAGATTCTAAAGCAGAGGGTATATCACTTAAAAGACTACAGAACTTTAAGGACACAAAACTCCTATCGGCTCCAGTATCAAATAGTACCGTAGCAAAACAACCATTAACAGGGAATCTACCAGTAACAGTTGTGGGATCATTTAGAGCCTCACCTGAGCCAATGACGAAGGCTCTCCCTTTGGCTCCATCTTTATTGCCGCCATTTCCAGTGCCATTTCCACCATTGTTGTTATTATTACCATTGTTGTTGTTGTTACCATGGTGTTGGTGTTGTTGTTGTTATTGTTGCCATTTCCGTTCCTCCTTAGTTGTGGGCAGTTTCGCTTGTAATGCCCTTCTTTCCCACATTCAAAGCAACCCTTGGGAGTTTCTTGGGATTGTTGTGGCCTCCTCATTAGTTCACCACGACAATCCTTTGCAGCGTGTCCAATTTTTCCACAGCGTTGACACTTGAAGCTATCACACCGTCCCACATGGTGGTAGTTACACCGTGGGCATTTGGGATGTCTACCGCCGTAACCGCTGGGTCCTTGGTTATTTGGGGCAGTTTGGTTGAAATTGCGGTTATTATCGAACCGCCGCTGCTGCTGCTGAACTGGCTGTTGCTGCTGTTGGGATTGTTGTTGACCGCCAGACGATGATGATGATGGTTTGTTGTTGCTGTTGCTGGGAGCATCCCACTTCCTTTTGTTATCGGGCATGCTCACCACAGCGCCCCGTTTGGGTAACCGCCCTTGCTCTACCGCCTGATCAGTAAGTTTATGGGCAATTTGGATGGCCTGCTGAATCGTAGTCGGGTTAGAAGCTATTACCATACTTTGGATTTCAGGCACCAATCCTCGTATGTAGTGCTCGATTCTCTTATGTGTCTCATTAACCATTCCTGGACATAATGTAGCCAACTCATGAGTACGGGTCGTGTAAGCCTCAATTTCTGAACCCTTCATCTTGAGCTGCCAGAATTCCATCTCCAACTTTTGCACCTCGTTTCGAGGACAGTACTCCTCGATCATCATATCTTGAACTCATTCCAGGGGAGTCCATTTGCCATCGCTTGTCCAAGCATCTGGACTTGCGCATTCCACCAAGACAGGGCAGCACCCTCCAAAGTCCCGGTGGCATACTTTACTTGATCCGCTGGTGGACAGTTACATTTGGAGAAAACGGACTTAGTCTTCTCGAACCAGCATACCAGCCCTACAGCACCCTCTGTGCCGCTGTAGGTGTGTGGTTTATAGTCCATGAAGGACTTGTATGTACACACTGGTGGTCCTGTTTTAACACAACACACATTAATCAAACATCCCCTACAGTTATAAAGGATATCAGATTTGTTTTCCTGTCGTTGTTTACCTGCTGGCTGACCCGCGTGGGCAGCAGCCACTGCCGCCTGAACATGCTCATTAATTAGAGCAGCCAATTCTGCGGGAGTCATGTTAATAGCACCACCACCCTGTTCTCCGGTGCCACGTCCACGTCCGCGTCCACGACCACGTCCACGTCCGCGTCCACGACCACGTCCACGTCCACGTCCACGAGCGTCCATTCTTTTCACTTTATATTTACAATACAATAATGAGTAACATCATACACATTTAACTCATTGAAGCGTAGTAAATAGTAAATGAAAGAAATAACGTATCATCACAACCACAACATTCATAACAAAAATAATAATCAAAGTAAATAAATTGCAATAAGTCACAATGTATTTAGCAATGTCAAAATTGAAGTTTTGTCGTTCGTGTGGGGAAACAACCCTTCCCACATAGGTTTCAAAAGAAAACACTACGTAGTCTAAGTCATATAAAGAAGTCAGTCGACAACGTCTGACCCATCACTATCATCCTCCATCTCCTCCGGTTCCTCTTCCTCGGGTCTCTCCTCGGGATCCTCCTCATCCTCAGAGTCTCCGGCAGGAGCAGGAGCTATAGCAATCTGAAGTGCTGCTAGTTGAGCTTCTAAAATGGCAATTCTATTATCGGCTATGGCGTCCCGCTGTTCACGAGCAGTCACGCATCCTTGGAGTGCCTTAACACCATCTTGCATATGGTGACAACCGTTCAGCGTCTTCCCGTGTTCTTCCTTGAGTTCATCCAATTGATGTCTCAGGTTGTACACCTCTTGCTGTAGTGTACAGACATCACCCGTGAGTCGTCTTACACGATGCTGTTCAGTATCCAGTGCAGCCATTAGTGCAGCAATCAGTTGCTCGTTGGACTACGCCGTTCGTGGGAGTGAAAGCATGGGTTGATTGGCATTGTTCCTAGTCCTTGGCTTTAGGACAGGTACGCGCTCCCTAAACATGATGTGGTCAACAAACCTAGGATAAGAACGCCAGTCTCGCGGAGGGTCACGCTTCATCAATACGAATGGTTGATCCCAGTCAATCTCCTCTCGGGGATAAGCCAGTCGGGGCCAATCGAATCCATCATCAGGTACAGGTGCGGGAGGTGGGGATTCAGATCGTGTAGGTGATTCGGGTCGTTTACCCGAGCTCTCGAAGACGATGCCATGCTGCAGAGAGTGTGACGTGTATGCCAATGAGTATACAGTAAATGAGAGTAAGGCACAGGTAACTAATTAACTGTGTGCGGTTATAGTCTAGTGTGTATGCAACCTAGTTCCCTATAACCAATGGCTCTGATACCCATCTGTCACACCCTCAAAATCCACTTGCGGAGCTTTACCGCGAGGCGTGTGAACAAACCAGGATCACAGTCAATAGTTACTTAGAACGACTCTAAATGCCATAATTTAAACAAAATCAACCAAAATATAAACTTTAAACAATGCGGAAGCATTTCGAAAACAACCCAAGTCAATAAAGTATAACTATGGAAAAACAAGTGCCAACCCAAAAGAGTAAACCATAATTGTTAAAATGTTAAATTGTCTTGAAGAATCATGTCTTAAAATACAGTGAACCATCCAGTGCTCCTATGGCAAGCAAGCTAAGGACCTGAGAAAAGCATACTAAAAAGTCAACACATAGGTTGGTGAGTTCAAGAGTTTGAGTTCAATAAACATATAAATAGTTGTGATATATATAAGCAGTGTATGGTAATAGATAGCTAGTCTATTATCAGTAAATATTAATACATAGTGATTTCGCAATTGAAGCTGACTGTGATAGTTGTTGCCTCCTGTCACGACTTACCATGTCGTGACAATGTTCAATAGGACAAATTGCACCCGGTTGACCTCGAGTCACACAGGTGGGGCTCGTCAGACCCAGTAGTACTACCCAAGTTTCCCCGCTATTAAATATTAACAATTCAAAAGTGTGAGGACTTTTCCCATGGTAAACAGCACTATATTAATATTATACACAACTTAAATATTAAAAGCGTTCGTATAAATACCAGTATGCTATCTCCCCCAAAAGAGATTAAATAAAGAGTGGGGCATGAACTCACCTGATGTATGCAAAGAGTACTTAGGGTTTATTTGAGAAACGAGAGGATAGCTAACCTTCAAAGGTTACCTAGATCATGTGAGTACATAAGTACGTGTAAATGAAAGACATGTGGAACCCTAATCATACCAAAACCAAAGACTCAAGCTTCCAGAAAAATAGACACGTTTGACCTAGTTGACCCGTTTGACCCGTTGGTGACATTATGAGTTATAATTCAAATAAAGCCAATGAGCACATACAACATACATGATTAACATTCAATTAGTATCATACGTATGCTATATCAACCAGGTGTATCACTTAGATCATCATACAATCAAGTACTATACAAGTCATGCGAATCTAGAACATTAACATATCCACTAGTTATAATACAACTAACATGTCACACAAGGTTCAACCATTCATCACATGCCATGTGAAGCCACTCACGACTTCACATCCTAAACCCTGCCAATCCTACTAAGTAGGGGCCTCAGATCCGCACACGTGTATAATGATCATAACCATATTCTTTAAGCATATGCATTGCATTCACAACATCACAACAATCAATTACCAGTCCTAAGCATGATGTCCTACTACTACACAACATCCAAACCATACATGATCACAAATGTCCAAATATCATTCATGATTATCTCAACATCACAAACAACCAAGTTATCATATCTTACCACATTAGAATTCATCCATGATCATACTAACATGCTCCTAACATCCTAGATAGGTTCCAACTACCATCTATCACATTTTACATGAATAAAGTTTCCCTTTTGGGAAAGCATATCCCAAAATCTATCAATTACCCAATATGCTCATGGATTCATCAATAACATACCAATTCAAACTCATATCATCATCTAAACATGATTAACCACATTCAAACATCATAACCCATCAATTCATATCTTAAAAAGTTACTATCTTTAGTAATGTATGAACTATAACATGTTTTCTTGAATTTCCAATGATCACAACAACAATCTAACATCTAATTATCACCATGAACACATCCATAACATCATAACATCCATAGTTCAACATTTCATGCAAATAAAGTTACTATTATTAGTAACCTATGAACATCAACCCTAAATCATCAATTTCTTGCAAGATTCATGATTCCTAACATTCATACAACTTATTAATCACCACACATTCATCAAACAATCATCATTCATCCATAATCATGCCCAAAATCGAATTAGGGTTTGACTAGAATCAAAACCCATGATTAAACCACTAACAACATGTAATTCATCCACGATCGACGTTAACTAACATGTATTCATCATAACTAACATATAAACATCACCAAACAACATCTAATTCGATCCCATGAGGGTCAATTTCACTTCCAAGGTTCGGCCATAAACAAACACTCACAAAAACATGAAAAATCTAACATTTAAACGTGTGATTGCTTGAAATTGATGCTTCCAACAAGTTGTGCACCTTGTAATCGAACGAAATCGAGGTTTAGGGGCTTGATCTTGGTCGAAATCGAAGTGGGAAGGGTGAGTGTGTGTGGTTCGCGGCCGATGGGGGGTGGATTAGGGTTTGGGTTTGTTTTATTTAATTTTAATTTACATATTTACCCTTTTAACCCTTGTAATTTGTATTTTATAAAAACTAAGCTTTAAACTCTTTGTAAAGTGTCTTTAACTTCATAATATAAAGATATAAACTTATAAAATTCATTATATATCTTATCTTTATAAAAACACAAGACATACGAATAAATATGCACGTTTCCGCGTTACGCGATTAATTTTCTAATTAACCTTTTATAAATGTGTAAACACATAAACATAACCCAATACTCACATAATCACTTAGATTCACATCAAATTAATATTATTCATTATTATTAGGTCACCAACGTTAAACGACAACTAGTGTGTGCTCACGACACGTGTATACAAGACTTAACGGAACTAACGGTGTTTGGTAACGGAAATTTACCGGATGTCACATTTCTTGGCCATTTTTAGGCTGCTCCCAAGTTCTTAAACGCAGCTACGTTGTTCCGGATTCATGTGGGCTGTTCCAGAGACTTCCGGGCAGCTTTAAACACATTCGTATGTATCCGGAACCTTCCAGATTCCGAGTAACTTGACTTGATTTTAGGCGGGTCATGACATTCTCCCCCATCTAAACCCATGACGTCCTCGTCGTGTTTCTTGCATGACCCTTGGCTTGTTCTCGTGAGTCGCAAGACGGATAGTGTTTTACCGTGATGACTTGACTCCATCACGGCAGTGTGTACCTCATCGCCTTTGACGATGTACAAAGTGTTTAGAAATGTTGCTGGAGCGACTTTTGCTTTCCGAAAAAAGTCCATCCCGAGCACGATCTTGTAGTTGTCAAATGGTGCTATCGTGAAATCGAGCTTCCCTTGCCATGTCCCGATCTTGGTCTTGACAGCCCATGACATTCCCTCGATCGCTTTAGTGTTACCATTGGTATCTTTGAGAAATCCATCTCATGTGGATATCCTTAGGCCGAGTCTCCTGGCCTCTTCTCGTGTTATGAAGTTGTGGCTTGCTCCGGTATCAATCAGTGCCTTTGCAAGTCGTCCATTTATTTCTAAGTTCACAAAACGAAGTCCCTTCGCCTCCGTGCCTGTGATGTTGCCCTTGTGCTCTGTTGGGCAGGAGTTAACCATCTTTAACGGCTTCCCTTCGTGTGTCGTTAAGGCATTCAATACTTGTAGTTGCATTGCCCCGAGACGAACCTCCTTGTCTTCGTGGGATGCATCGTCATTTCTAGCCACCATGGCTTGCAAACTTTGTTTCTTCGGGCATTCCCGAGCATTATGCGGTCCATCACATATAAAATAGAACTTTGGAGGACGCCTTTCGTTGTCATATCGGGGTGGTCTCCTTTGTTCCACCTTCCGATCATGATTGGGCTTAACTCCCCAACCTTTCTCGTCATCACTTTCTTCATTCATGGGCTTATAGGATCTTTTTTCTTTATGATTAATGAAGCTTTCAACTATTGCAATGGCTGAAGCTAGATCTTGGACGCTTCGTCTTTCCAAATCTATCTTGGCCCATGGTTGTAATCCATCGAGAAAGAAGAAAAAAGAGTCTTTATCCGATAAATCCGGGATCTCAAGGACAAGTGTTGTAAACTCTTTAACATAATCCTTGATGGTCCCGGTTTGTTGAGCTTACGAAGTCGACTTCTTGCTTCGTGCTCAGCGTTTACCGGATAAAATTGTCTTTTGAGCTCTTGAACAAATTAATCCCAAGTTTTGATAGTGAACGTACCTCGTTCAATATCCATGCTTTGTCGTCTCCACCATAGAGCTGTTGTATCTTTGAGATACATAGTGGCTGTCTTGATTTTAGTGGCGTCATCGAGGATTTGTACCCCTCCTAGGTACTGCTCCATTTCCCAAATAAAATCATCAACCGCCCGAGCTTCCCGTTTGCCCATAAACGGTGATGGTTTGGGAATTTCAACTCTCGGTGCAAAGTTCACGACATTACCTCCTGTCGTGATCATGGCGTTGTGGCAATCAACAACTTTAGCTTCCAAGCCTAGTAGACTTCGATGCATGTCACTTGACAGTTCATCCATGTCTTTTTGTAGCTTGGTAGTAACATCTTTGATTGCATCTTTGAACATCAACTTTACTTCTTCTCGAAGTTGTTCCATAGCAGCCTTGAGTCTTTACCGGAGATCACTGAAATCTTCTTCCAAAGCATCCAATCGTTGGAAACACAAGTCTACTTGAGTTCCTATCTCGACAAGACCTGTTTCCATGTCACCAACTCGTTTTTCCAAGGTACGATCCTTGGAAGTACCTCGATCCTTCTTTGATCCCTTCTGGGATTCATCACGTCCTCATTTCTCTTCAATGGTTACGAGTTTGCTTGTTTTGGTTGTCATTCCCTAATGAACCGACGCGGCTCTGATACCATTTGTCACGGAGTTAGTTTCTTCAAGTCTCGTGTGGCACTTAGATTCAATCTAAGTGCAGCCTTTGTGACCCAAAAGATGTATCGTATCAAGTAACGATGTGGAAGTGTTTACAAGCTCGTAATACAAATAACTTTGTATTGCTTATAAGAGTGTTTACAAGGGTGAGTTACAAGTATGCTTACACAATACTTGTATGAGTTCTTGAGTGGTTTTTTGGGTGACTACAAATGAGCCTAACAACTTCTATTTATACTGGTCTAGTGTCTCTAGATCATTCATGATCTAGAGACTTCTAATCCTAGATCTTTACAAGTATTCTTTAGAAATTTCTATGACAATTATCTATGACATTTCAAGCATTTTCTAGAGCTTTTCTAGTAGCTCTAGATCTTGATGATTCCAGCTCTTTCTTGGCCATTTTTAGGCTGCTCCCAAGTTCTTAAATGCAGCTACGTTGTTCCGGATTCGTGTGGGCTGTTCCGAGACTTCCGGGCAGCTTTAAACACATCCGTATGTATCCGGAACCTTCCAGATTCCGAGTAACTTGACTTGATTTTAGGCGGGTCGTGACAATATGCTTTAATTATATTATAAAGGGTCCTAATATATATACACCCACTTAGATAAATCGACTCCTCTTTATACGTCGCGTATAGGTCTATACGCGGCGTATAAGGTCGAATACACTAAAAACGAAGAAAATTCAGGGGGCTGTCAGAGATCTATACGCCCCATATAGCCTTATACGACCCCTCTATACGGCACATATAGGGTTATACGACGCGTATAGCGAATTTCGAAACTGACTACGAGGAAAAATTCAGGGGGCTGTCAAAGGGCTATACGACACATATAGCCCTATACGACCCCCTCTATACTACGCGTATGGGGCTATACGACACGTATAGAAATTTTAGGGTGTTGATTTAAAATATTGAGGTGTCTATTTAACTAAACTCATTATAAATTTATTAACCTACGTTACTTAAGAGCATTTAGTATTATTTTTCTTCAAAAATAATTACAAGATAATTTTAACTTTTTCATTATTTACTAGATTTTCTTCTTTCTACAAAGTTAAAAGACAAGATTTGTTTGCATGCACTTTTCTAAACAAGTGACATCGAAAGCAAAACAATGATCATATTGATAACCGATATCGACTTGTCACACTTCAAATTGAATACAATGTAAATTCATCATCTTATAAACCGAATGCATCACATCTTGTAATGAATAAAGTGATTGCAACTTGTTCACCTATTATGAACACCATTAGAACCATATAATGGTCGGCATCAAACAGTTACCAACGCGTATATTCACGAGTAATCTATTTGATTAAGAAAAACAAATAAGTCAAAAGCAAAAAATAACGAAAAGATGTCTTAGCAAAAGCAAATTAAAGTAAAGGGAGGGGGGAGAGCCGGGAACCATTTGCATTGGTGCATGTGGATGGAGTATTTTGCAAGATAATAAGATATATATTATTATTTCTTAGCTATATATTAAACTAGTTAAATCAAATCGTCCACTCTTACCAGTTACTTCATATGTTTATTTTATTTGCATTTATAATTAACAGATTTTAGCCTTAGCTATATTTTAAATACATGGGTCTTACACGTTTCGAATTAGATAAATTATATATTATTATAAATTTTTAGTATAGATAACCAACGTATTTAAGCTTTAAACAATAGCATAATATATATATATATATATAAATACAAATATAAAGAAATGAAAAGAAAGAAAAATCAAAAGTTGTTTCTTAGTTTCACACGTCTTTGTGCCCAAAAGGGTGGGTTCGGTTTGAGCGTTCATTAATCAGGTGGACCTATATGCTCCGAGGTGGTTACACGAGGTGTAATGTAGTCTGGTAAGCGTATCTGTTTTGGGTACAGAGGGTCATAGGTTCGAATCCTGTCACCTTGATGTAACGCATTCCTTCACCAAATACTTAAATATTGACTATCCATAAACCTTTCTATATACATTTTTAAGGTATTATAATTTTAACAAAGATTAGCTAGAAATTAATTTGTATTTTAACAAAAAATAAGTCTCATTAAAGTATTTTTAATAAAACCTTATTTATCTCTAGAAAGAGATTATGATTAATATAGTATTAATAAGCATTTATTAAGAAAACTTTTTTAGAATCAAGATTTTTACCAAAAATATTAAATTTATTGTGTTGAGAACATGTGGACAATCTTAGGTGAAGACTAGGTGGAGATGATGTTGCTAGAAAATATCCACGTGGTTGATAGTTATCTTCTTTTATTAGTATAGATTGTTTATAAAAATTAAAAATGGATAAAAATAAGTTGATAAGTTAACTAACTCGAGTATTTTTCATCTCTATGTGAAAGCATAACGTTCAATAAAATATTAAGTGTAAAATGTCATTTTCGTCCCTAACATTTTGTTTAATTTGTCATTTCAATCGAAATTTTTTTTTTACAATTTCAGTCACTGTAATTTACCAAATGTTACTATTTTCATCAATTTCACTAACTCCATTAAGATCTCTGGTAAATATGAGGATATTTTAGTCTTTTTCAACATCCTAATTATCCAATTAAAACAAATTAATTAATTAATATTCGATTAAAACTAAAAAACATATGAAACGACTAGTGAGACCGGACGATTCGATTTAGAAGCTTCGATTAACTATAACTCATGTTGTTCGATTGAGATCTGATGTAGGATTTCAATTGATTTTAAATTACCTTAATCGAACAACAAAAGTTAGAGTAACTCATAGCTTTTTAATCGAAGCGCTTGATCTCACTAGTGGATTCATATGTCTTTTAGTTTTAATTGAATATTAATTGATTAATTGTTTAATCGGATAAATAGAGTGTTAATAAAGACTAAAATACCCTCATATTTAACGGAGATTTTAAGCGAGTTATAAGTGAAGTGGATGAAAATGACAACGTTTGGTAAACTACAGTGACTGAAATGACAAAAAATAGTTTTGAATTGAAATGACAAATTCAAAAAACCCTATGTTGGATTAAGAAGAAGGCTAATGCAACCAAAACTAAGTCACTTAGTTAATTTTGGTACTGAATGCAAAGGCTTCCGAAGCTTAGCATGGAACTTCCAAAGGTTGTAGAGTTCTTCCGAAGACAAAGTGAAAGATCAACTTCCGAAGACAGAACTCTACTTCCAAAGTCAAGTGTATACTTCCGAAGTTTAAGCCTTAGAAGAATGAACTGAAGACCACTTCCGAAGTATGATGAAAAGAAGAAGTCTCCAAGCCTTGGAAGAAGCAGCCTCTTCCGAAGTATAAGTGGCTTCGGAAGTACTTACTCTTCCGAAGCCATTTAACCTTCGGAAGACACTGCTATGACCAGTGGACACAAGTATGGTCTTTGACACTCCGCTGCAGACCTCTGATACTGTATGGCTTCTTCCTAAAGAACCATGCAGTTGACCATACTTTATTCCACTGTTCACCTTTTCATGATAGTATATGTTACCAACTTTAGTTGGTGACAAAAGGAAAGTCAGGGACATGTCCTGACTACCAAATCTCAAACAAGACTTTATCCGAGATACCTTAAACTTTAGTCTTGTAGTATAGACTTTAGCTATAGGATCTCAGCTGGTATCAAAGTATGTCCAGCTGTAGGTAGTATTATATATAGGTTCTCTTTGTAACTCATTGTAACAACAACAACTACTGCTTGTAAGAGTCTTGTATCTTTGAGTTGAGAAGAAATATATAAAAGTACCTTGAAAATTACTTCATGTGTTCTTTATTACTTTCTATATTGTGACCAACTCTTACTGACTCCATCTTAATCCGAGTGTTGTTCTAGGTGAGTTTGAGAGAAAAACATAAGTGTTTAGTGACAAACAACGATCCTGCAATTGGTATCAGAGCATATCAGGCTCTTGATTGCGTGATCTCACCATCCAAATCAACCTGTTTTTCACTCCTCCCTATAAAACACTCACTCATATGGCCCTTAACAAGTCCGAGGTAGAGATGGGAACCATGACAAAGGCTCCCATAATTACTCCTGAAAATTTCAGGTCTTGGAGCAGGAGAATGGAAGGCTTCATCAGATATCAAGACAGCAAGATGTGGAACTCCATTGTCAATTGCCCGTATAAGCCTAAGGTGGCATCACCTGGTGGAAATGGTGCCATGATAGAAAAGGCTGTAGAAGATTATTCTTATGAAGAGAGAAAGAAGATGGACATCGACAGCAATGCTATGACCATTCTCATGACTGCAATACCGAACTCCATTATGGTAGGATTCGAGCATTGCATGACTGCTAAAGAATTGTTTGATGCACTTGCTCAGATGTACTCAAGCTCCAGTGACTCAAAGAAGGACTCACTGAAGCAGCAGTTCGAGAACTTCACTCATATTGCTGGAGAGACCCTCAGCCAGCAGTACTTCAGGTACATGGATCTTATCTCTTCTCTTCAGTTTGTGTAGATCACTCCCGAACTCAGAGATCTTACTAGAAAGTTCATGAGTGCTCTTCCAAACGAGTGGAATTTTACTGTGTCTCTACAAGAGGACAGAGAACTTGAAAACTCTCACAATGACTGAACTCTACGGCATCCTTGATGGATATCGCCTAGAGATGGATAGTAAGAAGTGCCACCAAACTAGCAGACCCTTGAGTCGTCCTGCTAGCAACGCTTTAATGGTTGCTGAAGGCTCATTACCCCCACAACCTCACATTTCCTGACTTATCAGCAACCATCCTACTCTCCTGGACCTTACATCACTTTTCCTGAGACTCTAAGGTCTCAACAGGCTCAACACAACTCCTTTCAGGAAAGTTGTGCCTTTGTCTCAGGAAGTGGACACTCTGGTAATTTTCAATACTGCTTTGATGATCTTGAGTGCTTCGGTCCAAATGATGTAGAGTATGTGAACATTATCTAGCAGATGGCTCTTTTAACTTATAGAGCAAAGAAGTTCTTTAAGAGAACTAGAAGGCACTTCCCTCAAAACCCAACTACCAGCAAGTTCGGGTTTGACAAGACCAAGGCAAAGTGTTACAACTGTAACCAACTGGGTCACTTTGCAAGGGAATGCAAGGCTCCCAAGACCAATCCGGGAACCCCACAGGCCTCCACACATCCCTCAACCTCAAAGCCCGCTGAGAAGTCAACTGAAACAACTACAATAGCTCAAGAAGTTGACTGGAGCTTCATGGTACATGATGTAACTCCTGCTCAAGCTCTCATGGCTGGAACAGATGATGCCCAGGTATATGAACATCTCTGCACTCCAGCCTGTATAGCTAAAGTTAAACTATATCAGGATTACAATATGAAAATCAGATCTGATATTGAGTCTTTAAATATCTTAAAATCTGATTTTAAAAGAGCTAAATCTAACTATAAAAGAAAATTGAGGAGTTGGAGAAAACTGTGTCTCTTTTAAAACATGAACACACCAACGACTAGACTTAAATCAAAGATCTGATATCCAAATTGTCTGAGGCTCAAGCCCAGCTTGTCACTGCTGAGGCTCAGGCCAGGAAGCATGCTATCTCTAAGCAAAACTTCCAAGCTATTCTTGTATCATCCTCCCACTCCAAACTCTGCTATCAGAACAAAGGAGGGTGGGAAACCAATGAAATTGCTCCACCACACTCCTATGAGTCTATTAGACAGCCTAGATGTGGTACTGAAGAGCAATAGGTTCTAACTGCTGACCCTTCCTCACCAGAGTTGAAGGATGAAGCAACAATAGTGGTCACCACAGGAAAGGAACAGGTAGATGTACCCATCTCCTCCTGTGAAGAACAAATCCTAACCACTAAGGCTAGAAGAAGCAGAGCTAAAGCTGCTAGGAGAACTGCCAAGAAGGTGGCTGAGTCCAAGCTGAAGATTGATCCCAAGTAGAAGGGTGTCTTTATCTAAGCTGGATTCCAAGTGGTATGTACCTCTGATTCAGGAAAGGAGTGTAATACCAGCACTTCTGTCCTACCAAAGGATCAGAAGTTGAAGGAAAAAGTTGCTGATGAAGAAAAGAAGCCCAAGAAACAGCAACCCTCACATTCCCAAAGAACTAACATTGCATGCATAATGTGTGGTCTGCAAAACCACATCGCAAAATATTGTTACTACAATCATGCAAGCACACATTATGCAAATATGTTGAAAAGAAGGAGTCAAGGAAGGTTTCACATTTGGACCTTTTCAAATGGTTCAAGTGATGAAAAAGGGAAAACTAGTCTGAGAAGCCAGGTTGCTTTCGGAAAGAAACTCTTTCTTCCAAAGGGAAAATGGCTTCGGAAGCAAAAGCTACTAAGGTTCGGAAGAACAAGAAAGTTCCCTTGAAACCTCCCCAGAAGAAGACTGCTTTGGAAGAAAAGGTGGTGAAGACTTCTTCTAAAAGAAAGAAGCTTCGAAAGATAGCATGCTGAAGTGATTACTAATCAACAAGATCAACCAAGATCAAAAGGGACTGGAAGATCAAAGAAGATGCTGCAACCCAACCTCTTCTTCAAAGACCTCTATTGAACCCTCATGCATAACATTTGGTTCAATTATGTCATTATCTTTGGAAGAACCCAAGACCAGCAAGGCTTGGGCTTCCAAACAAAACTAACATTCTCATCTTATGTGAAGGGACATCCATATGACACGAACAACAATATCTGGATGTAGATAGTGGATGCTCCAGGCACATGACAGGGAACAGATCTCTTCTTCAACAGTTTCAGAACTATGATGGAGGTCCTGTCCAATTTAGAGGTGAGGCCGGATGATATATTTCTGATAGGGAGTATATCCAATGGTAAATTAAAGGTTGACAAATTTCACTTTGTCAAACAACTTGAACACAATCTATTAAGTGTTTCTCAATTCTATGATCAAAAGCACCAAATGCTTTTCACAGAACATGAATGCATTATCCTCAAACCTGGGATGACAATTCCTCCGGAATTGGTGCTTCTTAGATCTTCCAGAAAAGGGGATATGTACAAGCTTGATATGAACAATGTTTCCCTAATGGGAGAAGTATCATGCTTTCTTTCCAAAGCTGATAGTGATGAGTCAACACTGTGGCATAAACGTATGTGTCATGTAAATTTTAAGACAATGAATAAATTGGCTAAAAATAACTTGGTACATGGTTTGCCTAAAAAGGAGTTTTTCTACAAAGATAACTGTGTTGCATGCCTGAAAGGGAAACAACACAGGACATCTCATAAATCCAAATGTGTTAACTCTATCACTACTCTATTACACTTATTGCACATGGATCTTTTTGGTCCCACAAGTATAATGAGCAATGGAAGGAAATCATATTGTTGTGATAGTTGATGATTTTAAAAGATTCACATGGGTATTCTTTTTAAGAACTAAAGATGAAACTACTAAAACACTAAAATATTTTATTCTTAAAATAGAAAATCAAATTATCACAAGGTTAAAATCATTAGAAGTGATCAAGGGACTGAGTTTAAGAACTTTGTTCTTTACTCATTCTGTAACTCAAAAGGGATTGCTAGACAATATAGTGCTCCCAGAACTCCTCAACAAAATGGTGTTGCTGAGAAGAGGAATAGAACTTATTGAGGCTGCTCGAACCATGTTAGCTGATTCAAAACTACCTCTAACATTCTAGGCAGAGGCAGTCAGCACTGCATGCTATGTACAGAACAGAGTTCTTGTAGTTAAGCCCCATGGAAAACCCCTTATGAGCTATGGAACAAAAGGCCACTGTTCATTGGCTTTCTAAGGTCCTTTGGCAGCAGGTGTACCATACTTAACACAAAAGACAATTTGGCAAAGTTTGCTGAAAAGTCAGATGATGCTATCTTTGTTGGATACTCTTCTAGCTCCGAAGCTTACAGAGTATACAACATTAAAAATCAACAATTTAAGGAGTCATTCAATATAGTTGTTAATGAGCACACTTTTGTGTTAGGGGGAATGGCACTGATCATATCTTTGATTTAGAATTGTTTCCAAACTATTCTAAACCATCTTGTGAGAATGTTTCAGTTGGAACAGGTGCTCAAAATGATGCTAATACTGATGCTAATGATCAACTATTTGAGCTTCCCAGACCTAGTCCAAATTCTCCAAGAGCTGCAACAAACGAAGTCTGCACAATTCACAGATCTGATAGCTTGACTATATCAAGGAATTATGAAGCTTCTTCGAGTAAATCACTTACTGAGCCTCAAAACTCATCAGGTGATCCACCACAACACCAGGCAGAAGGAAGTAGTGTTATGAAGGGACAGGAAACTGTTAACACCACTTCACAGCCAACCATTGATGATGTTTCTCACTCATTCAATCAGTCCTCATTGAATGATTTTAAAACAACAGCAGGATGGAGTGTTCCAGTTCCTGAGTAGAATATGTCCAACCTGGATCTATCTCTGCAACTAGAAGTGATTCCTCGCCTTAGGATTCATAACCCTCATCCTGCTGAGAATATCATAGGGGATGTCACTGAGGGTGTGAGAATAAGAGGACAGACTCATCATGGGAATGTCTGCTTGTACTCATGCTTTCTATCCCAGATGGAACCCAAGAAGGTAGAAGATGCCTTAAAAGATAGTAGCTGGCTTGAATCGATGCAAGAAGAGCTGCTTCACTTCAAGAGACAGAAGGTATGGAACCTATGTTTGCTACCATCTGGTCAAGTACCAATAGGCACTAAATGGGTTTTCAGAAACAAGAGAGATGATAGAGGCTTGATCATCAAGAACAAAGCAAGACTTGTAGTTCAAGGATACACACAAGAGGAAGGAATTGATTATACTGATGTCTTTGCACCAGTTGCAAGACTTGAGGCAGTTAGGATCTTCCTTGCTTATGCTGCATCCAAGGACTTCACTGTCTATCAACTTGATGTCAAGTGTGCATTTCTATATGGGGATATAGATAGGCAAGTCTATGTATGCCAACCTCCAGGATTTGAAGACCCACAGCACTCCAACTATGTGTGCAAATTGGATAAAGCTCTATATCGGCTGCACCAAGCACCTAGGCTATGGTATGAGACATTGTCTTAGTTTCTTCTGAAGAATGGCTACACTAGAGGTACCATTGACAAGACTCTCTTCAGCAGAAAGTCTGGAAAAGACATCTTGCTCTTTCAAGTCTATGTTGATGACATCATATTTGGTTCCTCAAATGACCAAATGTGTAAGGACTTTGAGAGCATTATGAAGAAGTTTGAAATGAGTTCCATGGGAAAAATGGACTTTTTCCTTGGAATTCAGGTGAAGCAAATGAAGGAAGGGTTCTTTATTAATCAATCTAAGTATGTCTCGGACATCTTAGAAAGATTTGAAATGAAGGATTGCAAGCCTGCCAAGACACCCATACCCAGAAACCATATCTTTGTCCTGACCTTGAAGGGGAGGATACTGATCAACATCAGTATAGGGCAATTATTGGTTCTCTGATGTATCTTACTGCTACTAGACCTGATATCATGATTGCTACTTGCATTTGTGCAAGATATCAGGCTGCTCCAAAGTTGTCTCGCTTACCTGTTGTTAAGAGAATTGTAGAGATTTATGAAGAGGCTGATGCAACCTAAACATCTTATGTCTATCATGCATGCTACACAAGTGCATTAAAGAAGAAGCTTAGGAAGTTTCACACATGAAACAGAAAATACTCTAAGTGTGAAATCTTCCAAAGCCAAGACCAATATCTTTCGAAGCCAAACATGAAGTCTTCCGAAGCCTCAGAGACAAAGTCTTCCGAAGCTTCAAGTTCATGAAGACAGATTTCTTCCGAAGAATTTTAGTAACATGCTTTATCTGATGTACTGTTCCATAAAGCTCGACACCTTTCCGCTGCATCTCTGCAAGTCACCAACTTACATGAGTTGGTGAAAAGGTCCATGATTTTGGTAACTGTACATTGAGGTCTTGAGTTTGTAACTTTCTACTTTATGAACTTTATCCTTTTTGTAATAGATAAGGATGTGAGCTATGGCATGTCATAGTCACAAGTCAAAAGGCAATCTACCTTTTGACTCTACAATTGATTTTGTTTGTGTCTAGTCAATTGTATCCAGCTGGCTTTAAAAGTATAGCCAGCTGTAGGATGTAGTATAAATATCTCATGTTCTTGTATCTTTCAAATAAGCTTTGTAACACTTGTAATAGAACATAGAGAAAGCAATATATTGCATTCTTGAAAACTATACACTTGTGTTCTTTGTGTTCTGTCTCTCTTGCATTACTTGTGTTCTTAGTATCTCAACTTGGTTAATCTAGTTTACTGTTTGATCAAAGTTTAGTTAATCTCCTCTTTGTGTTGTTGTGTTGTAACTTACACCCTTCAACGATCCTGCATTTGGTATTAGAGCAACCAGGCTCTTGATATAAGATCTCACCATCTTAAGATCCCTTACACACACAAATACTAAACTTTTCAAATGGCAGCCATTTCTAAAACTGATATGGAAACTGGAACCATGAACAAGTCCCCACTGATCACTCTTGATGAGTTTGATACCTGGTGTTTGAGAATGGAAGGTTTCATTAGGTCTCTTGATTCAAGAATGTGGGAGTCTATTGAGATTGGACCTTTCATACCCAGCACCCCTTCTGCTACTGGTGCTGGTATGATCCCCAAAGATATGGCTAACTACTCTAATGAAGATAGGAAGAGAGTAGAGATAGACAGAAAAGCCATGACAGCCCTTCAAACTGCCCTTCCAAACTCTATGTACAGAGATTTCAAGAAGTGCAAAATAGCCAAGCAGCTGTGGGATGCACTGAAACTAATGTATGAGGGTTCCTCTGAAGCCAAGGAGAACAAGAAGGATCTCCTGAAGCAGCAGTTTGAAAACTTCACCTTCAAAACAGGTGAAACCATGACTCTGCAGTATTTCAGGTATGTTGAGATTGTGGATACCCTAGTGGATGGAGGAGTTTCTCTTGAAAATAGAGACATTGTAAGCAAGTTCATGTCCTCCCTTCCTAGGCAATGGACACACTACTGTGTGGTGATCAAGAGAACTGAAAATCTCAAAACTCTTACTTTGATAGAGTTATATGAGATTCTTAGTGGCTACCAGATGGAGATGAACATGCAAGGTTCATCTGGCAACTCCAACAATCAAATGGGTTCAGCCCTATATGTGGTTGAAAGGAATAGCATAGAACCCAAACATCATCTCTTATGCTACCCTGACAATTCACCAAAGGGTCTTTTCATCATCTTCCCAGAGACACCAAGGGAGAACTACACTCAAGGAAGCCCATTCCAAGAGACAAGCTCTTCTCAAGCTTTTGTGTCTTCTGAGGAAAGTTGTGGCAACTCTCTTTTCACTCTTGAAGACCTGGAATGTATCCATCCAAATGATCTGGAAAACATGGAAATAGTCCAGCAGATGGCTCTTCTCACTCACATAGCCAAGAAGTTCTACAAGAGGACTGGAAGGAAGTTTCCATGCAATGCAACTAGTGGAAAGTTTGGACTGGACAAAGGCAAAGTCAAGTGTTACAACTGTAACTTGATGGCCACTTTGCCAGAGAGTGTAAGGCACCTAGAACAAATGGTGGCCAAACACAATCCAGACCAAACTACACTAACAAAGCTCTTTAGAATGAGAAGTCAAAGCAGCAAGCTGCTATTGCTGTTGAAGAAGGAGGCTTTGATTGGAGCTTTCAGGTGGAAGATGCTTCTCCAAACCAAGCACTAATGGCAGATCATGATGAAGCCAATGTATTAGAACATCTCTGTACTCCTGAATGCATTGCTAAAGTCAACAGATACAGGTCCTACAACTTGGAACTGAGATCTGATCTTGAGTCCTTAAACATTTTAAAATTTGATTTTAACAAGTCTGAAAATGATTATAACTGAAGATAGAGGACTTAGAGAAAACTATTTCAGTTCTAAAACATGAACACACAGATTTTAGGACTCAAATAAAAGATCTCATAACTAAGTTAACTGAGTGCCAGGCTGAGCTTGTGATTAGCAAAGCCAGGGCAGAAAAGAGTGTTCTTGAAGAAGAGACCTTCAAGAACATGATATCCTCGTCCCTGGACAACAAAGTGTGCTATCAAAATAGGCAGGGACTCGGATCCAATGAGATAGCTCCTCCACACACAATCTTGTCAGTAAGATCTCCTAGGTGTGGAACTTGTGAAGATGAGCTTCCTCTCATAGATCCTATGAGTGAAGAGGATGAAGAAGTGATAGTGATGAATCCCTCTGAGAAGAGTGAAGAGGAGGATTCCAAGAAGGGCCACTATCCTTCTGAGGAGAAAAAGAAGACTATGATGAACAAGTCCATGAGAAAGAACTTGATTAGAAAGAGTAAAAGAAAGGCAAGGAAGGCAAGGAAGGCTCAAGAGATCAAGGCTACTTTTGATTCTAAGCAGAAACAAGTTTTTATCTCTGCGGGGTTTAAAGTGGTAAGGACTGAAGACATCAACCAAAACTCTTCTGCTAATAGTTCTGGTTCTTGTTCAACTCATCTCAATAGCAAGAAGAAGACTGATCTGCTGTGTACCACTACTGCATAGCCTGGACCATCAAACTCTAAGCACAGTCCTCAACCCAAGAGGACTGTCTCAGCATCTACAAAGATGAAGGTGGAGAAGGGATATGACCAAAGACAGTCCTATTCCAAGTAAAAGGCTCTTGTGAAGAAGAAGATGAGTTGTGTCATGTGTGAAAGTACCACTCACATAGCTAAGGATTGTCCCTTCAATCCTAAAGGTACTGTCCATATGACCAAAACAAAGACTTTAAAGGGTCTTAAGAAGATTCAAGCTTCGGAAGGAAAACCTGTTTCCTTCGGAAGCTCTAAATCTATAAAGAAGGGAAGTGGAAAATTGCCTTCGGAAGAAAAGTTGGTCTCGGAAGAAAGGAGTTCTTCCGAAGCACTGAAGTCTGCTGCAGTGTCTGAAGAATCTTCCGAAGGTTCAGTCATTAAAACATCCGAAGTTCCAAAAGCTTTCTAAGATTTGAAGGTCAAGTCCAAGACTCCAAAGGTGGTGTGGATGTCTAAGAAAGACCAAGTAACTAAGAATTCTCCATCAACAACAGCTCAAGATCCTCTTAGGACAACCATAGGATCTATTACTATTGAATTACCTCCTGCAAATGAGCCCAAGACAAGCAAGGCTTGGGTTTCCAAATGTAACTAATCTTTCTCGTTGTGCAGGGATAGCTGAAGACAGACAAAAATGTCTGTATCATAGACAGTGGCTGTTCCAGGCACATGACAGGCAATAGGTTACTACTCCAGAACTTTGAAAGGATTGATGGAGGACCAATTGCTTTTGGAGGAAATGAAGGTGGTTACATTTCTGGAAGGGGCAAGGTCACAAATGGTAAGCTCAGCGTAGAAAAGGTAAACATTGTTAAGGAGCTTGGATACAATCTTCTGAGTGTATCTCAATTTTGTGATCAGAGTCATAACATGCTCTTTACTAA
The DNA here is from genome assembly GCA_025506515.1 of Flaveria trinervia. Classification (NCBI taxonomy): domain Eukaryota; kingdom Viridiplantae; phylum Streptophyta; class Magnoliopsida; order Asterales; family Asteraceae; genus Flaveria; species Flaveria trinervia. Next base: position 56,940,369 of record CM046458.1, read on the forward strand.
GCATGAGTGCATTGTTCTTAAGCCTAGTGTGGTCATTCCTCATGAGCATATCCTTCTTAGAGCCCCCAGGAAAGGAAACATGTACAAGATGGATTTGCAAGAAACCTCTCCCTCTGGAGAAGTTTTATGCTTTCTGTCTAAAGACAATAGTGTCGAGTCTTTCCTATGGCATAAAAGAATGTGTCATGTAAACTTTAAGAACATGAATAAATTAATTAAGCATGATTTGGTAACTGGAATGCCAAAGAAAGAGTTTACAAGTGATGACCATTGTGTTGCATGCCTAAAAGGGAAGCAACATAAGGTGTCTCACAAGCCTATGGAAAGGGACTCCATCACTACACCCTTATACTTGTTACATATGGATCTCTTTGGCTCCACCAGTGTAATGGTTTTAGGAAGGACCTTATACTGTCTAGTGATCACAGATGACTTTACAAGATTCACTTGGGTTTTCTTCCTTAGAACTAAGGATGAGACTCTTGAGATTCTAAAGAATTTCATCTTAAGATTGAGAATCAGTCTGATCACAAGGTCAAAATCATAAGATGTGATCAAGGAGCTGAATTTAAGAACCAAATTCTTGATACATTTTGTGATGAAAAGGGTATTACAAGACAATTCAGTGCTCCCAGGACTCCTCAGCAAAATGGTGTTGCTGAGAGGAGAAACAAGACACGGATTGAAGCTGCAAGAACCATGCTGTCTGACTCTAAGCTGCCTATCACCTTCTGGGCAGAGGCAGTCCACACTGCCTGCTATGTGCAGAACAGAGTTTTAGTAGTTAAGACTCATGGCAAGACTCCTTATGAACTTTGACACAAGAGGAAACCTTTCATTAATTTTCTGAGGTCATTTGGATGTCCTTGCACCATCTTGAATACCAAAGATCAAATTGCCAAGTTTGCTGAGAAATCAGATGATGGACACTTTATTGGATACTCTTCCTAAGCTAAGGCTTATAGAGTATACAATCTCAGAACTAGAATTGTTAAGGAGTCAGCCAATGTGACTTTCAATGAACACACACCCTGTGTTGCTGGTTCTGGTCCAGATTGGCTATTTGATCTTGATTTGGTTACCAACTGTTTTAACAAATCTTGTGAGAATATTTTAGGATCTGCAGAAACTTAAATACAGGTGATCCTGATCCAATATTTGAGCTAGGAAGACCTTCAAGTCATACATCTTCAGCTCTAGTTAGAACTACTTCTGCAAATGAGGTTTCTATCAGCACAACAATGACAAACTCAGCCGATACATCTGGTATACCTTTAAATTCCAGCTCAGAAGCACCACAACCAGATAATAACACCTCAGTTGTGGAAGACAACAATAGTGCTCGTGACAGTGACCAAGAATTTCTTGATGCCACTAACCACACCATAGATAAGAACATCAATGATGTCACACACTGCTTGGATCAAGTTTCACTTGAAAAGTGTGCTGATGTGGTGGGAGAAACATCTATGCCAGATCTAACTTTCTCTAATTTAGATCTTTCTCAACAACTTGCTATGATCCCTCAGCTTAGGATCCACAAGTCTCACCCTACCACAAACATCATTGGAGATGTTGTCTCAGGGGTAAAAACAAGAGGACAAACCCATGAAGCAAATGTTTGTCTTCATTCTTGTTTTTTATCCCAAATAGAGCCAAAGAAAGTTGATGAAGCTCTAAAGGATGGAAGTTAGGTTGAAGCTATGCAACAAGAGCTGCTTCAATTTAAAAGGCAAAAAGTTTGGAACCTTTGTCCTCTTCCTTCTGGGAAGACTACTATTGGAACCAAATGGGTTTTTAGGAACAAGAAAAGATAGAGGCATCATCATCATGAACAAAGCTAGATTGGTTGTTCAAGGATAAACACAAGAAGAAGGGATACTACACTGATGTCTTTGCTCCAGTGGCAAGATTAGAAGCAGTTAGGACATTCCTGGCATTTGCTGCATCCAAGAACTTCAAGGTCTTTCAACTTGATGTGAAGTGTGTCTTTTTATATAGAGTGATAGATGAAGAGGTTTATGTCAAACAGCCACCTGGTTTTGTAGACCGTGATCATCCTGATTATGTCTGCAAGCTTGAAAAAGCTCTCTATGGGCTGCATCAGGCACCCAGGAAATGGTATGATACACTGTCTAAGTATCTCTGTAAACATGGATACAGGAGAGGTACTATAGATGGAACTCTCTTCATCAAAGGACAAGGAAAAGACATATTTCTAGTTCAAGTATATGTGAATGACATCATCTTTAGTTCAACTAATCCAAAGCTCTACAAAGACTTTGAGAAGCTGATGAAAGACAGATTTGAAATGAGTGCCATGGGGGAACTCAATTTCTTTCTGGGAATTCAAGTGAAGCAAGTTGAAGATGGCATCTTCATAAGTCAGTCAAAGTATGTTCAAGACATACTTAAGAGATTCAACATGACTGACTGTAAGATTTCTAAGACACCCATAGCTAGGAACCACTCCCTTGGACCTGATCTTGAGGGGGAGTGTGTAGATGAGCACTTATACATGGCTATGATTGGGTCTCTTATGTATCTTACTGCTAGCAGGCCTGATATCATGTTTGCTACTTGCATCTGTGCAATATATCAAGCCAACCCTAAGATGTCTCACTTTATCACTATCAAGAGGATTCTAAGATACCTCAAAGGTGCATCAACACTTGGTTTATGGTATCCCAAGAATCCTAACTTCAATCTATATGCCTATACAGATAGTGATTATGGTGGTTGCAACATGACTGCAAAGTCTACATCTGGGGGATGTCAATTTCTTGGTGGAAGGGTTGTCTCATGGCAATGCAAGAAACAATCCTGTGTCTCTGCATCAACTGCTGAAGCTGAATACATTGCTGCTGCAAGCTGCTGTGCTCAAGTACTTTGGATTCAAAATCAGATGCTGGACTATGGGTTAAACCTCAAGGAGACTCCCATTCACATAGACAACAACAGTGCTATCTAATCATAGAGAACCCTGTGCAGCACTCAAGGACAAAGCACATCAATATCAGGTATCATTTAATAAGAGTAACTATGAAAAAGGATTAATTAAACTAGTCAAAGTTCACACAGATGAACAATATGCTGATCTGTTTACAAAGGCTTTTGATGAACAGAGATTTAAATATCTAATATCAGCTATTAGGATGATAAACTTTGAGTAAGATTTTCTTAAAACTAATTCTTATTATTTCTTAAAAATAATATGTGTGTCCTAAGTTGTCTAGTTCATCACTTTCATAAGCTCATGTTTTCTTTGGATAAAAATATCTTTTTGAACACTTTCCTTAGATTTTTTGAAAATTTTTGATACTTTGGAAGTTATGCTTTTAACTTCGGAAGCAAATCATGCCTTCAAATAAATAATAGTCTAAGAATTTACCTTCGGAAGAGCTTCAAATTTATCTCTCAAAGCTTAAATACTTGTCTCAGACACTTACTTATTTTCAAATTTATCTTTCATTAAACTTTATCTGAAATCCTTCTCACATACCCAACGGTTTCCCCTCTTTCTATCATCTATCTCCAAACCTAAAATCCCAAATTTCTCTCTGAAATTTCTTTCTCTCTTCTTTCTTCATCCTTAAGCTACCTCAAAATGGCCAACCTTGCTCACAGAAATGATCCCAACTTTACCATGCAGCTACACAGACAACATAATCAGGTTGCTCTGCTAAGCTCTGAGAAAGATCCTCATTTCTTAGAGGTTTGCCGTTCCTAACTCTGTCAAACTACTTTACCTCCCTAACCATTGATCCTCCACTCTATGAGGATCAGCTGCTTGAATTCTGGAAGACCTTCCAAGAGGTCATTATGGATGGGGAGAAGGCACTGTTTGCCATAGTGCAGGGAAGAACAATCTTCATCACTCCGGCCATCATCAATAGGCATCTTCAGCTGGATCATGAAGAAGGTGCGGTATTCCCAGTTTGTTTATACAAATTTACTTGCTAATTTAGACTCCTTAGAGTATTACATGTTTCGTAGATATGTCCAGTACATTCTTAATTGTGAACTGGGCTCACAGTTGAGGGAAACAGGTAACATTCTTAAATTGGGACAGAAGAAGCCCGACATCTTTAAAATTTTGAGAAAGCCCACCGTTGGATTCTCTGGGGTAGAAACAACCCTAGTCCCAAAAATGTTAGAGCTCATTGCTCAAGGTGACAACCTAGCAGCACAAGCTAGTGTTGAACCCACACCTGCTATCTCCCAACCACTCTCACAGCCTCAAATCACCATCACCTACCAAAGAAAATCCAAACGAACCCCTGCTCAGGCTATTCAGTCTGTGGAGGCCCCCATATACTTAACCATACAGGAAGAAGTGGACACTGGAGCTCCCACTTCTCCTGAGGAGCAGACCACTCCTATCTTTTCAAGAATCAATGCTGAGGTTCCTCATGCTCAGCCTGATGAGCTCATTAGCCCAAGTGCCTTAAGCCATCACTCTGAGTCTCAACACTCAAGTGATCAACCTTCAGGGGACGGTTACCATCCCCAGCTTATAGATCTCAACCAACCAATTCCCAACCTTGACTTTTATACTGATGAAGATCTAGGTTTCAGTGAGTATAATGAGTCTCTCTTCTTTTCCGCTACTCAAAGAGAGATGAATACTCCTGAGTCTCCTACATCTATCCCACATCAGTCACCTACAACTGAGGTGGACACTCCTAAACCTGTTCAGGATGTCCATATGGAAGAGGCTCTCACTTCTGAAGTTGATTACATCATTAACACCTCAACCATGGCAACTCAGGCCACTGACATCTCAACTAAGATTGCCAGTGAGCAGAGGAAAACCAGCAGCCAAGAACCTCAAGCTGGTGGTGAGAGAGAGGACTTTGGTCCAATTATCTCATCCCCCAATGAGTCTTCTGATGAAGATGAGAGGAATCTGAGACTACTGGTGCAAAAACTGTCTAAAACATGCACTTACTTAGTCTCAAGATCAGTCACCTTGAATCTCAGGTAACTACCTTACACAACAGGATCAATGCTCAGAAACTTGAGATTTCATATCTTAAGAAAAACTAGCTGGGAGACCCTTAAGAAGAGCTCAACCAGGAACACAAGAACCTGTGGATATGATTGACCTATCTTCCAGCTCACCTATGCAGTGGGTGATGCTACCAAAAAGGGGGACAAAGTCATTACAGCCACAGAACCTGGGAGTTCTTCAGAGAGAATGGACATTGAGGACTCACCATCCTCATTTGCAATTGTGCATTCTCAGCAACCTTCTCAAGTTCATATTAATGTGGACTACACAGACTCCTTCATACAGAGTTTGTTTGAGGATGGGATACCAAGGGCTATGTCACCTTCACCATCTTCCAATCACATCATTAGGTGGAGGTATGATAACATCAGGAAAGCCCTAATCATCATAAGAGTTCAAGGGCAACAAGAAGTCTTCAATTTTCAGACCTTGGACTACTATGAAGGTCTGGATCTAGTCAACATGCCACTTGTCAACCCAAGCCAATCAAGACAAGCTGACAGACTGGCTAAAAGAATCCAAGACAGGATCACCGCAGAGTTCAGCTTAAAAGGAGACTCAGACAATCAGGCAATGCCATCGGTCAACTGGATGTTGAGGTAGACCCTAAGATTAGTTCATAGGGGAAATCTTGACTGAAGGCCCAGTGGTAGAACCTGAGAGCCCTGTCTCATCATCATCAACTGCTGCAGAGATCCACTTTCCTTCTGAGACACCTGCTGGTGAAGGTGCTTCTCAACCTCTCTCTATCCTGAGCTCAGATGCTGCAACAAGCAATGAAGGCCAAAGCTCTCTCCACCTTGAGTCACAAAGGTCTATGAGTGACAAAGGGAAAATAAAAATGACAACTAAGGAGATTGAGGAGGAGGAGAGAGAGAGAGAGGAAAAGGAGGCTAAAGGGATAAAGTTTCTCTACCAAGTCTTCAAGACTCATAGAGTCTGCTATCAGGGTTGCCCCCAGACCAGATACTCAGAATGATGAGTTAAGGGCAGTCAGGATAAGCTATTTGTAGACTAGGAACTATGACATAGACAATATCATTTCTCTCCCCTTAGATGAGTTGAATGAACTGATTGACTTGGAAAGATCAAGGGAGAAGAACGAGGCAGAAGATGCATAACTCCTAGTACAAGTACAAGAAGAGAGAAGAAGAAAAAGACTGTACAAAGATATGCCTACCCTCTCCCCAGTTTAGGAAATTCTTGCACAAGAAGATGTGGTTCAACAAGAACCTCAGGTAGACAAAGAAGAAGAAAGGATCAAGATGATCAACTACCTGAGTGCCATAGGCTTCTATCAGGCAGATGCACTCCTTCCCTTGTCCTATGACTATGTTGAGTTTGAGTATTAAAGCAGCTTGAACTTGAGATAATCAAGGACAGAAAGAAAACTAAGAAGAAACTAAGGGAAGAAGCCGCAAAATCAAGAGCCATCATCCAAAAGAGCATGAAGAAGTCTGCTGATAGGCAGAGGATGATGAGCTTCTTGAAGCTATATGGATTCTCCGGAAGGAGACTTGGCCCTATGTCTCTATCCACTATGGATGAGCATATTAGGGTGATCAAGCAGAAGATCAAAAGTGGAGAGCTCATTGACTTACACTCCAGTCCAAGTCAAGCCCCACCTGAAGTGGAGGTTAAGGTTGAACAACAAGAGACAACACAACCTGGACCTCCTACTGAAACTCAGCAAGCTTCATCTTCTGATCCACAGCAGGGTCAACCTCCCTCTCCTTTTGAGCCTGAGAGAGAGGAAGTCCCAACTGAGAAAGACAGTGAAGATCAATCTGGTGCTGCAGGCCAGTCTTCTCAGTTAAAATCTGGTAAGAGAAGAAGAGGATGGCTTCTAAACCAAAGCCAAAGAAGAAGAAGACTGCACCCTCTTCTAAATCCCAGGATGAGTCAGAACATCTTGAGATTGTGCAGCCAGAGGATACTACATTAACTCTAATTCAAACAGCTCCTCTAGCATCAGGAAGACCCATCTTGTCTTGGACATACACCATAAATCTAGAAAGATGGCATGTCATTAGAGATCAAGGCATTGAAGACACTTACACATGACAAGATATGTTTCAGTTTCCTCTGCATGACCTCTTCGATATGAGAAGACACTTTGACAGTCTGAAGGATCCTGATCACCTTATGAAGAAGGGATTGGTGATCATCCTAATGAGGACTATTGATATCTGAAGTCTTGTAAGTGTTTTGGTAGCATCAGCCTAGGGGGAGTTGTAGAGATTTATGAAGAGGTTGATGCAACCTAAACATCTTAAGTCTATCCTGCATGCTGCACAAGTGCATTAAAGAAGAAGCTTAGGAAGTTTCACACATGAAACAGAAAATACTCTAAGTGTGAAATCTTCTGAAGCCACGACCAATATCTTTCGAAGCCAAACATGAAGTCTTCCGAAGCCTTAGAGACAAAGTCTTCCGAAGCTTCAAGTTCATGAAGACAGATTTCTTCCGAAGACTTTTAGTAACATGCTTTATCTGATGTACTGTTCCATAAAGCTAGACACCTTTCCGCTGCATCTCTACAAGTCACCAACTTACATGAGTTGGTGAAAAGGTCCATGCTTTTGATAACTGTACATTAAGGTCTTGAGTCTGTAACTTTCTACTTTATGTACTTTATCCTTTTTGTAATAGATAGGATGTGAGCTATGGCATGTCATAGTCACAAGTCAAAAGGCAATCTGCCTTTTGACTCTACAATTGATTTTGTTTCTGTCTAGTAAATTGTATCCAGCTGGCTTTCAAAGTATAGCCGGCTATAGGATGTAGTATAAGTATCTCATGTTCTTGTATTTTTCAAATATGCTTTGTAACACTTGTAATAGAACATAGAGAAAGCAATATACTACATTCTTGAAAACCATACACTTGTGTTCTTTGTGTTCTGTCTCTCTTGTATTACTTGTGTTCTTAGTATCTCAACTTGGTTAATCTAGTTTACTTTTTGATCAAAGTTTAGTTAATCTCCTCTTTGTGTTGTTATGTTGTAACTTACACCCTTCAACGATCCTGCAAGAATCCTTAGATACCTTAAAGGAGCACCTAAACTAGGTCTCTGGTATCCCAGAAACACGGATTTTAATCTTTATGGATACTCTAATAGTGACTATGGTGGCTGCAATATTGAAAAGAAATCAACATCAGGGGGATATCAATTTCTTGGTGGAAGGATGATCTCATGGCAATGCAAGAAACAATCCTGTGTATCTACATCAATTGCTGAAGCTGAATACATTGCTGCTGCTAGTTGCTAGGTTCAACTGCTATGGATTCAGAATCAGATGTTAGACTATGGATTCAACCTTATGAGTACTCCTATCCATATTGACAACAATAGTGCTATCTCCATTACTGAAAATCCGGTGAAGCATTCCAAGACAAAGCATACTGACATCAGGTATCATTTCATTAGAGATATTCATGAGAAAAATCTGATTAAACTAGTCAAAGTTGACTCAAATGAACAATATGCTGACTTGTTCACCAAAGCTTTTAATGAGCAAAGATTTAAGTATCTCATAACAGCTATTGGGATGATAAACATTTATTAGATCACCTCTTTTGAAAACCTTTTAATATGTAATGTCTTCTGTCAATACAATTTAAGCCCTGTTACAAAAGATCTTTCTTAAAAATTTCTAAGTGTAAATTTATTCCGAAGAGAAATTAACCCTCGGGAGTTATTCTTATATCTTCTGAAGCATAACTTCTCAAAGGATAATTTTTCTTCTCGGAAGAACTTTTGGTCTCGGAAGAAGCGATTGATTACATATCAAATCTACTTCCGAGGTTCACAAATTCTCCATTCTGAAAGCAACTCTAACCTTCGGAAGGAAAGTTTTTGCTTCGGAAGTAAGAAATGCCTTCGGAAGACAAATTACCTTCGAAAATGTTTTACATTCGGAAGAAAGATTCTACTGTGTAACGTAAATCTCTTGGGCCCCACATTATAAAACGCAAAGATTTTGTTAATGATGTTGGATTATTTAACTGATATTAATCTTACCGCCACTATCATTTCATCCACTAAACCATCACATCACCTTATCCTAACCCCCATTGTCGCCTTCCCACCTTATTTTAAATAATCTTGACTGTTCAATCTCAACTTCTTACTTGCAATTTTTACTGCCCTAGAAATTTTTTCTCCTCTGTAACTTTACCCAAGCTCAAAATCATCCTCATTAACCTTTCTCCAAATGGCACTTAACCCTCAGCACAACCAAGTCGCACTCCTTGATTCTTCAAGGGATACCGACTTCTCTGAAATCATCTCCTTTCTCACCCAATCCCCTTACTACATTGCTCTTAACGTTAACCCCACTATTTTCTCCAACCACATGGCCAAATTTTGGGGAAATGGTCGAGCCAAAACCCTAAATGGGATTCGAGTACTGAGGTCCAGCATTTGTGGACAGTTGTTGATCATCTCTGAACAACTCATCAGGGAGCATCTAGAGCTTCATGATGAAGGAGCTCCTACTGAGTTCCCAAATGCAGATTTGGATAGCACCAACATCCTTATGGGATATGGCGGAGACATAAGCAGGTCAACGGTGTACAAGTTCAACTTCTCTTACAATTGGAAGTTTCTCCTGCATGTTGTTCTCCACTGCTTGTCCAACAAGTCTAGCAGATGGGATCAAATCCCATATGAACTAGGATGCTTAGTTCATGGACTGGTGAGAGGCATGCGCTTCAACTACTCAAGATTTGTGTTCACCAATTTGATTGGGAATCTACAAAGGGCGACATTCTATATGTATCCAAGATTCATACAACACATCATCAACTGTGAGTTGGACAAGAGCATGCTTGTCTGTACAGCTGCTCTGACTGTTCCCCACATGCGGCCTATCATCTTCAAGACCTTGAAGAAGGTATCCACCAACTTCACTGGAAGGTACACCACTCTGCTTCCAGGTATGATTGAGTGCATAGCTCCTGGTGATATCCCTGTTCACCCCACAGGTGATGAACCCACACCAGCAACCACCACCATAATGCCAACACTGCCTTCTCCACCAATCACCATCACATATCAAAGACGCCCCAAACAAACCCTTGTTCAATCTACTCTGATTGAACAAGCCCCTCCTGTTCAGTCCAAAAAGACTAGAGTGGAAACATGGGCTCCCACTCAATCTGAGGTCTCTCCATCCTTCTCTTTTGACCTCAATATGGGTTTTGAGTCTCCTCAGTCTCAAACCCAGGAGCCCGACACCCAAACCAGCAGCCGTCAGAATGAGTATCTACACTCTTCTGAACAGCCAACAAGGGACAGCCCCACCAAAGGCTCAATGCCTATGGACATTGATCAAGGTCCCGGGTCAGTAGGTTTAACCTCCCTATCTTTTACTGACCTCCTCTTCAAAACTGGTGAAGAGATAACATCTCTCCATGGCAATGAAGTTGATCTACAACACCCTCTTCAAGATCAACAGAGCCCGGAGAAATCCGTTATCTCTAGCCCCCATCAGCAACCTATTACTGAGTGAGTCCCACTGATGTGGAGGGGACTCATGCAGATTCAGCTGCCACTACAGAAGGTGCCTCAATGGACCTTGTGGATAGTGGTAACATATCTCAGACTGAATTTATGGCAACCGAGCACTTTGATGACTCTGAAAGAGACATCATTGAGCATGGGAAACAGGGTGCCAAGAAACCACATCTGGTGGTGAGGCTGAACATACCAGGTATGTTACCTTATCTTCTTGTGATTCTTCAAAAGAAGATGAGGGAAGAATGAAACTCCTCATTCACAACCTTCTATCTAAAGTCTCAAACCTTGAATCTTTGGTTAGGACTTTAGAAGCAAGGTCCGCCACTCAACAACTTGAGATTGACAATCTCAAGGCCAACTAGCTGAGAAACAGACAGAGAGTTCTGTCAGGCATGTACCTATTCAGGTCTCATTGACTTCTTCCTCTAGCTCATCTAGCTCTCAAGATGATGCTACCAAAAAGGGGGAGAATGTTCAGAGACAAACACTTGAGGACCCCCAACAGAGCCACACTTCAACTTCAACTTCATCTACTCCCATCATCACTATGTATGAGCCATCTCAAGTCATTCTGCAGATTGACTCAAAGATGCTTACTGATCTCTACAGTCTCTTCACCAAGTTTCTATTGAGATCCTCCACAGATCAGCCAAGTCCAGATGCTGCTGCTCTATTTTGGAGCTGAAGAGCTTCAGAGGCTGACTGCACCTTCTACCACTATGGAAGAAGTTGATCAACCTAAGGTCCACATGGAACCTAAGATTCATTTCGAAGGGGAAATAGGGACTGATGGCCCAGCAACTGAAATAGTTAGGATAGAATCTGCATCTCCTCCAACTTCTGAAGCTAAAGTTAAAGCCTTGGAAGAACAAGCTAAATCTTCCAAAGCTGAAATGGAAGCTGCGGAAGGACTGTTTAAGATGTCCGAGAACTGATCATCATAGATGCAATCCTTGAAATACCATTTGAGGTGAACAACGAGGACTTTCTGAATCTACCTCCATCACAGACACCATCTCTACCTCTCTCACAATCAGAATCCTCTCTCCAAGAACCACCACAGTCAAGCACTTCAAAAGACAAAGGCAAAAGAAAATTGACTGCGGAAGAGCTTCAGGAAGAGGAGAAGATTGAGAAACTGAAGAAGAAAGGATGACTTCCAATTGAGAAGTTGTTAGCTGCCAGTACAAACTTCCTACTCTCCAGAGGCTTTAATCTTCAAGAACTTTCTCCACACAATGATGATACGATCCTCTGGCTCTACAACCAAGAGCAGGATCAAATGGAGAGATAAAGGAAGAAGGCTGCAAGAGAAAAGGCAAAGGAGAAGAAGAGGAAGGAAGAAAAGGCTAAGGACACTGCAACCAAGAAGCTCACTGAGAAGGCCTAGATGAAAGACTATCTTCGGGCCCATGGCTTCTCTGGCAGGCAAGTGGGTCCCATGTCTGAAAAGACACTTCAACGGATTGTTAGTGAAATCAAGGCTGACATCCAAATGGGGAAGAGAAAAGAGATGTATAGAAGGTAAAGGGGATGACCTTCACTGCAACCACTCCACCTCAACCTGAACCCTCACCCTCACCCTTCACCATTAAACCGAACCTTTCACCCCTTAACCCACACCATTACCCACAGCTTCTCCCTCACCACAACCACCCAATCTTCCAATCCTTCAACCCAAAACACTCGCCAGAACCTCTGAACCTCAGCCCTCTCAACATCTCTCCCTTGAGGAGTTTAAGGTAATCAAGGCCAAGCACATCAACTGCACAACTCTGAGCGAAGTCTCATGTGATGAAGATTCTGTCAACATTACCTATGTTGATGGATCCTTTTGTTCCCTCATAAGAGATCAATTTCTTGATTTACCTAGAGGAACACTGGACCAGGCAGCTAGACTTCTAGGCCTCAACTCAGATTCATTAAATGATGAAGAGAAGAAACTTAGAAGGAAACTGGTAACTCTGCTGGACACTAAGAAAGAGGACAAGATTCCCGGTCAGTCTCTTGTGCCTATAAAGAAAATAGTCTAGTGGAGGTTCGATGAAACTTCTCACAACTTTGTTATGGAAAGGGAGAATGGCGAAGTCAACAGACTTAATGCAACCTCTCTGCTACACTCCAGCAGGTTTGATATTGCTGAGTTAGTAGAGAAGCCATTCTCCAACCCCTCCAACTCTAAAGCTGTTGCTCTCATCAGAAATCATCTTAGCAGCCTTCACCTAGCCGAGTTAACTGCAAAGGCCAAGATTGAAGAAGAGTTGAGATTAAGAAGACAGGAAGACAAGGAAAGACTTCCCATCAAAGGCACTGCTTTTCTACAGAGGGTGGAGGGTCCAGAATTGGAACCTATAGTCAGATGGGAATATGATTACAGTTCCCATCAACTATCTTTTTTCAGAGGGCAACAACAAAGGGTACATGTTATCCAAGGTGACAGACTGTATTTCCTGTCCACTAAGGTTCTGTACAAACTTCTCAGCACCACATCAGGGAAGAACAAGGAGACAGACAAATATTCACTCTCCTTGGTGCTGAAAGTTTTGAGAAGCAGAAACAAGTGAAGTTTTGGTAGTATCAGCCTAGGGGGAGTTTGCTGGATTAAGAAGAAGGCTAATGCAACTAAAACTAAGTCACTTAGTAATTTTGGTACTGAATGCAAAGGCTTCCGAAGCTTAGCATGGAAATTTCGAAGGTTGTAGAGTTCTTCTGAAGACAAAGTGAAAGATCAACTTCCGAAGACAGAACTCTACTTCCGAAGACAGAACTCTACTTCCAAAGTCAATTTTGAAGTTCAAGACTTAGAAGAATGAACTGAAGACCATTTTCGAAGTATGATGAAAAGAAGAAGTCTCCAAGCCTTGGAAGAAGCAACCTCTTCCGAAGTATAAGTGGCTTCGGAAGTACTTACTCTTCCAAAGCCATTTAACCTTCGAAAGACACTGCTATGACCAGTGGACACAAGTATGGTCTCTAACACTCCGCTGCAGACCTCTGATACTGTATGGCTTCTTCCTAAAGAACCATGCAGTTGACCATACTTTATTCCACTGTTCACCTTTTCATGATAGTACATGTTACCAACTTTAGTTGGTGACAAAAGGTAAGTCAGGGACATGTCCTGACTATCAAATCTCAGATAAGACTTTATCCGAGATACCTTAAACTTTAGTCTTGTAGTATAGACTTTAGCTATAGGATCCCAGCTAGTATCAAAGTATATCCGGCTGTAGGTAGTATTATATATAGGTTCTCTTTGTAACTCATTGTAACAACAACAACTACTGCTTGTAAGAGTCTTGTATCTTTGAGTTGAGAAGCAATATATAAAAGTACCTTGAAAATTACTTCCTGTGTTCTTTATTACTTTCTATATTGTGATCAACTCTTACTGACTCCATCTTAATTCGAGTGTTGTTCTAGGTGAGTTTGAGAGAAAAACATAAGTGTTTAGTGACAAACATCGATCCTGCACCCTAAACTAGTGATTATTAGCTCAATTTGTTAAGATGAGATACCCATAATATGTAAATATAAAGAGGTAATTGGTTCAAGTTTCATTTCGAGCAAAATGCTCAGAGTTAAGCCAGGTGGTTTTCGTAGCAATGGGTTTCATTCTAAGTGTAACATCCGCCATTTTCAAGTTATTAACCCAAACCCGAACTTATTTTGAGTTTTTTTATTTATTAAATTATGTAATAACTTTAATGGACCAAATACATTAAATATGTAATCAACTTATTGATTTATAAATAATTCTTTTCATAAAGACTTATTAATCATTTTACAATAAACAACGAATGAAAAGTTTTATTAAAATTTATTAAATTATAAAATGAATTCAAATAAACTTATACAACTTTATAAGTAATTATGAGTTTTAATTATTAAGTAAAAATAAATAATCAAGATAAGGTTACAAGCTTATAAAGTTTTGAATATTAATAAACTAATTAATTTGATTTATTATTCAAATTAGTTTGTATAAGTACATGGTTTATTTGGTAATTTTCAAAACTTAATTTAAAAGTTTCTACATGAAATAATAAACAACCTAAACATCAAGCACTAAACTTGTAAATATTTGAAACAAAAACCCAAACCCCCTTCCTCTTGCCCTTTCCCTATTTCCGGCCATCTCCGGTCACTTTCCGGCAAACCTGTAACCCCTGCATTAATCGATTTTTAATTGTGAGTAACCAACCCTCACTTCGAACGCCATCAGTTTTGAACTCTTGAATCTATTAATTTGTATTAAGAGATTGTTAATTCCCTTGAAACGAAACCGAAAATCATCTTCAAACCATTAAACTGTTCGACGGGTTAAAACATCAATTGGGTTTATCTAATCATGGGAAAACATTAGAATCAACTTCTTTGAACAATCTGTAACTTCAATTTCATTCGAATTACACAAATAACATATCCGATCATCATCTTCCTTACAAGACCTGCAACATAGTCGAAGTCCATCTTTGGAGCATCTTCGAATACAATTGATAAAGTGCTTCTGTTCCTCATCAACCTTGGAAGCTTTATCATTCATTAATTGAACCATATAAACATTGTTATTACGGATTCTGACTAGACATCGGTCGCGGCTATCTTTCTTATGGTTTATCATCAATTCGAACATAATCATGTAAGTTACACATATCATTATACTCGTTTTAACATGGGGAAACAAAGCCCTAACGTTAATTGGATAAAACCGTATGATTCGATGTTCAATTAGATCAAAATCATACTAGGGTTCATATGAATTTTGTGGTTTCTTTATAATTATGTTTTTAAGAATTAAGAACCAACCTAACACGGCTGTGGCCCTGGTCTACTGGTTACACACTCACCCTCACAACCTTGAGGTCCCGGGTTCAAACCCGGGCACCCTCAAACTTATTTTTTAGGCTTTTTAGCCTTTAAAAATATTAGAAAATTTCTAGTAATATAAAACACCAGTTTTATAATTTTAATTATTTTTTAGACATCTAATTACTTTCTGTAAATTTATTAAATCATTTATTTAATATTTTTATATAAAATTTCTTTATCAAAAGTCATACTTAGTTTATTTTAAAAATAGGCTTTAAATAATAATTTATATCACTAAACTATTATTGGACAATAAGTTATCTTGAAATATAGTTTCATCATAATAATTATAAATTTTATTTACTTTTTATAATTAAAATTTCACAAATCATTATAAATGATTTTGTTTCCTCTTTATATTACATATTCAAAATGGTATATTTTTTATTAGATTAAAACATATTTGATTTATTAACGTTGTTTAGTAATTAAAAACCCCAAATTCCTATTGAAACTCTAGCTCACTTTTAATCGTTAATGTTACCTCTAAACTTAACCTTGAAATATATATATATATATATATATATATATATATATATATATATATATATATATATATATATATATATATATATATATATATACACGTTAGTTATCTTGTAAAAGGGAATCGTTGGAGCATCGTTAAATTCTTATTATCATCTTATTTATATCATGTGAGTTTCCTTGCCCCTTTTTATATTTTTCACACTAATTTGGGGTGAAACATGTTATCTTATCAACATACACTTGTAAACGTTTAAACTTGTAAAGCACTTGCAATTCATATTTTTATTTGTCATGGTTATTTGTCTTGTTGTAAGTCTTATATGAGATACATATTTTGTTTACAACTATTAACTATTGCTAGCCTGGCGACGTCTTAGGTCTTTGGGCCTGACAAGCCTATTTGGTGTTAAAGCCGATGTATTGCCGGCTCTTGATGACGTATGACTTGTTCCTCATGGGAACTAAGTACACTTAGCCAATCTTATAAACTTGTAATCAAGTCGAGGTTTTGTTGTAACTATATGTGTTCTATAAACTTGCTAACTCATAACTATTGACATGAATTGCTACTTGTAACCATTGACATGAATTGCTACTTGTAACCTTTGATATATTATGTATATAAAACCCTTGGAAACTTACCAACTTTATAGTTGACCCCTTTATTTTCAACATGTTTTAGGGTTGATACTTGAGGATCTCTTCGTACTCATATAGGACTTGGACTTAGTTTAATTGAAAATCTTATGTTATTGTTTATATCTTGTTTGTATTATAATGATTTAATTGTCTTGTAATGTTCAATAAAAATGATATTTAATATTATTTCAACTTATTAGTTCCATGTGCTATGAACAATCGTTTCACATTCGTCTGCCCTGATGATTCCGCCGTCGGTCGGGGTGTAACACTAAGGGAGTTGAGATGCAGTCCCGACTGAAAAACATACAGTTAAGCCTGATTAAGATAACACTTATTTTTCAAAATAGGGTATATTAAATAATATATGTTTTGGGATATCATTTGTCGTTTAGGGTTTAGGGTTTACCGATATTAAATAATATATGTTTTGGGATATTATTATTTTTTAAATAGGGTCGTATATTTATCGTTAAAAAATATATATTAAATATTATATGTTTTGGGATACTATTCGGATGATTATTAACCATAAGTTTCTAATTTGTAACTTTAAGAAAAGTGTTGGTGGAAGTGAGATTAATAAATGAGGTCACATCGTAGGATCGATTCATGTTAAGTCAGCCATGAATTAAGTGGTGGATAAGAATTAAATTTGAGGGGAAAAGATTAAGAAAAATAGTTGTATATCCATCTTTTTATCCTGAACATGTGAGGAACTAGGATGGCAAATTTGACAATTCTACCGACCAATTTGCGGTTGAGCAACAAGTGGTACATGACTTAATAACGATGACAAATTTCAATATATTTGGAGATCGATTTGAGATGATCACCCTTTTAAATAGATACAGGATATTTATACATCCTAAAATTATAATCAACACATCAAATGTCTATATGTGTCGTTGCATAGACTCGTACGTGTCACATAGGGGGGTCGTATAGCCCTATACGAGGTGTATAACCCCTCTAACAACCCCCTATTTTTTTCCTCGTAATTATTGTCAAAGTTTGTTATACGCGTCGTAAAACCTTATATGTGTCGTATGGGGGGGGGTTGTATATGGTGTATATAACCATATGACAACCCCCCACTAAATTAACCATGTTTTTAGTGTTTCAATCCTATACGTCGCGTATGGTATCATAGGAGACATATAGGAGAGTGTCGATTTATAATATGGGATGTTTGTATATTAGGATCATTTATAGAGTAAATTACACTGACAGTCCATGGGGTATACATTACGAATGCGGGCCTGAACTATGCAAAGAGTGCACGCTGATAGTCCCTAACACTAATAAATGTTAAGTTTCTCGGTTACTTTTTTAAAAAGACCATAATAGCCCTTCTTTTTTATGTTCTCCACATTCAACACCCATTACTGCCACATCTACCCTTAAACTACCACCACAACAGGAACCATAACAACTCACAATTGCCACCACCACAGGTCACTATAACATATCATAACTCGCATCCTAATATATTACAAAAAATATAAAAGTACATAAAGTAGAAAGCACAGACTCAAGACCTTAATATACAGTTTACTAAAAGCATAAACCTTTTCACCAACTTGTGAAAGTTGGTGAGCCAATAGAGTTACAGCGGAAAGTGGTCCAGCTTTATGATAAAGTGCATCATATAAAGCATGTATTCAAAAGTTTTCAGAAGATAATATGTCTTCACTTCTTAGCTTCGGAAGACTTTGTCTTTGAAGCTTCGGAAGACTTCACTTTTGGCTTCGGAAGATGTTACACTCCCCACCAAGTTAGAACATGGATGATCCTAACCATTTGAGAGTCTGGGAACAGGTAATATTCTAAAATTAGGACAGATGAAGCCTGACATCTCTACAATCACGAAGAAGCCAATTGTTGACTTAGAAAACATTCTAAGTGTGAAATCTTCTGAAACCAAGACAAATATTTTCCAAAGGGCCAAACATGAAGTCTTCGAAAGCTTCAAGACAAAGTCTTCTGAAGCCAACTCCTGAAGATAGATTTCTTCCGAAGACTTTTGAGTACATGCTTTATCTGATATACCTTTTACCAAAAAGCTAGACTACCTTTTCGTTGTAACTTTGTTTGACTCACCAACTTTCAAAAGTTGGTGAAAGGTCCATGCTTTTGGTAAAGTGTAAATTGAGGTATTGAGTCTGCTACTTTCTACTTTATATACTTTTATCCTTTTTTGTAATATATTAGTATGTGAGCTATGACATGTCATAGTCACTAGTCAAAAGGCAATCTGCCTTTTGACTCTACATTGATTTTGTTGTTGTCTAGATCATGTATCCAGCTGGTCTTCAAAGTATGGTCGGCTATAAGATGTAGTATAAAGTATCTCAGGTTCCTTTGTAATCTTTAATCCTTTTATGCTTTGTAAACACTTGTAAGGAACTTAAGATCAATATACATCATTCTTGAAAATCAAACCCTTGTGTTATTTGTTATTGTTATTGTTATTGTTATTGTTATATCTCTTAATTATTTGTGTTACTTAGTATCAAGGTGACGGATTGACCATTCCCTATTTGATATGTTAAGTGTTCTAAATCAACTCTTCTTATCGTGTGTTGTGTTGTAAGTGACCAACCCCTTAAACGGTCCTGTACCAACTCCTCTAAACGGTCCTGCAACCACCACTGCTTAAGGCTATTGAGCACCACCGCCGCCATCCTAACAGCCTCCGCCCCATCACACCATCATTATCTTCATCTATCCATACAATCATTACCACCACCGCACATTAAGACCTTTTTCCCCTCAACCACCACCAACACCGCCACACGATCCACACCCCAACCCCATTTTTTTACTTATTGTACCACAGACACATGAAAAAAGATGATGATGATGAAGGGGGTGAGGGTAAGGGTGGGTTGGTTTTATTTAATTTATGGGTCTTTTATTTATTTTATTTAAGAGTATTTTGGTAGTTTTATATTGACTTAACTGCGAATTTAACCTCTATTAGCTTTGGGACTACCTATGTGCGTACTATGTAAAGTTCAAGCCCATAACTGTAATTATTGAAAGTAGGAAAATCATGTAATTAACTCTCATTTAAATAATAGTCTTCAAGGGAAGAAAAAAAAGAATAGATATTAACTTCTTTTCACTTTCTGCCTAATTATTTAAAGATAACATCTTATTTAAATAAGCTTACATGGAAACATGAAATGCAACTCTTATAAGATTTGTCAGGTAAAGACCTTGGAGACAAAACATTGAGAATCAAATAACTCCATTATATATTTATATCCTAGTAACATGCATAATACGTGGGGATGCCAAGAGGTAGTTATAATCGTGGGTCATAAAAAAGACATATTATAATCACTTTAAAAAGAATATGGGTAATAATATAACTTTTTTATTTACATGTAACATTATACGTAAAGATTTTACGAGAATCGAATTAGGTTCTTCTCAATTATTGAACTTGTGCAATTTTTCTCACATGATTATGCAGGATTTAATGTTGAATACAAGAAAAATACATCACATTATCTCATATTTTGTAAACATATAGTCGTGATGTTGCTTAGTAAAGATGAAACTCGCACGACATAGGTACACAATCATACATCAAAATTTTGAATAGGTTCTTTCTACGTAAAGTCTTAATTTGAATCCAACTTTGTGGACTTTCATTTATATTTGCAGTTGAATATAATACATCACGGCACTGTGTTCAATTGATTTTGTCAACAATTGAAAATTAGCAATGAAAAATCAATACACTTCAAGGTATGCAATTGAAAACTAAAAATGTAAGGGGCCTATACAAAACGAATAAGGAGTAGATTTAAATTAAAACGCGTTTTTACATACGTTCGTCATTCTTTGATGTTTATATTGTATGAAAATTAATCGCTTTATCATAAAATATTCAAAAAGAGATTCTATCAAGATTTTTATATGATCCAGTACAAATCTAATAAAGCTAAAACGTTAGTGATTTTGGATCTCATGTCCTACTTTATTTGTTACATATTTGTCTTATATGAATTTATATTGTATATTATTATGTTCTGCTAAGAGTGAGTTTGAGTGGGTTTGGTTATGAGTTATAACTATACCCATAACTTATATTTCGGATTATGAATTTTTATAAACAAAAATAATCAAAATGGATTCTGTTAATCAAATTTTTACCAAAATGAACATTCCCTATACAGTAAGTTAAAATCTTAAATATATGATAAAAGAAATTCCCGTCAATACTTTTGTAATTTTATATAGAGTAAATTACCGGTTGGTCCCTAACGTTTACTCAGATTTCATCCTTCGTCCGTAGGGATAATAAAATAGAGGTTCAATCCAAAATCCATAATCCAAAAGTTAAAATAAATTCACACCCATATTTACTCGCAGAAAAAGCCACCGTTAAAATATTCCTTTAATTAAGTGTAAAATTGCTCCTTATTATATAAAAAATATAGCATGTAAATGAATTTCTATGTGTATTTACGTGGGTCTCACGTTTTTATTATTAATTCTATCCTCACCAATCATCATGTCCACCCCATCTGTAATCACATTACTACGGTCACTAGAAAAACACTTCCGCCAATGCTGTAAAACAAAGTGAACAGACGCCGGAAAAACTCACCACCTCCTCCACTAGCGGCACACATGGTGGTGGAAGCAGAAGGAATTATGAGTGTTCCATCTCTCATCGGTGTTTCCCCACTAGAGAAGCGTTGAGTGGACACAACGACGACACTATGACAGTGTCATATGCAGGGATAGGTGGATTCATGCATTGTTAGTGGCGGAGATTGAACACTTCTGTCGGGAAACTCGATATTTATTTAAAATTTACACTACTGGACTAAATTTTAACACTACGACGAAAAATAGCTGTGACGCACCCTAGCCCCTACTATCTCTAATAGTGTGCATTGTGTAGTGGATACGATTAGCCTAGCTTCTATGGTGGCAATGGCGGTTTCATGAGAGGGTGGCAGCTGGTTTACAAGAGGGTGGTGTCCGACGATGTGATGGATTGCAGGTGTATTGATGGTTGTGGTGGTGGAGATGGGGATGTGTAGAGGCACTCTTTTGTTATTTGTTACTAGTGGAAATGCTCATGCGTTGTGGTGGTACGGTTGTTTCGTGATTTTTTAGGAGTTCGATTTTATTTAGTATCGTCTCGATGCACTATGACGTAAATTAAAAAATCAAAATATAACTATTTAAAAAAACTGAATGAAAGAAAACAATTATGTATATTATAAAAGTTTTTAAGATAACTATATTATCCCAACAAAATTAGTGAAAACATGGGTGATATTTATTGTTGGGAAATCTCTTATTACCTAGATTTTAGGGGAGGTTTTCGTTTTATGAATGTAAGTTAGAGTTTTATGATTATCGGATGCAACTTTCAATGGTGATTTGCATAGACCGAAAAAAGTTGATGAAGAAATTGTCACCACAAATTACCATCTTGATTGTTATTGAGATGCTAACAACCGCAAAGGAAAAAGGAAGAGGGATTAGTGTTCAATCGCAATGAATGAACAACAATGAAGTAAATGGCGTTGTTGTTTGTCCACGTGTATATGTTTTAGCATTTGCATTTTAAGTATCATGTGTTATACTTTATTATAAGGGTATAAATGAAATTAAAATGGTTAATTTTTTGAAATTTAAGCATATTTTTTATATGGACGTCTTAATATATGTAAAACTATCATTCAATCCTACTTTCACTTTTATTATAAAAGATACAAATAACATAAAAATTATTAAACTTACAATATGCCCATATAAAAATATTAGTAATATAATTATTATAAATATGAAGATATATATAAGTTATATACTTAAATTATAAATAAAATAATACTTAATTTAATTACTATTTAGTTATAAAATATAATTGGTAAACATAAAATTAAATGTCAATTATATTTTTATAAGTAAAATAAAATTAATGAAGTGAATTAAAACATATGACATAACAAAATTACATAATTAGTTCAAAAACCTTTAAAAAACTTTGTTTTTTATATCAATACTATATGCGTTTTAAAGATTAAAAACTTCTCGTTTTTAGATTAAATAATGTTTTATATAAATGTTACTAGTAGAAGACCCGCGTAATATAGCGGTAGTAATATTTTACAATACGATACTGGTTTACGTTACTAATTTTTACAAATACCACAATCCTAATTATAATAACATAAAAGTCAAACGCAAAACAATTAATGGTAAAGAGGAGGGCTCAAAAGAGACTAAAGTCCTGTTGTGAGCTGCTGGTGATTCATCTGAATAAGAAAAATCCTTCAAATATAGCCAAACATACAACTACCTAATCAAATGATCGATTTGACGTTGTTTAAATTCTATGATTCCGATAATATGTAATAAAAAACCAAGTATCCCTTCAACGAGAACTCATATGAATACACGATGAATAACACCAAACAATCATCAATGAAGAATTAAGAATCTCCCTCCATCCATCAAGCAACCCAGTATCTTTTAAAAACCTTATATTTTTATATCACATTCTTCTAGTCTGAAAGAGTCTCATGTTTTAGATCTTTTATAAGCACCCGTATGTGCATTTAAAATTTGACTAACCATTACTGAGTTTTTGGAACCCATCAAACTCCTCAACTTGAAACTTTTTTAGTTGAAGGATAGATTGCATATAAGCACCCGATATGGGGAGAATCATGAAAACATCTATTCAGTAAGTATTTTGTTTAATCAAATAATAAAATTTAATGAGTTTTATCATTCATGGCTATTGAAGAAACAACTACATTTTGAGTAGAATTTACTATTAAACCTACTAATTCTCGATCTAATAGAAACAATTAATCTATTAGAGATAAGACTGATTCATTCTTGGAAAGCTTCACTATTTAATCTTTTCTTGGACAAAACATTTATCTAATAACTAATTTTTTGGATTTGCTACATCTGAGTTTCATATTTATCCCACTTCAATATAAAAATACTTATTTGAAATAACAACTAAATATGATATAAATTAGATCATTCTAAAGGAATCGTGATATCCATATACTACAATTCATTATGCCTCTATCGACCAACTTTAACATTGTATTTGATTTTGACAATATGATATGTCAAATAAATATTAGAATAAAGAATCATACTTATTAGTTTTTTCATTATTTTTGGATCGGAACCTCATCAAGCAACCCAGTACCTACACGAAGGAATCGTGATATCCACACACACACACACACACACACACACACACACATATATATATATATATATATATATATATATTATATGAAGATTTATATAAGTTATATACTTAAATATTTAAATAAAATAATATACTTAATTAAAATATTATTTAGTTATAAAATATAATTAGTAAATATAAATTTAAATGTCAATTTATAGTATCATAAATAAAAATAAAATTTTAATAAAGTGAATTAAATAATATCATATTATTAAATAATATATTAATAATGTTATTAAATACATGAAAGAGACAAGCGCAAAAATATCAAATTTTAAAAAATTTAATGGATAAATTTACCATATTACCCCTAAATTATCTTATAAAATCCCTATTTTACCCATTTTAAATGTGATGCACTCATTTGTACATGTTGCTTTAAACTTGTATTTTTGGCAAAATTACCTCTCTATCCAAAGAGATGTATTATAATATATATATATATATATATATATATATATATATATATATATAAATATGAAGATTTATATAAGTTATATACCTAAATATTTAAATAAAATAATATACTAATTAAAATATTATTTAGTTATAAAATATAATTAGTAAATATAAATTTAAATGTCAATTTATAGCATCATAAATAAAAAAATTAATGAAGTGAATTAAATAATATCATATTATTAAATAATATATTAATAATGTTTATTAATACATGAAAGAGACAAGCGCAAAAATATCAAATTTTAAAAAATTAATGGATAAATTTACCATATTACCCCTAAATTATCTTATAAAATCCCTATTTTACCCATTTAAATGTGATGCACTCATTTGTACATGTTGCTTTAAACTTGTATTTTTGGCAAAATTACCTCTCTATCCAAAGAGATGTATTATAATATATATATATATATATATATATATATATATATATATTATAAATATGAAGATTTATATAAGTTATATACCTAAATATTTAAATAAAATAATATACTAATTAAAATATTATTTAGTTATAAAATATAATTAGTAAATATAAATTTAAATGTCAATTTATAGCATCATAAAAAAAAAAATTAATGAAGTGAATTAAATAATATCATATTATTAAATAATATATTAATAATGTTTATTAAATACATGAAAGAGACAAGGGCAAAAATGTCAAGTTTTATAAAATTTAATGGATAAATTTACCATATTAACCCTAAAGTGTCTTAAAATTTTAATAAAATCCCTATTTTACCACTTTTAAATGTGATGAACTTATTTGTACATGTTGCTATAAAACTTGTCTTTTTGGCAAAATTATATCTCCATCCAAAGAGATGTATTATATAGTAGTATAGATAAATATTTAAAAAAAGATGGAACTTGAGAAGGGAAACATTACTAATTTTGCCCTCAACCTAATTTTGATCAAAATGACACGTGTCAACATTTTAATTATTTTTACACTTTTTAGTTTTAGAAGACTTTGTGTTTGAACATTTCTCATATTACTATAGGGGTATCCAACTGATTATGCGTGAATATAATACTTACACAAACACTATAAGGCATTTATACAATTATATATATCTGGTAAAGTATCATATAATTTGAAGGATTAATAAAAGTTTATAAAGTAAAATAATTATGAAATTATATAACTCAAAACGATTTTAAGTTTAGGTAAATAGAAAAAATGTTTATATAATTAGATTTATAAATAAATTCCGTTATTGACTGACATAATTAGAAAATCAAAGTTGTAATCTAACTAATTTTTAATATCTATAATCAATATTATTCAGTTATTTGTTTATATTTTTTCATCTAATTGACATGTGTGTAAAAAATCATTAAGATTGAGAAAATTCATAGAAAATCATTTTACCCACTTAAACTCTTAATATTAATGTACATGTATCATAATATACTAAAGACATAATCGTCCTTTACATTATTTTTTAAGAGTTTATTAAACTTAATTATGAATTTAACTAGTTTATTTATCTTTTATACAGGACAGATCGACTTGTTGAATTTAACCTAACTCTCCCTATGACTTTTTTATGATTATAATTTTTTTATATTTACATTTTATAAAAGTTACATTATAAATATAAATATTTTATCTTTTTAATTTGAATATGATATTGATACAGATTATTAATTTAAAAGAATACGTATTATATTACAAGGGCTCGCTATAGTAATGCATGATTAATCATTCGCTTACTTCCAAGTCAAAACATCTTTCAAGTCAACCCAAAATTCCCCATCAATTTCCTCACTATATTTTAAGAAAAAATCATATAAATAGAAACAACTTTTTTACCATCACGTATTACCCTATATGTTAAAATAAAACTAAATGAATAGTACAAGAGTATTTTGGATGTTTTCTTGAAGATGAACACGCATCTTAAGCAGGGTATGTCTCCTCTGTTTTCCTAGACAGGGAACAGTGATCTTTAGTGCTATATGACTTTTAAAGCTTGGTGTACAAGCTGGTGATGCACGTACAATGTTTAAAATGTTGGCTAGGTGTGTTCTTCGGGTATTTTAATCGGGTTTCAGGTAGACCGGGTCGGGTTATTCAGGTTTTTCAAGTTTCATGTTGCAACCGTTAACCGATCCGTATTAGTGTTCGGTTATTCGGGTTCGGGTATTTCAGTTTTGCGGTTATCATCGGGTCCGATTGTTTGGTTTCCTGGTAGTTTGGATATTTAGTTATTGGGTCCGGTCATCATGAATTTGGACTGTTTGACTGTTTTTCAGCTTCACTTTACAAATTATCATGTATCTTTTTGTAAGGCTCCGTTCCCGAAACGCTTACAGCTAGTGAATCATTGCACATAAAACATTCCTTTTTATTTCTCTTACATAAATATTGCAGTGGAGACATTCAGAAATGACATCTCATTTCATCATAAAACTTTTGTAAAATAATACATCGTTAATCAGTTACAAAATACATTGTTGCATTACGTCACAAAAGCATTATATAAATGGATGTCATCACAAAAGAGCTAAGCAGCCACCTCGTGCCATCCTCAGCAATCATTACCTGCCAACTGGAAACACATCAAAGTCAGCGTTGCTGAGTGAGTTCTAGTTTTATAATAAAACATATTTTTCTTTCGCTAAAACCGTTCTTTACTTTCATGTGATCATACAACATACGTACACATAGATAATATCATTATGATCTTCTTTAATCTTTCATGTTTTCATTCTTTCATCATTACCTCTTTCCTTTCCTTCAACTATAGACTTTACCCAGCTATTCCTGATATTAGACCTAGGTCTATCATAGACCAGCTATAACGGTGCATCGCACCTCTGGTCACAGTATCTAGGGTAGAGTTTAGGTGTACCATTGCTATATGCAATACCCAGCTATTCCTAGTACTGGACCTAGGCCTATCATAGACCAGCTATAATAGTGCATCACACCTCTGGTCGCAGTACCTAGGGTATGCAGCAATGGGGCTATACAAATGGTCAATCACAAAGAAAGACCCCGATATGCATCCTCCCGGGGTAGCGACCCGCACACCGTTGGCTAACACCTTTTAATGGTGTGTCCCGACATACTATGCTTGCAAGACTTCCTTTACTTTTCTCATTTATTAATGCATGCATTCTTACTTCATGTTCCTCTTTTCATTATCTTTCGCTTTACGTTACATACTACTTTTATTTCGTTCATTAACACAACACGTAAAGCCACAGGAAAGATAAACATACATCATAATAAGGAACATATCATACACAGTCATCAGCATCATACAGGACAACATCATACATACATAACATGCATAATCATGCAACATCATCACATCATGCCCAACATGCTCTTTAAGGCCTCAACAGTCATCTTACGTGAACTTACAGGAACCTTCACGTCAGAACTTACATCTGCACTTTCCCCCGAAAGTCAGTAAATTAAACTACGCTTCCCTCGGTACACCAGCCCTACTTGAGCGTATGGGCACCCTTCAGTCGCATGGCCTCCAGGCGACTGAACATCATGCGATTGAACCTATGCGGATGAACACCTATGCGAATGAAACTAATGCGGATGGACTCCATGCGGATGAGTCCCATGCGAATGGACCTAATGCGGATGGAACTAATGCGGATGAGCATTTATGCAACTGGGCTCTCAGTCGTGCGAATGAACCCTCCGTCGTGCGAATGAACCCTCAGTCATGTGAATGAACCCTCACTCGTGCGAATTAACCCTCAGTCGTGCGACTGAACCCTCAGTCGTGCGAATGAACCTTAATCGCACCTCAATCGGCCGTATGGCCTCCATTCGGTCGCCTAGCCCTAGCTGGTGCAGAATGCAGTTCATCCCGAACCCAATCTGTCATTTTCGACCTCCAAGCTCATCTAACCCATTCTAAGCCCAAATCAACCATCCTAAACCTTAGGAATGCATACCACAGTACCATTCAAGCACACACAAGCTTAAAAGCAAGGCCCAAAAGAATCATACACATACCCACACATACACAAACGGGTCAAACACACACACACACACACACACACTCAAAAACCTGATTTTCAGATGTGTTCCAGCCCCAAATCATTCAAAAACGTGTAACAGAGGGGTCCTAGAACTCACACAAACGACCACAACGAGAAGAGCTTCGATTTGATCCGCTTCTTAACGATTTTCGAGCTTGAATCTACCCGAACCAACCTTTTCTACCTTTCTCTCTCTTCTTTCTCTCCTTTGGCTGATTTTGGTGGGTGTGGGGAGAGGGTAAGGGTTGCCCTATCCCTTAAATACTCCCACTCGCCCAACTTTCTCTCATTAGCGAGTTTGGTCCCTCGACTCTGGACTTTATTTATTTTTCTTCTTTTGTCGGCTTCAAAAATAATAAATAACCAGGTGTTACAAGTCCACCCCCCTTAAATCGTTTTCGTCCCCGAAACCTGTTATTCCTCGAACAAACGTGGGTAATGCTGTCTCATTTCTTCTTCAGCCTCCCACGTTGACTCGGATCCCTTCCTGTGCTTCCACTGCACACGCACAAGAGGAACCACTTTATTTCATAGCCTTTTCTTTTTTCGATCGATGATTGCCACTAGTTGCTCCAATAATTGAGCCGTTCGTCTACTTCAATATCCTCCGGTGGAACAATCATGTCTTCATCCGCTAAGCACTTTCTCAGGTGAGATACATGGAATGTCAGGTGAATTCCACTTAACTCATCCGGTAACTCCAGTCTATAGGCCACCTATCCTACTCGAGCGATGATTTGGAAAGGGCCTATATACCTCGGGCTTAACTTGCCCCGCTTTCGGAAACGAATGATACCCTTCTAAGGTGAGACCTTCAACATAACCCGTCACCCACCTGGAACTCAATCGGTCTACGTCGTTTATCAGCATACGACTTCTGTCTATCTTTGCTGCCTTCATGAAGGCCTTGATCTTTTTGAGCTTTTCAGTTGTAGCCTCGATCACCTTGACGCTCCCCAGTTCTTTCTGACCAATATCACCCCAATAGACGGGCGTTCTGCATCTTTTACCGTATAGCATCTCATAAGGTGGCATACCAATGCTGGCATGATAACTGTTGTTGTATGAGAATTCAGCTAACGGTAAGTGGTCATCCCAACTTCCCCTAAAATCGATAACACATGCCCGAAGCATGTCCTCTAATGTCTGAATGGTCCTTTCAGACTGACCATCAGTCTAGAGATGATAAGCCGTGCTATATGTAATCTCGTCCCCATGGCGTCGTGGAACTTCTTCCAAAATTTGGATGTAAACGGGGTGTCATGATCAGACACAATAACACCGACACACCGTGACCAGTTACAATCTCTTTGATGAAAAGATCAGCCAACCTCTCAGATGAATATGTCTCGCGGATCGGTAGGAAGTGAGCACTCTTCGTCAAGCGGTCAACAATCACCCATATAGCATCATATCCTTTCGGGGTACGCGACAGCTTCATAATAAAATCCATGGTGATGTGCTCCCACTTCTATTCCGGTATATCCAAAGGTTGGATCTTCCCATACGGATTTTAATGCTCAGCCTTCACCTGTAGACAAGTAAGGTATTTACTCACATACTCCACTATGTCACGTTTCATACCCGGCCACCAATAATCCTTCTTCATGTCTTGATACATCTTTGTGGCACCAGGATGAATGGAGTATCGAGTCTTGTGAGCTTCATCCATGATCTTCACCCGTAGATCCCCAAACCGAGGAATCCACACCCGTCCAAATCGGGTTTTAACACCAAGTGTGTTTTCACCAAATTCCCCAACCAGGCCTCTCATCCTTTCAAAGTTAAGATGATATTCTTTCGATGCCTCATCTTGAAACTCTTTGACTTGCTTCATCACGTCAGAGATCATGATCAACTGGTATGCTTTCACATGAATCGGCTCGGGCCTCTCTTTTCGGCTAAGGGCATCAGCCACCACATTGGTTTTGCCCGGATGGTAATGGATCTCGCAATCATAGTCCTTTATAAGCTCCAGCCATTGTCTCTGCCTCATGTTCAGATCTTTCTGCTCAAAGAAGTACTTCAAGCTCTTGTGGTCAGTGAAAATGGTGCACTTAATCCCGTAAAGATAGTGCCTCCAAATCTTTAGCGCAAAGACCACGACTGCTAGCTCCAAGTCATGGTAGGATAATGACCTAATGAACCTTCAACTGTCGGGACGCATAGGCTATAACATTTCCTCTCTGCATTAACACACACCCCAAACCCGAATAGGAAGCATTAGAATAAACCACCAAATCTTCTCTTTCATCGGGTAATGACAGGATAGGAGCTTGAGTCAACCTCGACTTTAGTTCCTCGAATGCCTTCTCTTGAGCATGACCCCATACAAACTTCACATCCTTTTGGGTAAACTTGGTTAGTGGAGAAGCGATCTTGGAGAAGTCTTGAATGAATCTCCTGTAGTAGCCCGCCAAACCCACGAAGCTACAAATCTCGGATGGCGTCTTTGGAGACTTCCATTGCGTCACTGCCTCCACCTTTGTCGGGTCCACCATAATCTCGTCATGATTCACCACATGACCCAAGAGCTAAGCTTCGCGTAACCAAAATGCACACTTGGAGAACTTGGCGTACAACTTCTCCTTTCTCAACGTGTCCAAACCTCCCGAATGTGACCGCGTGCTCAATCTTGCTCTTCGAATAAATCAGGATATCATCAATAAACACAATCACTGATTTATCCAACATCGGCCGACACGCCCGATTCATCAGATCCATAAAAGCAGCTGGTGCATTGGTCAAACCAAAGACATTACAAGAAACTCGTAGTGACCATAACGTGTGCGAAAAGCTGTCTTAGGAACATCCTGCTCCTTCACCTTCAACTGATGGTAACCAGATTGAAGATCTATCCTTGAAAACCAACTGGCACCTTGAAGCTGATCGAACAAGTCATCTATTCTTGGTAAGGGGTATCAGTTCTTTATCGTCAACTTATTCAGCTCACGGTAGTCAATACACATCCTAATACTACCATCTTTCTTCTTTACGAATAAGACCGAAGCACCCCAAGGAGAGATACTTGGTCGAATGAACCCCTTATCAAGCAGCTCTTGCAACTTCTCATCAACTCTTTCATCTCCGTCGAAGCCAACTGATACGATGCCTTGGAAATAGGTTGGGCACCCGGTATCAGGTCAATCTAGAACTCGGTCTCTCTATCAGGTGGCACTCCTGGTAGGTCTTTTGGGGACACGTCTGGAATGTCACACACAACCGGTACATCAGACAGTTGTGGTGCTGGCATATCCACATCCTTTACATAAGCCAAGTAGGCACTCCATCCACACCTCATACACTTTCTCGCCACCGCTATTGAGATTACTTTCGGGATCGTCGTGACCCGATCTCCATAACAGTTACAAAACTCCCGTCAAACGCTGTCAAACGAATCATCTTCTTACGACACACAATGTTCACCTCGGAATCCGCCAACCAGTCCATCCCAATAACCAAATCGAAACCACCTAAATTCATCACGAATGGTCTAACCGAAACTTATGACCTTCTAGCTCCATATCACAGTTCTCTATCATCTTAGAAATCCTAGTAGACTTACCTATGGCAGTTCCTACATCAAAGGTCGCATCAACACGTCTACTACTAACAGGAAGCTTAGCACAGAAAGCAGTAGAAATAAAACTTTTACTGGCACCTAAATCAAATAACACAGAAGCTAAAGTTTGGTTCACTAGAAACGTACCGGGCACAACATCAGGGTCCGTCCTAGCCTCCTGTTGTGTTATAGTGAATGCCCTGGCACTCGCCCTCGGTCCTTCACTTCTCGTCTTCTTTCCCCCGGAACCCTCAGCCCTTGGCTTGTTACAATCCCTACTCATGTGACCCTCTTCACCATAGTTAAAGCACCGGACCGTACGACAGTCCTTGGCTATATGGCTCGCCTTCCCACATTTGAAGCACCTGTTAAATCCCAACCTACATTCTCCTGCATGCTCCGTTTTACACTTGCCACACCTTTTTGACCCTGCACTCGATGTGGCCACACGGCGGTCATCCACCCGTGCCTTCTTATTAACCGCCGAGACATTACCCCGACCAAACTTCTTCCCCTGCTAGTTCCTATCACCACCACTCTTCTTGCTACCTTCATCCACCACCACCACAGCCCTTTCATCATATAATCTCCCTGCCAAGTCCACCGTCGACCTAAACATGCTCGATCGGGCGGCAATCATGTGCCTGTGAATATCCGCTGGCAAACCCTAAATATACCTCTTGATCTTTCGAGACAGAGGTGTCACCTGATCCGGCACCAGACGTGCCATCTCGTTGAATTTAGTGGTGTACTGTTGGTGCGTCATCGTTCCCGCCTACAGTTGTAGGAATTCCCTCTCGACCTTGTTCATCTCCCGGTGAGGACAGAACTTCTCAATCACCACTTTTTCAGTTCAGATATCTCATTCTCCCAATGGCCCTTCTACCATCAGCTTGGACTATATTGTCCCACCATCACAGAGCCGAGTCTACAAAAGAATGGGAAGCAAACTTTACCTTCTGGTCCTCCTGGCACTCACTGATATTTAAGACGACCTCCATTTCTCTCACCCACCGGTGAGCAGCAACAACAGTGCCGTTTCAGTTCAGATATCTCATTCTCCCAATGGCCCTTCGTTGAAACGCCCCATAATTACAGCCTCGTGCCGCCTCCGGCGCAGGCTCTTCCTCTTCTTCTTTTTCATCATCAGAGAGAACCGTTTTCGGTTCTGGTTGCTCCCGTCCTCCCGAGGACCTATTTCTCTCTTTCCTTTCCCCTTCCTGTACTGCCTTGATAACTTCAGTCACTACAGATGGTAAGATCATCTGCATGACCTGATGAACTTCTTCAACAACAGCCTCCTTTACTGAGGCTTTCAGATTGGCGCTCTCTTCGCCACCCTCCGGATGAGGGGTCTCAAGTTCTTCAGGAACCACCTTTTCCATTCTGGGTCTTCCTCTCTTGGGTCGTGGCTCAGCACCAAGCCCATCACGACCACCTCCACGAGAGGCTTTCAAAGATCTACCACTAGCCATTCACACGCACACTGAAAGATTCAAACACCAACACGGTCAATCAAGGGAATAGCTCAGTTTATGTCAAGTATAGTAAGTCCCTAATTATAGTGGCCAGTTATGATTGGCCACTTACTTTACTCTTCACACCCCAAGCATTACCTATCCTGACTACATCAGTATTTAAATCCACAAACAACACATAGCACATAACATGCGCACATAATACCAGTTAACTTTACGAAAATACCTGATGCACGCAGCTACTCAGATTGGCATCCCTTCCCTTTCCTTCCCATTCTCAGTTTAAGTTAAGGTTTATTTTGAAAATTTACCCATTTTACTTAAACTTTGGCTTTGATACCAACTTGTAAGGCTCCGTTCCCGATACGCTTACAACTGGTGAATCTTTCCACATAAAACATTCATTTTCATTTCTCTTACATAAATATTGTAGCGAGAACATTCAAAAATGACATCTCATTTTATCATAAAAACTTTTGCAAAATAATACATCATTAATCAGTTACAAAATACATTGTTGCATTACATCACAAAAGCATTGTATAAATGGATGTCATCCCAAAAGAGCTGAGTAGCCACCTCGTGCCATCCTCAGCAATCATTACCTGCCAACTGTAAACACATCAAAGTCAGCATTGCTCAGTGAGTTCTAGTTTTATAATAAACATACTTTTCTTTCATTAAAACCGTTCTTTGCTTTCATGTGATCATACAACATACGTACACATAGATAATATCATTATTATCTTCTTTAATCTTTCATGCTTTTATTCTTTCATCATTACCTCTTTCCTTTCCTTCAACCATAGACTTTACCCAGCTATTCCTGATACTGGACCTAGGTGTAACATCATGTATTTTAGGGTTATTTATAAGTTTGTATCGTTTATTCTTGTAAGGACTATTAATGCTTTTTATGAAATTTGTAGGCTATTGGTGCTTATCTATTAATTAGTCTTTAATTCTTTAATTTAAAAAGATTATAGTTTATCTATTAAATTGATCCTAATAATAATAATAATAATAATAATAATAACTAAAAATAATAATAATAAAAATTATAACAATGATAATAATAATAATAATAATAATAATAATATAATAATAATAATAACAATAAGTTATAATAATAGCAATAAGTTGTAAAAGAATTAAAACTTAAAGATAACTAAGTTAGGGGGTTAATTTGTTAATTTTGAAAACTTTAAATGAAATTTTTAGCATGAAATAATAATAATTTGAAGTTGAGGGACCATATGGGTAATTCTTTAAAACACCAACCCAAACCCCCCCTTAATTCCCGTATTTCCGGTAGCCGTCGCCGGCAGAGCTCCGACGAGACTTAAAACGCCCCAAAATGACTTTAATCAATATCCCAAATCACCCCAATCGCATCATTAACATGATTCGAAAGCCTTTATGAACCTTAAACGCATTTAAACGCAGGTTACAAACACAATCAACCGAGTAACCGGAAACTCTTAAATCATCGAGCCGTTCGACATCTAAAACGCAATAATAATCAAATTAATTGCACCTACATGATCGTTTAATCGTACCTAAACTCCTACGCAACATAATTCTACCTGAATCGCACTTAAACAATCTAAACTACTCTCACTTTAACCGCGAACCTGCAACCACTCGAACACCACCTCCCGGCCTTCGAAACCTGGAATTGAGAGAGGGCATTGCATCAAGATCATAGTCCGAAACTGCTCCCAAGTTTAATTCGATTATTATCAACAATTGCTCTTCGATTGGACCCGAGACAACCATGACTTGTTCATCGCAGTGTGCATCATCATCTTCAATTAAAACGGGTAATTGAATCCACAAAAACACTCGTATTAACTTGGGAAACAAAAGCCCCATGATTTAGATCATTAACAACATCGATTTGATCTTCAGTTTTGATTCGAATCAATCTAGGGCTCATTCGAATTGGGGCTATTTTGAAACTGATGTTTTTAAGAACTTGAAACCATTATAAACCGCGGCTAGGAGCCTTGGTTCACCGGTTAAGTCACTATGCTTTCAACTTAGAGGTCCCGGGTTCGAACCCGGGCACCCTCTTATTATTTTTAAAATGGCTTTTTAGCCTTAATTCTATTTTAGAAAATTTCTATTACATGTAAAAATGATTTTTACAAACTTCTAATCTTTTAAAATCAACAAAATATTTTCTGTAAATTTATCCCTATAAAATATTTTAATATTTTATTATAAAAATTATAATTAAGTATTGTAATAAAAATGGATTTATATAATAATTTGAATTATTAATTATTATTGAATCTTATGTTTTTCTTTGATTGAAGATATATGTTATATTACACAAATTATTAGCAATGGTTATAATTCCTTTAAAATTTTATAATGTTACTTCTCTATTGAACAAAATATAAATAAGAGGTTACTAATTGGTTACAAAACCCTAAAATCCTAAAACCTTAGTTTGCGTTAAAATGTTAATTTTATTATTAAACTGAAACCTTGTAAATATATATATATTTTAGGTGCATTGTGAAGGGCTACGTTGAAACGACGCTTATTATTATTTCTTATTAAGTAATCCAATAAATACTTATTTGATCATGTGAGTATTTCTATACCTCTTTTTATAGTTTTACACTTTTGGGGTGAAACATGTTACATTATAAACTTTGCACTTGTAAACACGTTTGATTCTTGTAAACTTATGGCATTTCACCTGTATGTTGTAGTTAGTTGAACTTTGTAGCTACCATGTAATGTCGAATATATGTACAATCATTAACTATTGCTAGCCTAGCGAAGTCATAGATCTATGGGCCAAACAAGCTTGCTTGGTTGATCCAAGTACACTTAGCTAATCGTATATACTTTTAAATGTTTGAGACTTGTAAAACTTTGTCGAGGTTTGATTGTGCATTTCTGTGACATCCGGTAAATTCCGTTACCAAACTCCGTTAGTTCCGTTAAGTCTTGCATACACGTGTCGTGAACACACACTAGTTGTCGTTTAACGTTGGTGACCTAATAATAATGGATAATGTTAAATTAATGAGAATCTAATTGATTATGTGATTATTGTGTTATGCTTATGTGTTTACACAATTTAAACGTTAACGGTGAATTTTATCGCGTAACGCGGAAACGTGCCCATTTATTCGTATGTCTTGTGTTTTTATAAAAATAAGATATATAATGTTTTTCATTAGTTTATATCTTTATATTATTAAGTTAAAAACACTTTACAAAGAGTTTAAAGCCTAGTTTTATAAAATACAAATTACAAGGGCTAAAAGGGTAAATATGAAAATTAAAATTAAACAAAACACCCAAACCCTAATCCCCACCCCTATTCGGCCGCGACTTCACCTCTCAACCTCTCACCATTGCGATTTCGACCTAGAACAAGCATCAAAGCATCGATTTGGTTCGATTACAAGGCATACAACACGTAGGAATCATCAATTGCAAGCTATAGCACGTTTAAAGGTTAGATTTTTCGTGTTTTTGTGGATTCTTGTTGAGGGCCGAACCTAAATGCGTGAATGGGGCTTCATGGGGTCGAATTTGATGTTGTTTGATGATGTTAGTATGTTAGTTGGATTTATTACATGTTGTTTAACGTTGATTATGCATGAATTCTATGTTTTTAGTGGATTGATCATGAACTTTGATTACGAAGCAAACCCTAGTTCGAAAATGGCATGATTATGTGAAGTTGATGATTGTTTGATGAATGTATGATGATTAGTAGGTTGTATGAATGCTAGGTTACATTGATTTTGCAAGAAATTGGTGAATTGAAGTTGGTGTTCATAGGTTACTAATAATAGTAACTTTATTTTGCATGTAATGATGATCTAGTGATGGATTGATGTTATGGATGTGTTCATGATGATGATTAGATGCTATATTGTTGTTATGAATGCTAGAAATCTTTGAATGGATGTTGTCGTTCATAGCTTGCCAAAAGTAGAAACTTTTGTTCATGAAGATTGTTAGATTATGGTGATTAGGTATTGTTGATCATGTCTAGATATTGTTATGAGCTTGAGATGGTATAATTATGATGGATTCATGAATACATTGGGTGGTTGATAGATGTGGGATGCACTTTCCCAAAAGGAAACTTTATTTGCCTAAAGTCTGAAATATGGTAGTTTGAACATGTTTGGGATGTTAGGAGCATGTTAGTATGATCATGGATAAATTCTAATATGGTAGAACATGGTAATTTGGTTGTATGTGATGCCGGGGTAATCATGAATGATATTTGGACATTTATGATCATGTATGATTTGGATGTTGATTAGTAGTAGGACATCATGTTTGGGACTGGAAATTGATTGTTGTGATGTGTTGAATGCAATGCATATGGTTAATGAATATGGTTATGATCATCATACACACGTGCGAATCTGAGGCCCCTACTTAGTAGGATTGGCAGGGTTTAGGATGTGAAGTCGTGAGTGGCTTCACATGGCATGTGGTGAGTGGTTTGATCTTTGTGTGACATGTTAGTTGTGTTATAACTAGTGGATATGTTAATGTTCTAGATTCGCATGACTTGTATGATACTTGGTTGTATGATGATCTAAGTGTTACACCTGGATGATATAGCATAGATATGATCTGTTTGAATGTTAGCTATGTATGATATATGTGTATGATTACTTGAATGGTTTTCAACACATAAAGTCACCAACGGGTCAAACGGGTCAACTAGGTCAAACAAGTCTATTTTGTTTGAAATCTTGAGTCCTTGGTTGTAGTGTACTTAGGGTTTCACATGTTCTTTGATTACACGTACTCATGTACTTATATGATCTAGGTAACCTCTGAAGGTTGTCTGTCTATTCTGTTTGACAAGTCAAACTCTAAGTATCTATACGCATATCAGGTGAGTTCATGCCCCACTTTTTTATTTAATCTCTTTCGGGGGAGATAGCATACTGGTAAAACACGAACGCTTTATATATTCAAGTTGTGTACAATATTGTATAGTGTTGATATCATGGAAAAGTCCTCACACTTTCGAATTGTTAATATTGAATAGCGGAGAAATTTGGGTAGTACTACTGGGTCTGACGAGCCCCACCTGTGTGACTCGAGGTCAATCGGGTGCAATTTGTCCTAACAAACATTGTCACGACCTGTTAAGTCATGACAGGAGGCAACAACGTAACACAGTCAGCTTCAATTGCGAAATTACTATGAAATAATATTTTGTTGTTAATGGACTAGTTATCTGTTACAATGCGCTACTTGTATATCCCTATTATTAAACTGTTTATGTTTGAATGTCTCTTGAACTCACCAACCATTGTGTTAACATTTTAGTATGCTATTCTCAGGTCATTAGCTTGCTTGCCATAGGAACACTGCATGGTCCACTTGCATTCTAAGACTCGGTTCCCAAGACATTTTTAGTATTTTAATGATTATTGTTACTCTTTTGGGTTGGCACATGTTTTGCCATGGTTATACTTTTATTTCTTTGGGTTGTTTTCAAAACGCTTTCGCACAGTTTAGAGTTTGTACTTTGGTTGATTTTATTTAAATTATGGCATATAGAGTCATTCTGAGTAACTATTGACTGTGATCCTGATTTGTTGACATGCCTCGCGGTAAAACTCCGCAGTGGATTTTGAGGGTGTGACAGATTGGTATCAGAGCCATTGGTTATAGGGAACTAGGTTGCATACACCCTAGACTATAACCGCACATAGTTAATTAGTTACCTGTGCCTTATTCTCATCTACTGTATACTCATTGGCATACACGTCACACTCTCTGCAGCATGGCATCGTCATCAAGAGCCCCGGGAAAACGACCTGAATCCCCACCTCCCGCACCTGTACCTGATGATGGATTCGATTGGCCCCGACTGGCTTATCCTCGAGAGGAGATTGACTGGGATCAACCCTTTGCATTGATGAAGCGTGACCCTCCGCGAGACTGGCGTTTCTATCCTAGATTTGTTGATCATATCATGTTTAGGGAGCGCGTACCTGTCCCGAGGCCCAGGACTAGGAACAATGCCGACCAACCAATGCCTTCACTCCCACGAACGGTGCAGTCCAACGAGCAACTGATTGCTGCACTAGTAGCTGCACTGGACACTGAGCAGCATCGAGTAAGGCGGCTCACGGGTGATGTCTGTACACTGCAGCAAGAGGTGTACAACCTGAGACATCAATTGGATGAACTCGAGGAACAACACGGGAAGACCCTAAACGGGTGTCACCATATGCAAGATGGTCTCATGGCACTCCAAGGGCGCGTGACTGCTCGTGAACAGCGGGACGCCATAGCTGATAATAGGATTGCCATTTTAGAAGCTCAACTAGTGGCACTTCAGATTGCTATAGCTCCTGGTCCTACAGCAGACCCTGAGGATGAGGAGGATCCCGAGGAGGGACCCGAAGAGGAGGAACCGAGGAGATGGAGGATGACAGTGATGGGTCAGATGTTGTAGATTGACTTCTTTATATGACTTAGACTACGTAGTGTTTTTCTTTTTGAAACCTATGTGGGAAGGGTTGTTTCCCCACACGAACGACAAACTTAAATTTTGACATTGATAAATACATTGTGACTCATTTACAATTTATTTACTTTGGTTATTATTTTTGTTATGAATGTTGTGGTTGTGATGATTCGTTATTTCTTTTATTTACTATTTACTATGCTTCAATGAGTTAAATATGTTTGATGTTACTCATTATTGTATTTGTGAATGTAAAGTTAAAAGAGTGGACGCCCGTGGACGTGGACGTGGACGTGGTCGTGGACGCGGACATGGACGTGGCACCAGAGAACAGGTGGTGGTGCTATTAACATGACCCCCGCAGAATTGGCTGCTCTAATTAAAGAGCATGTTCAAGCGACAGTGGCTGCTGCCCGTGCAGGTCCGCCAGCAGGTAAACCATAATAGGAAGATAAATCTGATATCCTTCATAACTGTATGGGATGTCTGATTAATGTGTGTTGTGTTAAAACAGGACCACCAGTGTGTATCTACAAGTCCTTTATGGATTGTAAACCCCACACCTACAGCGGTACAGAGGGTGCTGTAGGGCTTGTACGCTGGTTCGAGAAGACTAAGTCTGTCTTCTCCAAATGTAACTGTCCACCCGCGGAACAAGTAAAGTATGCCACCGGGACTTTAGAGGGTGCAGCTCTGTCTTGGTGGAACGCGCAAGTCCAGATGCTTGGACAAGCATGGCGAATGGACTTCCATGGGATGAGTTCAAAGCAATGATGACCGAGGAGTACTGTCCTCGTAGTGAAGTGCAGAAGTTAGAGATGGAGTTCTGGCAATTGAAAATGCAGGGCTCGGAAATTGAGGCTTACACCACCAGAACCCATGAGTTAGCAACTTTGTGCCCGGGAATGGTGAATGAGGTGCATAAAAGGATAGAGCATTACATACAGGGATTGGTACCCGAAATCCAAAGTATGGTAACTGCTTCCAACCCAGCCACAATTCAGTAAGCCATCCAACTAGCTCACAGGCTAACTGACCAAGCCGTGGAGCAAGGACGTCTACCCAAACAGGGCGCTGTGGCAAGCGTGCCCGACAACAAAAGAAAGTGGGATAATGCCAACAACACCAAAGCATCATCATCTTCTAGTGGTCAACCTCAACCTCAAGAGCAACAACAGCCGGTTCAGCAGCAACGGAGGTTTGACAATAACCGTAACTCCAACCAGACGCCTGCAAATAATCAAGGACCCAGTGGTTATGGTGGTAGGCATCCGAAGTGCACTCGGTGTAATTACCATCATATGGGAAGGTGTGATAGTTTCAAGTGTCAACGTTGTGGAAAAATTGGACACGCTGCTAAGGATTGTCGTGGTGAACTGGTAAGGAGGCCACAACAACCTCAAGAAACTCCCAAGGGTTGTTTTGAATGTGGGAAAGAAGGGCATTACAGGCGAAACTGCCCACAACTAAGGATGAACGGTAATGGCAACAACAACAACAACAACAACAATACCAACAACCACGGTAACAACAACAACAATGGTAATAATAACAACAACGGTGGATATGGTACTGGTAATGGCGGCAATAAAGATGGAGCCAAGGGGAGAGCCTTCGCCATTGGCTCAGGTGAGGCTCTAAATGATCCCACAACTGTTACTGGTAGATTCTCTGTTAATGGTTGTTTTGCTACGGTACTATTTGATACTAGAGCCGATAGGAGTTTTGTGTCCTTAAAGTTCTGTAGTCTTTTAAGTGATATACCCTCTGCATTAGAATCTAAATACACTGTGGAATTATGTAAGGCCCCGTTCCCGGGACGCTTACAGCTGGGTTCTCATCGCACATAAAACATATAATTACATTTGTATTTAATAAATCGCAGCGGAAAACTTAAACAATCTTTCATTTCCATGTAAATGCTTTTGCAAGTTAATACAACATTCATTACAAAATAGCTTGTTTGCATTACAATGCAAAAACATTAATCAAAAGAATGCCATCCCCAAAAGAACTGAGTAGTCGCCCGTGCCATCCTCAGCAACCATTACCTGCCAACTGGAAACACATCAAAGTCAGCGTTGCTGAGTGAGTTCTAGTTTTATAAATACAACATACTTTACTTTCATATAAAACCGTTCGTTACTTTTACATGATCACACATCGTACGTACACATAGATAATATCATTATTATCTTCTTCATTCGTTCATTCGTTCTTTCATTACTTTACTTGCGCATCGGACATCATCCTTACCAATACCATATGCTACACCCCGGTTAGTCGTAGCTACCGGTCCGAAGTCAACAAACGAACAACTAAACGTATGCCACGGTACTAGGAGTAACCATCAGTCTTAGCTACTGGGCCGAAAACAAATGAACAGCTAAACGTATGCCATAGTACTAGGGGTAAGCGGTAGAGGCACTACATGTTTGGTCAATCACAAAGACGGACCCTGTTGTCCAATGTTTGCAAGACTTCTTTCATTCGTTCATTAATGCATACATTCGTCATCATGTTCCTCTTTCATTACCTTTCACTTTACATTACATAATACTTCGTTCATTTCTTATAATAAGTAAAGCCATAGGAAAGATATTAAACATCATACCAAGGAACATATCATACACATTCATCATCATCATACAGGGCAACATCATGCATACGTAACAAGCCTAAACATGCAACATCATCATCATCATCATGCCCAACATGCTTTCTAAGACCTCAAGCGTCATCATACAACTCTTATGGGAACCTTTACATCAAAACTTACATCTGCACTTTCCCCCGAAAGTCAGAAGTCAATCTACACCTTCCTCGGGTACAACAGCCCTATTCGGGCGTATGGACACCCTTCAGTCGCATTGCCTCCATGCGACTGAACATCATGCGAATGAACTAATAAGGATGAACACCTGTGCGAATGAACATCCAGTCGTGCGAATGGACCTTTAGTCGTGCGAATGGACCTTTGGTCGTGCGAATGGACCTTTAGTCGCATGACCCCCATGCGACTGGCCCTTCAATCGTGCGAATGAACCCCAATCGTGCGAATGGACCCCAATCGCACCCAAATCGGCCGTATGGCCTCCATTCGGCCTCCAGTCGGTCGCCTAGCCCTAACTGATGCAGAATGCAGTTCATCCCGACTGCAGTCGAGGGTTTTCGGCCTCCAAACTCATCCAAACCCATTTTAAGCCTAAATCGACCATCCTAAACCTTAGGGATGCATACCATAACATTATTCAAGCACAACCAAGCAAGAAATCAAGCCCCAACGGGTCCTACACATACATACATGCATACATACGGGTTTTCACCCAAAAACGCGAAAAAGGGTTTTCAGATGTGTTCCAGCCCCAAAATCATTCAAAAACATGTAAAAGAGGGGTCCTAGAACTCACCTAAACAAGCACAATGACAAGAGCTTCGATTCGGCTTGCTTCACGACAATTTTGGCGACCCGAACCGACTCGAACCAACACTTTTCCTCTTTTTCTCTCTTCTCCTCTCTAAGAACCTGAAATGTGGGGTGTGTGGGGAGAGTGGGCTGCCCTCTCCCTACTAATATCACCACATTTCCCAACTTTTCTTTGTTGGCGAGTTTGGTCCCTCGACTTTGGACTTTATTTTCTTTTCTTTCTTCACCGGCTTCAAAATAATAAATATTCGGGTGTTACAAATTAGCCAACGGTAAACAAATCCATGTAATGCATATCCTTAAAGACTGTAAGATAGAACTTGCTGGTCATACTTTCGCTATAGATCTTATGCCTGTTACGCTGGGGAGTTCTGATGTTGTGATAGGCATGGATTGGCTCTCTAGCAAGCAAGCGGAAGTCATATGTCATGAGAAGATCATACGAATCCCTGTTGATGATAAAATCCTTACCGTTAGAGGTGATAGGAGCGGTGCTGTGATAGGCATCATCTCATTCATGAAAGCCCAAAAGTTGTTATGAAAGGGTCGTGTGGCTATCCTAGCACTTGTAACCGATAAGCAGACGGAAGAAAGGAGAATGGAGGATATTCCCATAGTACGCGATTTTCCAGAGGTGTTCCCAGAGAATCTTCATGGATTACCACCTCACCGCCAAGTGGAATTCCAGATTGAGTTGACTCCCGGCGTAGCTCCGATTGCTAGGGCACCTTATCGATTAGCACCGAACGAACTACAGGAGTTGTCGTCACAACTCCAGGAGCTTTTGGATAAGGGTTTTATTCGACCTAGTACATCGCCTTGGGGAGCTCCTGTTCTCTTTGTTAAGAAGAAAGATGGCACATTCCGAATGTGCATCGATTATAGAGAGTTAAACAAAGTAACAGTCAAGAACCGATACCCTTTACCTCGTATCGACGACTTGTTTGATCAGCTTCAAGGATCGAGCTATTATTCAAAGATTGACTTGAGATCTGGTTATCATCAACTTAGAGTTCGAGAAGAAGACATTCCCAAGACTACGTTTCGTACTCAATATGGTCATTATGAGTTCTTGGTCATGCCTTTTGGGTTGACTAATGCACCTGCTGTGTTCATGGACCTCATGAACCGCGTGTGCAAACCCTATCTGGATCAGTTTGTCATTGTGTTCATCGATGATATACTAATATATTCTAGGACCAAGGAGGAGCATGAAGAGCACTTATGAATGATCTTGGAACTGTTGAAAACTAAGCAGTTGTATGCTAAATTCTCAAAGTGTGACTTTTGGATAAGAGAAGTGCAATTCCTAGGTCATATTGTTAATGAGAAAGGGATACATGTCGATCCTGCCAAAATTGAGGCGATAAAGAATTGGACTACACCCAAAACGCTGAGCGAGATAAGACAATTTCTGGGATTAGCAGGATATTACCGACGATTCATAGAAGGATTTTCTAAGATCGCACAACCTCTCACAGCCTTGACTCATAAAGGAACGACATACAAATGGAGTGAGAGTCAAGAAAGAGCTTTTCAATTATTAAAACAAAAG
Source organism: Flaveria trinervia (assembly GCA_025506515.1). Lineage (NCBI taxonomy): Eukaryota > Viridiplantae > Streptophyta > Magnoliopsida > Asterales > Asteraceae > Flaveria > Flaveria trinervia. The sequence continues at coordinate 56,985,156 of CM046458.1, forward strand.
CTCTGTACTGCCCCGATATTAGCATTACCCGAAGGAACGGATGACTTTGTGGTGTATTGCGATGCATCCAATCAAGGATTGGGTTGTGTCTTGATGCAACGAGATAAGGTGATAGCCTACACCTCGAGACAACTAAAGGTTCATGAGAAGAACTATACCACCTATGACTTAGAATTGGATGTAGTGGTTTTTGCCTTAAAGATCTGGAGACATTACTTGTACGGTACCAAGTGCACTATCTACACTGATCACAAGAGTCTTCAACATATCTTCGAGCAAAAAGAGTTGAATATGAGGCAGCGACGTTGGGTGGAACTACTAAATGATTATGATTGAACAATTAAGTATCATCCTGGAAAGGCGAACGTAGTTGCCGATGCCCTAAGCAGGAAGGAAACAGCTAAACCCCGACGGGTGCGAGCTTTACAGCTTACGATTAGTACCCAACTGCCCAAACAAGTTAAGGAGGTGCAGATAGAAGCTTTAAAACAGAAAATGTTGATTCTGAGTCATTAAGGGGAATGGATAAACAGCTAGTGGTGAAAGAGGATGGAATTCGGTATTTCATGGATAGACTTTGGGTGCCTGTTTATGGAAATTTGAGAGATCTAGTTATGAGCAAGGCACACAAATCTAAGTATTCTATACATCCAGGATTCGACAAGATGTATGATGACCTAAAGGCGCACTATTGGTGGCCTAACATGAAGGCGGATGTAGCTACGTATGTGAGCAAGTGTTTGACCTGCTCGAAAGTAAAAGTGGAATATAAAAAACCATCCAGACTGTTACAACAACCTGAGATTCCAATGTGGAAATGGGAACAGATCTCCATGGATTTTATTACTAAGCTACCCCAGACTAGTACTGGTTGTGACACGATATGGGTTATTGTGGATCGATTGACAAAGTCTGCTCACTTCCTTGAAATTAAGGAAACTGACAAGATGGAGAAATTAACTCGACTGTACCTTAAAGAGATCGTTTCGAGACATGGTGTACCGATCTCAATTATTTCCGATCGTGATGCTTGTTTCACGTCACATTTCTGGCAATCATTGCAGAAATCTTTGGGTACACGGTTGGATATGAGTACTGCATATCATCCACAGACGGATGGCCAAAGTGAGCGTACCATACAGACGTTGGAAGATATGCTACGTGCTTGTGTGATTGACTTCGGGAATAACTGGGAAATTCACCTGCCATTGGTGGAGTTTTCTTATAACAACAGTTATCATACTAGTATACAGGCAGCACCTTTCAAGGCGCTGTATGGGAGAAAATGTCGATCACCAGTTTGCTAGGCAGAAATTGGTGATAGTCAGCTAACAGGTCCCGAGTTAATTCATGAGACAACTGAGAAGATTGTACAGATACGGAACCGTATGGCTGCACCACGAGACAGACAAAAGAGTTATGCTGACAAGAGACAGAAACCTTTAGAGTTTCAGGTTAGTGACAAGGTTTTGTTGAAAGTATCACCATGGAAAGGCTTAGTTCGGTTTGGCAAACGAGGGAAACTAAATCCGAGGTATGTTGGACCATTTGAAATAGTAGAAAGAATAGGTCCAGTAGCCTATCGACTAGCCCTACCTGATTCGCTAGGTGGAATCCATGATGTATTTCATGTGTCAAACCTGAAGAAGTGCATAACCGATGAAACAATGGTCGTACCACTAGAAGAAATTCAAGTGGATGAACAGTTGCGCTTTATTAAAGAACCAGTTGAAGTGATGGACCGTGAGGTGAAAACACTTAAGCAAAGCAAGATACCTATTGTCAAATCCGTTGGAATTCGCGGCGTGGACCGGAATTCACATGGGAACGAGAAGATCAAATGAAGCTTAAGTACCCTTAACTATTCGAAAGGACGATGCCAACAGAAAAAGTTATTGATTTAAATTTCGGGACGAAATTTCTTTCAACATGGGGATGATATGACAACTCATCCAAAACTCACTCGATTTCGATTTCTGTGTGCCAATGCAGTGGACCAGTAATGGAACACTCTCACCATGTAACGCAATTTTCGGGACGGAAATTCTTTCAACATGGGGATAATGTGACATCCGGTAAATTTTCGTTACCAAACTCCGTTAGTTCCGTTAAGTCTTGCATACACGTGTCGTGAACACACACTAGTTGTCGTTTAACGTTGGTGACCTAATAATAATGGATAATGTTAAATTAATGAGAATCTAATTGATTATGTGATTATTGTGTTATGCTTATGTGTTTACACAATTTAAACGTTAACGGTGAATTTTATCGCGTAACGCGGAAACGTGCCCTTATTCGTATGTCTTGTGTTTTTATAAAAATAAGATATATAATGTTTTTCATTAGTTTATATCTTTATATTATTAAGTTAAAACACTTTACAAAGAGTTTAAAGCCTAGTTTTATAAAATACAAATTACAAGGGCTAAAAGGGTAAATATGGAAATTAAAATTAAACAAAACACCCAAACCCTAATCCCCACCCCTATTCGGCCGCGACTTCACCTCTCAACCTCTCACCATTGCAATTTAGACCTAGAACAAGCATCAAAGCATCGATTTGGTTCGATTACAAGGCATACAACATGTAGGAATCATCAATTGCAAGCTATAGCACGTTTAAAGGTTAGATTTTTCGTGTTTTTGTGGATTCTTGTTGAGGGCCGAACCTAAATGCGTGAATGGGGCTTCATGGGGTCGAATTTGATGTTGTTTGATGATGTTAGTATGTTAGTTGGATTGATTACATGTTGTTAACGTTGATTATGCATGAATTCTATGTTTTTAGTGGATTGATCATGAACTTTGATTACGAAGCAAACCCTAGTTCGAAAATGGCATGATTATGTGAAGTTGATGATTGTTTGATGAATGTATGATGATTAGTAGGTTGTATGAATGCTAGGTTACATTGATTTTGCAAGAAATTGGTGAATTGAAGTTGGTATTCATAGGTTACTAATAATAGTAACTTTATTTTGCATGTAATGATGATCTAGTGATGGATTGATTATGAATGTGTTCATGATGATGATTAGATGCTATATTGTTGTTATGAATGCTAGAAATCTTTGAATGGATGTTGTCGTTCATAGCTTGCCAAAAGTAAAACTTTTGTTCATGAAGATGGTTAGATTATGGTGATTAGGTATTGTTGATCATGTCTAGATATTGTTATGAGCTTGAGATGGTATAATTATGATGGATTCATGAATACATTGGGTGGTTGATAGATGTTGGGATGTACTTTCCCAAAAGGAAACTTTATTTGATAAAGTCTGAAATATGGTAGTTGAACATTTTTGGGATGTTAGGAGCATGTTAGTATGATCATGGATAAATTCTAATGTGGTAGAACATGGTAATTTGGTTGTGTGATACCGGGGTAATCATGAATGATATTGGACATTTATGATCATGTATGATTTGGATGTTGATTAGTAGTAGGACATCATGTTTGGGACTAGAAATTGATTGTTGTGATGTGTTGAATGCAATGCATATGGTTAATGAATATGGTTATGATCATCATACACGCGTACGAATCTGGCCCCTACTTAGTAGGATTGGCAGGGTTTAGGATGTGAAGTCGTGAGTGGCTTCACATGGCATGTGGTGAGTGGTTTGATCTTTGTGTGACATGTTAGTTGTGTTATAACTAGTGGATATGTTAATGTTCTAGATTGCATGACTTGTATGATACTTGGTTGTATGATGATCTAAGTGTTACACTTGGATGATATAGCATACATATGCTATTTGAATGTTAGCTATGTATGATATATGTGTATGATTACTTGAATGGTTTTCAACACATAAAGTCACCAACGGGTCAAACGGGTCAACTAGGTCAAACAAGTGTTTTGTTTGAAATCTTGAGTCCTTGGTTGTAGTGTACTTAGGGTTTCATATGTTCTTTGATTACACGTACTCATGTATTATGATCTAGGTAACCTCTGAAGGTTGTCTGTCTATTCTGTTTGACAAGTTAAACTCTAAGTATCTATACACATATCAGGTGAGTTCATGCCCCACTTTTTTATTTAATCTCTTTTGGGGGAGATAGCATACTGGTAAAACACAACGCTTTATATATTCAAGTTGTGTACAATAGTATAGTTTTGATATCATGGAAAAGTCCTCACACTTTTGAATTGTTAATATTGAATAGCGGGGAAATTTGGGTAGTACTACTGGGTCTGACGAGCCCCACCTGTGTGACTCGAGGTCAACCAGGTGCAATTTGTCCTAACAAACATTGTCACGACCTGTTAAGTCGTGACAGGAGGCAACAACGTAACACAGTCAGCTTCAATTGCGAAATCACTATGAAATAATATTTATTGTTAATGGACTAGCTATCTGTTACAATGCGCTACTTGTATATCTCTATTATTAAACTGTTTATGTTTGAATGTCTCTTGAACTCACCAACCATTGTGTTGACATTTTAGTATGCTATTCTTAGGTCATTAGCTTGCTTGCCATAGGAGCACTGCATGGTCCACTTGCATTCTAAGACTCGGTTCCCAAGATATTTTTAGTATTTTAATGATTATTGTTACTCTTTTGGGTTGGCACATGTTTTTCCATGGTTATACTTTTATTTCTTTGGCTTGTTTTCAAAACGCTTCCAAACAGTTTAGAGTTTGTACTTTGGTTGATTTTATTTAAATTATGGCATATAGAGTCGTTCTGAGTAACTATTGACTGTGATCCTGGTTTGTTGACATGCCTCGCGTTAAAACTCCGCAAGTGGATTTTGAGGGTGTGACAATTTCTGTCGTACATCCCTAGTTTACTTTGTTCTCTAACTTACAACATGAATTGCCATCTTTTATATACTTATGTATTACAAACTATGGAAATCTCACCAATATTATTGTTAACCTTTTATTTTTAACATGTTTCAGGAAATACTCAAGCTTGATCGCCACTTTTGAAGTAGTACTTTCACGTCTAGGAATGGACCCAGTTTAATAAATGAAATAAAATGACTTGTTACATATTATGTTAGCTTTAATTTCTTTGAGACTTATGATTGTAATGGTACAATTGGAACTTATGTTCAATATATATTTGGGTTATTAATAGCATTATGTGGCTGTGAACGATCTTAACCCTCACACCTCGACGTTTCCGCCGTCATGGTTGGGGTGTGACAGATTGGTATCAGAGCCCATAACTATAGGGATCTAGGTTATTAGAAACGGTGACCTAGACTATAGTGTACATGAACCTTATAGAATTATAATTCTATCTTGTAAATTATATAGTTTGCATGCTACAAAATGCTATGCCTTCTTATGTGCAATTTGATGCCTTAGCATAGGCTTGCCTAAACATCGTTACTTGTCTCCCTAAACTTAACTTTGACTCTTTGACTCTCCCCGAACATGAAACCTCTTAATCTTATTCTCGATGACACGTGGAATATTATGCCTATGCTTATGACTTGGATCTTTAGACGTTATGTCTAAACTATATAAATTTCATCAAGGTTTTGATTCCATAAACCTAAGAAATATTGTGTGACACATAGACACATGTATTTAGGATTTCCTGGCAAAAGGCCTTCGGGCTAAGGCAAGCATTTCGCATAAATCCTACGGGACTAGTCATGCTTACCTGGGGATTTTTGTGATGAGAGATAAACTATGGTCAATAAACACAAGTTTCCAAGGCAATTAGGTCAAGTCACTTTGACGTGTCAAGGTTTCCAAACGGTAATGCGTTACCAAATGGAATCATTCCGTGTGCCTTACAACCCTTACCTTGTCCTTGTCTAAACTATTATCCTTTTCTATCCTCATTCCCGTAACTAAGTCATTTTTGTATATCCAGCATGTCTCGTCACCATGGAAAGCGTGGGAGTTCCAACCGTAAACTAGCTGCAATGATCGCCCGGCAAATGGCTGCCATCATTCCAACCATGGTTGCTGAACTTAATAGCACCCTAATGGCTAATAGCAACAACACCAATAGGAACAATAGTGGTGCCCATGGAGAGAATAGCAACAACCAAAACAGGAACAATCATACTTGCACTTTCAAACACTTCAACTCGTGCAAGCCCACTAGTTTTAGTGGAAAAGAAGGAGCCACTGGACTTTTCGAGTGGTTTGAAAGTATGGAGAACACATTCATTGTTAGCGAGTGCCCCGACGAGTTCAAGGTTCGCTATGCCACAAAGTTCTTCAACAACGGGCACTAACATGGTGGAATAGTGAAAAGAGGAATCATGGAACTAAGGTTGCAATGGCGCGGCCTTGGGAAGAATTTAAGGATATCATGATCCAAAAGTTCTGCCCGAGGAGCGAGTTGCAAAAGCTAGAGGAGGAGTTCTGGAAACTCAAACAAGATGGTGGGAATCACTTGGCTTATTCCACCCCGCATCACGAGTTGAGTATGTTCCTACCACACATGGTGGACACCGTGCCCCGTGACATTAAAAATTTATCAACGGGGTGCCACCTCAAATCCAAGATGCTGTGGTGGGTAGTAGGCCCACAACTTTGGAGGAGGCGATTAGTATCACTGCACAGCTCACCGAGAATCATAAAGAGCTAGCACTATGTCGGTAAAGGGTTCCAAGTCTACTGCGAAGGTGACACCCGAGGCAACAAAGGAGGTAAAGGTCGAGTCATCTTCCCAAAACAAGAAGCATAAGTTCACCCCGACACGCAACTACGCTATGGCCGCCCCAAATGCTCCTAAAAAACAAGTGGTGCTTGCGAATCAAGCTCCCATGGCTAAAGCTAATGTTGGTCCACATCCTATGTGTAACACATGCAAGTACCATCACTCAAACAACATTCCATGCCGAGTCTGCTCGTTGTGTGGGAAGTATGGACACTTGGTGACTACTTGTCTTCGTGCGCCAAACAACACTGCCATGCTTACCAACCGAACCTGCTATAACTGTGGCAAGCCTGGTCATATTCGTCCACAATGTCCTCGCAATGTGGGAACTGTGCCACCGGCTCGTGGGAGGGCTTTCAACATCAACGCCAATCAAGTCCAAGCCAACAACGATGTGGTGAACGCTACGTCGTTGAAATTCTTTTAATCGTTTCTTGTCTTATAAAAATTCCTATCTGTGTTCATCATACCAATAATGGGTTATTACCAACCACGTATGTATCTTGTAAATAATCATTATGCATCTGCATTGTTTGATTTGGGTGCGGATAGGAGTTTCGTGTCCTTGGAATTCGAGCCTTTACTTTCTAAACCGCGTGTTAACCTGGAAATATCTTTCACGGTCGAAGTCGCCGATGGAAAATCTATTTTCATTGATGTCGTAATATGCGATTGCACCTTAAGCCTTAACAAACACAAGTTCTTCTTCGACCTTATTCCTATGCAATTGGGAAGCTTTGATGTTATCGATGGTATGGATTGGTTAGCCAAGCATCATGCGGAACTTCTATGTTTCGAGAAGTGTATCCAAATTCCTTTACCGACTGGTGATACTTTGAAGGTCTTTGGGGAGAAATCATCCCAAAGACTCAAACTCATGTCTTGCATCAAGGCCCGCAAATGCTTAAGTAAAAAGACATGGCTTCCATGGCATATGTAGTTAATATGAAAGCCAAGGGTAAGGAGTTGAAAGACATTCCTGTTGTGCGGGACTTTCCCGAGGTTTTTCCCGAGGATCTTAAAGGGTTACCTCCCGTGCGAAAAGTTGAGTTCAAGATTGACTTAATCCCTGGCGCAAACCCTGTGGCTAAATCGCCTTATCGTCTTGCACCATCTAAAATGCAAGAACACGCTAGTCAACTGTAAGAGTTGACCGATAAGGGTTTCATTCGCCCTAGTTCATCACCGTGGGGTGCACCTGTACTGTTTGTGAAGAAGAAGGATGGTTCATTTCGTATGTGCATTGATTACCGAGAACTCAACAAGCTTACTATCAAAAACCGATACCCTCTTCCTCGAATCGATGATCTCTTTGATCAACTTCAAGGAGCCACTCAATTCTCAAAGATCGATCTATGTTCTCGGTATCATCAACTACGTGTACATGATGATGACATTCCGAAGACCGCTTTTCGTACTCGATATGGACACTACGAGTTCATGGTCATGCCTTTTGTCTTGACCAATGCACCTGTCGTGTTCATGGATCTCATGAATCGAGTATGTAAACCGTAGTTGGATAAGTTCGTGATCGTGTTCATTAATGAAATTCTTATTTATTCCAAGACAAAAATCGATCACGAGACGCACTTGCGATAAGTTCTTGGACTTTTGAAGAAAGAAAAATTATACGCCAAGTTTTCCAAGTGTGAATTTTGGTTGGAGGAAGTTCAATTCTTAGGGCATGTGGTGAATAGCCAAGGAATTCACGTTGATCCTGCTAAAATTGAAGCCGTGAAGAATTGGTGTGTTCCCACAACCCCACCCAAGGTTCGTTTTTTTTCTGGGATTAGCGGGATATTATCGTAGTTTCATAGTGAATTTCTCGAAGATTGCTAAATCGTTAACGACGCTAACCCAAAAGAATCGACTCTTTGAATGGGGACCCAAGCAAGAAGAGGCTTTCGAGACATTAAAACGCAAGTTGTGTAACGCTCCTATTCTCACACTTCCCGATGGAAACGGTGATTTTACCGTGTATTGCGATGCTTCTAATCAACGTCTTGGTTGGGTTCTCATGCAACGTGGCAAAGTTATAGCATACGCGTCGAGACAATTGAAGGTTCATGAAGTGAACTACACGACTCACGATCTTGAACTTGGTGCTGTGGTTTTTGCATTGAAGATTTGGCGAAACTATCTATATGGGATGCAATGCATAGTCTACACCGATCATAAGAGTCTCCAACACATGTTCAACTAGAAGGATCTCAACATGAGACAAAGATGTTGGATTGAGTTGATTAGCGACTACGACTGCAACATTCGCTATCACCCTAGAAAGGCGAATGTTGTAGCCGACGCGCTAAGTCGCAAGGTCCACAACAAGACTGTCTCGCTCCAAGAAATTCGAGATCAAAGGCAATGGTTTGATACGCTAGGAGAATTTGATACCGAGATACATGTGGATGTCAACGAGGCTACTATCATGCTCCAAAACATAAGGATCGATAGTGACCTCGAGTTATGCATTCGCGAGGCTCCACATGTGGCACTAACCAACGAAAAGAAAGATGAAGATTTGATGTCTAACGTTCGGTCACGACTGGAGATAAAACCGAATGGCAGTGGTACTTCTTAAATTGACTTTGGATTCCAAATCGTGATAACCTTTGGCACTTCATTATGAACGAAGCTCATCAAACCCGATATTCCATTCATCCTGGCTCCGATAAGATGTACATGGACCTGCGTGGTCAATATTGGTGGCCTGGAATGAAGAAGGATATCGCGTCTTATGTTTCCAAGTGTCTCACGTGTGCAAGGGTCAAAGCCGAGCATCAACGACCAAGTGGCTTACTTGAGCAACCTGAAATCCCTATGTGGAAATGGGAACATATATCCATGGATTTCATAACCAAGTTACCTCGTACACCCTGTGGTCATGATAGTATGTGGGTCATTGTTGACCGTTTGACCAAGACAGCACATTTCATACCCATACGAGATACATATAAGGTTTCAAGGTTGGCTCGAATCTACATTGACGAAATTGTGAGTCGTCATAGCGTGCCTTTACACATTATTTCAGATCGGGATGCTCGTTTCCCTTCACACTTTTGGTCTTCGATGCAAGAACTCTTTGGTACTCAATTGGATTTAAGTACGACTTATCATCCTCAAACCGATGGTCAAACCGAACGAACAATCCAAACCCTCGAGGATCTGCTACGTCTATGCGTCCTTGACTTTGGTGGTGATTGGATATGTATTTACCGCTTGTGGAATTTTCGTATAACAATAGTTATCACTTAAGTATCAAGATGGCACCATTCGAGGCTTTGTATGGTCGTAAATGCCGATCACCTATCTGCTGGACCGACATGTTGAAAATTTCATCACTGGTCCTGAACTCATACAAGAAACGACCGACAAAGTCTCCACAATCCACAAGAACCTTGAAGTGGCAAGAAGTCGACAAAAGAGTTATGCCGATAAGCGTCGTAAGCCATTGGAGTTTCAAGTTGGCGACATGGTTCTTCTTAAAGTTTCACCGTGGAAAGGTGTTATTCGCTTTGGAAAGAAGGGTAAACTAACTTCAAGATTTGTAGGACCTTTCAAAATCTTGAAAAGGATTGGGAAAGTGGCTTATAAACTGGAACTACCTTCCGACCTTAGTGGAGTTCATCCTGTGTTCCATGTCTCAAATTTGAGAAAGTGTTTGGCCGACGAGAGTCTACATGTTCCATTGGAAGACATCCAGATCGACGAGTCATTGCTCTTTGTTGAAAAACCTGTTGAAATCATGGATCGTATTATGATGAAGACGAGAACCACAGCTACTCCAATCGTCAAGGTTCGTTGGGAGAACAAGTGTGGGGCTGAGTTCACTTGGGAGCGTGAGGATCATATGAAGGAAAGATACCCGTATTTGTTCGCTTAGTTCATATTTTTTTAATTTCGGGACGAAATTCTTTTAAGTTGGGGAGACTGTAACATCATGTATTTTAGGGTTATTTATAAGTTTGTATCGTTTATTCTTGTAAGGACTACTAATGCTTTTTATGAAATTTGTGGCTATTGGTGCTTATCTATTAATTAGTCTTTAATTCTTTAATTTAAAAAGATTATAGTTTATCTATTAAATTGATCCTAATAATAAATAATAATAATAATAATAACTAATAATAATAATAACAATGATAATAATAATAATAATAATAATAATAACAATAAGTTATAATAATAGTAATAAGTTGTAAAAGAATTAAAGCTTAAAGATAATTAAGTTAGGGGGGTTAATTTGTTAATTTTGAAAACTTTAAATGAAAGTTTTAGCATGAAATAATAACATTTTGAAGTTGAGGGACCATATGTGTAATTCTTTAAAACACCAACCCAAACCCCCTTAATTCCCGTATTTCCGGCAGCCACCGCCGGCAGAGCTCCGGCGAGGCTTAAAACGCCCCAAAATGACTTTAATCAATACCCCAAATCACCCCAATCGCATCGTTAACATGATTCGAAAGCCGTTATGAACCTTAAACGCAATTAAACGCAGGTTACAAAAACAATCGACCGAGTAACCGGCAACTCTTAAATCATCGAGCCGTTCGACATCTAAAACGCAATAATAATCAAATTAATTGCACCTACATGATCGTTTAATCGTACCTAAACTCCTACGCAACATAATTCTACCTGAATCACACTTTAAAAATCTAAACTACTCTCACTCTAACCGTGAACCTGCAACCAAACTCGAACACCACCTCCCGGCCTTCGAAACCTGGAATTGAGAGAGGGCTTTGCATCAAGATCATAGTCCGAAACTGCTCCCAATTTTAATTCGATTATTATCAACAATTGTTCTTCGATTAGACCCGAGACAACCACGACTTTTTCATCGTAGTGTGCATCATCATCTTAAATTAAAACGGGTAATTGAATCCACAAAAACACTCGTATTAACTTGGGAAACAAAAGCCCCATGATTTAGATCATTAACAACATCGATTTGATCTTCAATTTTGATTCGAATCAATCTAGGGCTCATTCGAATTGGGGCTATTTTGAAACTGATTTTTTTAAGAATTTGAAACCATTATAAACTGTGGCTAGGAGCCTTGGTTCACCAGTTAAGTCCTATTCTTTCAACTTAGAGGTCCCGGGTTCGAACCCAAGCACCCTCTTATTATTTTTAAAATGGATTTTTAGCCTTAATTCTATTTTAGAAAAATTCTATTATATGTAAAAATGATTTTTACAAACTTCTAATCTTTTAAAATCAAAAAAAATATTTTCTGTAAATTTATCCTTATAAAATATTTTAATATTTTATTATAAAAATTATAATTAAGTATTGTTATAAAAATGGATTTATATAATAATTTAAATTATTATTATTATTGAATCTTATGTTTTCTTTGATTGAAGATATATGTTATATTACACAAATTATTAGCAATAGTTATAATTCCTTTAAAATTTTATAATGTTACTTTTTTATTGACCAAAATATAAATAAGAGGTTACTAAATTGGTTACAGAACCCCAAAATCCTAAACTTTAGTTCGCGTTAAATCGTTAATTTTATTATTAAACTTAAACCTTGTAAATGTATATATATTTTAGGTGCATTGTGAAAGTCTACGTTGAAACAACGTTTATTATTATTTCTTATTAAGTAATCCAATAAATACTTATTTGATCATGTGAGTATTTCTATACCCCTTTTTATATTTTTACACTTTTGGGGTGAAACATGTTACATTATAAACTTTGCACTTGTAAACACGTTTGATTCTTGTAAACTTATGGCATTTCACCTGTATGTTGTAGTTAGTTGAACTTTGTAGCTACAATGTAATGTCGAATATATGTACAATCATTAACTATTACTAGCCTAGCGAAGTCATAGATGTATGGGCCAGACAAGCCTGCTTGGTTGATCCAAGTACATTTAGCTAATCTTATATACTTTTAAACGTTTGAGACTTGTAAAACTTTGTCGAGGTTTGATTGTGCATTTCTGTCCTACATCCCTAGTTTACTTTGTTCTCTAACTTACAACATGAATTTCCATCTTTTATATACTTATGTATTGCAAACATCTTATCTTATGCTTTTAATTTCTTTGAGACTTATGATTGTAATGGTACAGTTGGAACTTATGTTTATATATATTTGGGTTATTAATAGCGTTATGTGGCTGTGAACGATCTTAACCCTCACACCTCGACGTTTCTGCCGTCAAGGTTGGGGTGTGACACTAGGTCTATCATAGACCAGCTATAACGGTGCATCGCAGCTCTGGTCACAGTACCTATGGTAGAGTTTAGGTGTACCACTGCTATATGCAATACCCAGCTATTCCTGGTACTGGACCTAGGCCTATCATAGACCAGCTATAATAGTGCATCGCACCTCTGGTCGTAGTACCTAGGGTTTGCAGCAATGGGGCTATACAAATGGTCAATCACAAAGAAAGACCCCGATGTGCATCCTCCCGGGGTAGCGAACCCGCACACCATTGGGCTAACACCTTTTAATGGTGTGTCCCGACATACTATTCTTGCAAGACTTCCTTTACTTTCCTCATTTATTAATGCATGCATTCTTACTTCATGTTCCTCTTTTCATTATCTTTCGTTTTACGTTACATACTACTTTCATTTCGTTCATTAACACAACACGTAAAGCCACGGGAAAGATAAACATACATCATAATAAGGAACATATCATACATAGTCATCGGTATCATACAAGGCAACATCATACATACATAACATGCATAAATCATGCAACATCATCATCATCATGCCTAACATGCTCTCTAACGCCTCAACAGTCATCTTACAAGAACTTACGGGAACCTTCACGTAAGAACTTACATCTGCACTTTCCCCTGAAAGTCAGTAATTTAAACTACGCTTCCCTTGGGTACACCAGCCCTACTTGGGTGTATGGGCACCCTTCAGTCACATGGCCTCCAGACGACTGAACATCATGCGATTGAACCTATGCGGATGAACACCTATGCGAATGAACACCCAATCGTGCGAATGAAACTAATGCAGATGGACTCCATGCGGATGAGTCCCATGCGAATGGACCTAATGCGGATAGAACTAATGCGCATGGAACTAATGCGGATGAGCATTTATGCATCTGGGCTCTTAGTCATGCGAATGAACCCTCAGTCGTGCGACTGAACCCTCAGTCGTGCGACTGAACCCTCAGTCGTGCGACTGAACCCTCAGTCGTGCGACTGAACCCTTAGTCATGCGAATGAACCTCAATCGCACCTCAATCGGCCGTATGGCCTTCATTCGGTCGCCTAGCCCTAGCTGGTGCAGAATGCAGTTCATCCCGAACCCAATCTTCCAGTTTTGACCTCCAAGCTCATCTAAACCCATTCTAAGCCCAAATCAACCATCCTAAACCTTAGGAATCCATACCACAACACCATTCAAGCACACATAAGCTCAAAAGCAAGGCCCAAACGAATCATACCCACACATACACAAACGGGTCAAAGACACACACACTCAAAAACCCAATTTTCAGATGTGTTCTATCCCCAAATCATTCAAAAACATGTAAAAGTGGGGTCCTAGAAATCACACAAACGACCACAACGAGAAGACCTTCGATTTGACCCGCTTCTCAACAATTTTCGAGCTTGAATCTACCCGAACCAACCTTTTCTCCCTTTTTCTCTCTTCTTTCTCTCATTTGGCTGATTTTGGTTGGTGTGGGGAGAGGGTAAGGGCTGCCCTCTCCCTTAAATACTCCCACTCGCCCAAATTTCTCTCGTTGGCGAGTTTGGTCCCTCGACTCTAGACTTTATTTATTTTTCTTCTTTCGCCGGCTTCAAAAATAATAAATATTATGAATAATATAGAAAGAAAGATGTGAATTTTTATTGTGGTCAAGACATCTATTATTTGAGATTTAGATTGAGTAACAATTAGAAAAAACAATGAAGCATATTTGATTAATAAACTTTGAAGTTTATACGTTACATGTATGCATATCTACTCTTAAAAGATGATCCTTAAAAGTTCACACACTCACTGTTAGAGTAAAAATTTTAGCATCAACAAAAAAAACAAAAAACAAACTCACAAAGTCAAAAATATAAAATAGATGGTACAATTTACCACTTTGCAACATACAATAAGCAAATAATTAACATAATTTTTAAAAGGTACCATCCTTCCAAATGCACTACAATAATAAAGCTAATTTTCAGATTCGGTCATCTATGCAAATTACAAGACGTGTCATTTTTAAAACCATTCTTCTTCACATTCATACTGCTACCTTCATGGGCTTCACTTACATATCAAGTATGACTTTAACTAGCCAAATCCAATCCTCTATAAAGAAATTCAAATTAAATTAGTAAAATGGTTAAAAATAATATGTACAAATATTATAATATTTATTGATAATAAAAAACCTTTATCAATTTCTTGTATTGTTTCTCAATTTTCTTCAAACTCAGGTTTATCCCTTGAGCTATCACGAAGCCAGTCTTATATTAAACATTTAACAATTCTAGGAGTCAATAAATTACTAAACAGATCCCAAACCCTTCCACTAGTCCTAAAACCCGACTCTGAAGCCACCGACGACACGAAAATGGCAAACAAATCTCTAGCCATTAAAGATAGAATCAGAAATCTATGACTATTCACTTTCTACCATTCTAAAATATTAAACATTGATGAATCATCTTCAACATTTTCATTCACATACTTTTCTAACTCACCAACCGATTCATTTATGTTTGTTTTCATCTTTTCTCTTGGTTTGTTTCTCAATGATGGTTTTGGTGCATAGTACTAGGAGTTGAACTTGACGGGTGAATTCTAATATAATCGTTATACAATTCATACATAGAATCCATTATGAATGTCTTATTTTGACTCCATCACATTTGCCCCGTAACAATCTTCAAGTAGTATAACCAAATATTTTACTTTGTTCCTTAGGTCAAGAATCAAAGCAAAATACAACAATAAATTCATTTTGTCTAAGTCATCAATACTTATCAAACTTCACTTTCATTTGCCATTGCAATATCATATAGATTATCATCGTGAATAGCATCATACAAAACGGTATGAATAGAATAAATATCTACAATGCCTGCATTTGACGTCACATAAAGTGTCCCAAAACCCTCAAAGTAACATCATAAAAACGCTTTAGAAAATCACATAATTGTCTAACTTTTTGCCAATCAGTTGGTGGAAGGTATTGCAAGGCCCACTTTTACAATGTCGGTCTAAAAATCATGTTCCTCGAGATCATACCTCTTAAACGTTTGTTCATAAGATTGGGAAATATCTAGCATATGGTGTAACACCCGGTTATTTTCTTCGAAGTCAAAAAAAGAAGAAAAAATTGAAGAAAAAAGAAAGAAAAATAAAAAAAAGTATTTTACCCAAGTCAATGGGTAAAACGTGTCAAAAGGACAAAATCTTTAAAAGTTGGTGAATAAAGAGGGCATGGCAGCCCACTCTCTTCCCTATATTCATCCACCACTCGGCTGAGAGATGGAGAGAAAGGGAAAAAGGCAGAAAGCTTTTGGGTTTCTTGAAGATCAAGTGCAAGAGTCGATCCAAGCGGGTTTGTGGGAAGGTATACCTGAATAGGCTGCTAAGGTGAGTTCTAGAACCCCCTCGTTTACACATTTTAACCGATTTTGGGGCTGGAAATGCGTATGAAACTGTTTTTGTTGTGTTGGGTGTTGTACCCATATGTTTGTGCTTGTCTGGTTGTGTGTTGGGTGCGATCGGGTGGGGTTCAGATTTTGAGGCTTAAGATGGATGGTTTAAGCTTGGAGCCGGTTAAAGTGTTTGGGGGACTAAAATCTGAGGTTTAGGTACGAGTGAGGCTGCTGGTGCGCCCAACTAGGGCTCATGTGCCTGAAGATTTCCCCATACGACTGAGGGTCATGGACCGAAGGTCATGCGACTAAGGGTCATGCGACTGAAGGTCATGCGACTAAAGGTCATGCGACTGAAGGTCATGCGGTCGAAGGTCATGCGGCCGAAGGTCAGGAGACTGAAGGTCATGCAATTAGGGTCATGCGACTGAAATTCATGCGACTGAGGACCCATACGCCCCATAGGGCCCATATTCCCCATAGTGTCCATACGTCCGATAGTGTCCATGCGCTTAAGTGTTCTCATGCGCGTGAAAGGCCATGCAACTGTATAGTGTCCATATGCCCCCAATAGTATTCATACGCCTAAAGGACTTAGTAGATATCTGATTCTTGGGAGGTTCCCGGGGCCTAAGTAAGTTGACTTTTGAGGTCATAGATGATATGATGGGTTATTTATGTATGATGGTGCCTTGCATGGTGATGTTTTGTATGGTTATGTTTATGTTCCGTGTTTTGTATGTTTATCTTTCCCGTGGGTTTATGTGTTGTAGTTGTGAAAGAAGTGATAAAGTATTATGTAACATAAAGTGAAAGATAATGAAAAGAGGAACATAATGATAGAATGCATGCATTAATGAAAGAGAATGTAAAGAAAGGCTTGCAAGCAAAATGTATGGAGGTGCATAGCTCTAAAATGCCGTAAGCTTAACTGTATGTGGTTTACCTAACCCTTAAGGATACACGCAGGGGTCTAGTCTTTGTAACTGACCAGTGATATAGTACATGGTTTATAGTGATTACTCACCCCGGTGCTAGTGCCAGGCTATGTGTGTTATGGAACTCATTTATGATCTTCGGCCCAGTACCCGCTTTGTGCATACGTTTGGGGTGTAGCATACAGTTGGGATCTTTGTTGCTTGCCCCGGTGCTGGTGCCAGGCTATGTGTGTTATGGAAGTCATTTATGATCTTCGGCCCAGTACCCACTTTGTGCATACGTTTGGGGTATAGCTGATGACACTGATCCGGAATGAGATAAAGAAAGAATATGATAAATAGTAAAGATTATAATAATGTTATTATCTATGTGTACGTACGATGTGTGATCGTGTACGAGAGTATTGTATGATTTGAATGAAAGTAAAGAATGGTTTTAAACGAAAGTAAAGTATGTTTTATTTTAAAACTAGAACTCACTTAGCAACACTGACTTTTATGTGTTTCCAGTTGGCAGGTAAAGGTTGCTGAGGATGGCACGGGGCGGCTACTTGGCTCTTTTTGGATGGCATCCATTTTCATAATGCTTTTGTGATGTAATGCAACAAGTATTTTGTAATATGATAACGATGTATTATTTTGCAAAAGCTTTTATAATGAAATGTAATATTTGTTTTAATGATTCCTCTACAATGTTTTCTTTAAGTTAATGAAAATATATGTTTTATGTGCGATGAATGACTAGTTGTGAGCTTCCCGGAAACGGGGCCTTACAAGTTGGTATCAGAGCCAAAGTTTAAGTGAAATGGGTAAATTTTCAAAACAAACCTAAACTTAAACTGAGAATGGGACAAAAAAGGAAGGGATGCCGGTCCGAGTAGCTGCGTGCCATCAGGTATTTTCTTAATGTTAATCAGTATTACGTGTGCATGTTATGTAGTTTATGTGCTGTTAGTAGATTTAGATAATAATGTAGTCAGGATAGGTAATGCTTGGGGTATGAAGAGTAAAGTAAGTGGCTAATCATAACTAGCCACTGTAATTAGGGACATACTATACTTGACATAAACTGAGTTGTTCCCTTGAATGACCGTGTTGGTGTTTGAATCTTATAGTGTGTTTAAAGGATGGCTGATGGTAGATCATCGAAGGCTTCACGTGATGGAGGTCGTGGTGGATGTGGTTCTGAACCACGGGCCACAAGAGGAAGGCCAAGGGTTGAAAAGGTGGTTCATGAAGAACCCAAGTCCCCTCATTTAGAGGGCGGAGATAAGAGTGCTAACTTAAGGGCCTTAGTGAAGGAGGCTGTTGTGGAAGAGGTGCATTAGGTCATGGAGACGATCTTAACGTCTGTGGTGACCGAAATGATTAAGGCTGTAAGAGAAGGAGAAAGAAAGGAGAGGAATAGGTCCTCGGTAGGACGGGAGCGACAGGAGACTGAGACGGTTTTCTCCAAAGATGAAGAAGATGAAGAAGAGCTTGCACCGGAGACGACACGAGGTTGTAACTATGGGGCATTTCAAAGATGCAAGCCCCATACTTTTGTTGGCAACGGCACTGCTGCTGCTACTCACTGGTGGGTGAGAGATATGGAAGTTGTTCTCGACATCAGCGAGTGTCGGGAAGACCAGAACGTGAAATTCGCTACCCACTCATTTCTGGACTTAGCTTTGTGCTGGTGGGACAATATTGTCCAAGCTGAGGGTAGCCGGGCTATCGGAAGAATGAGATGGCCAGAGCTGAAGAAGTTGGTAATCGAGGAGTTCTGTCCTTATAAGGAAATGGATAAGGTGGAAAGGGAATTCTTGTAGTTGGAAGCGAGAACCATGACACATCAGTAATACACCACCAAGTTCAATGAGATGGCATGACTGGTGCCGGATCAAGTGACACCCTTGTCACGAAAGATAAAGAGATATATCCAGGGTTTGCCGGTGGATATCCGTAGGCACATGATCGTTGCCTGACCAAGCACGTTTAGGTCGGCAGTTGACTTGGCGGGGAGGTTGTATAATGAAAGGACTATGGTGGTGGCTAAAACCAGCAAGAAGAATGGTGGTGACTGGAACTGGAATGGGAAGCGGGTTGGACGTGGCGGGGCCACTCCAAGCAATAAAGGTGCACGAGTGGATGACCGACGTGTGGTCACATCTGGTGCGGGAATGAGGAGGTATGGCAAGTGTGGGAAGGAGCACACCGGCGAGTGTGGGTGGGGATTGAATATGTGCTTCGAGTGTGGGAAGCCAGGCCATATAGCAAGAGAGTGCAAAGCGGGGAGATGTTTTAACTGTGGCGGGGAGGGCCACATGAGTAGGGACTGGAAGAAGCCAAGGGCTGAAGGATCGGAGCGAAGAAGGCTGGAGGAGAAGGACAAAGGGCGAGTGCCAGAGCATTCATGATGACGCAGGAGGAGGCTAGGACAGACCCCGATGTTGTGTCAGGTACGTTTCTAGTAAACTAAACTTTAGCCTTCGTGTTATTTGATTCTGGTGCTAGTAAAAGTTTTATTTCGGTTGCTTTCTGTGCTAAATTGCCACATGAGTAGGGACTGTAAGAAGCCAAGGGCTGAAGGATCGGGAGCGAAGAAGGCTGGTAGTTGGAGTATAGATACGCCCTTTGATGTAGAAACTGCCATAGGTAAGTCTATCAGGATTTTTAAGGTGATAGAGGGTTGTGACATAGAACTAGAAGGTCACAAGTTTCCTGTTAGACCATTTGTGATGGCCTTAGGCGGGTTTGATGTAGTCCTAGGGATGGATTGGTTAGTGGACTACGAGGCGAATATTGTGTGTCGCAAGAAGATAATTCGATTGATAGCACCTAACGGGAGTTCGGTGATGGTTTATGGTGATCGAGTCACGAAGATCCTGAGAGTGATTTCGATGGCGGTGGCGGGAAAGTGCATGAGGTGTGGATGTAGTGCCTACTTGGCCTACGTAAAGGATGTGGACACGCCAACACCACAACTGACCGACGTACCGGTGATGTGTGACTTTCCAGACGTGTTTCCTGAAGACTTACTAGGAATGCCACCTGACCGCGAGATCGAGTTTCAGATTGACTTGATACCGGGTGCCCAACCTGTTGCTAATGCACCATATCGGTTGGTTCCGACTGAGATGAAGGAGTTGATGGCGCAATTGCAGGAGTTACTTGATAAGGGACTTATCAGACCAAGTATCTCTCCTTGGGGTGCTCTGGTCTTATTCGTGAAGAAGAAAGACGGTAGTATGAGAATGTGATAGACTACCTTGAGCTGAACAAGTTGACGGTGAAGAATCGGTACCCCTTACCGAGAATTGATGACCTGTTTAATCAGCTCCAGGGTGCTAGTTGGTTCTCAAGAATAGACCTTCAATCTGGCTACCATCAGTTGAAAGTGATGGAGCAGGATATTCCTAAAATAGTTTTTCGTACGTGTTATGGACACTACGTGTTTCTCGTTATATCTTTTGGTTTGACCAACTCGCTAGTTGCTTTTATGGACTTGATGAATCGAGTGTGTTGGTCGATGTTGGATAAATCAGTGATTGTGTTATTGATGATATCCTGATTTATTCAAAGAGAGAGAACGAGCATGCCAGTCATATTCGAGAGGTGTTGGAGATATTGAGAAGGGAGAAGTTGTATGCTAAATTCTCCAAGTGTGTGTTTTGGTTGCGTGAGGTTTAGTTTTTGGGTCACGTAGTGAATCCTGAGGGGATTATGGTGGACCCAACAAAGGTGGAGGCGGTGATGCAATGGAAGTCTCCAAAGACGCCATCCGAGATACGTAGTTTCTTGGGTTTGGCGGGCTATTATAGAAGATTCATTCAAGACTTCTCTAAGATCGCTTCTCCACTAACCAAGTTGACGCGTAAGGATATAAAGTTTGTGTGGGCTCAAGCTCAAGATAAGGCATTTGAGGAGTTAAAGACAAGATTGACTCAAGCTCCTCTTTGTCGTTACCCGATGGAAGTGAAGATTTGGTGGCTTACTCAGATGCTTCCTACTCGGGGTTAGGATGTGTGTTGATGCAAAGAGGAAAGGTTATAGCCTATGCATCCCGACAGTTGAAAGTTCATGAGGTTAATTATCCTACTCATGACTTGGAGCTAGCAGCCGTGGTCTTCGCGTTGAAGATATGGAGACACTACCTGTATAGGACGAAGTGCACCATATTCACTGACCACAAGATCATGAAGTATTTCTTCAAGCAGAAAGATTTGAACATGAGGCAAAGGAGATGGTTGGAGCTCATAAAGGACTATGATTGCGAGATCCATTACCATCCAGGCAAAGCCAATGTGGTAGCGGATGCCCTTAGCCAAAAGGAGAGACCCAGGTCGATTCGGGTGAAGGCCTACTAGCTGATCATGACCTCTGATGTGATAAAGCAGGTCAAGGAGTTTCAAGATGAGACGTTAAAAGAAGATCATCTTAACTTCGAAAGAATGAGAGGTCTGGTTGCTGAATTAGGTGAAAACACACTTGGTGTCATGATCCGATTCGGGTGGATGTGGATTCCTCATTTTGGGGATCAACACGTGAAGATTATGGATGAAGCTCACCAAACCCGATACTCCATTCATCCCGATACTACGAAGATGTACCAAGACATAAAGAAAGATTATTGGTGGCCGGGTATGAAGCATGATATGGTGGAGTATGTGAGTAAATGCCTTACTTATTTACAAGTGAAGGCCGAGCACCAAAAGCCGTGGGGAAGATCAACCTTTGGATATACCGAAGTGGAAGTGGGAGCACATCACCATGGATTTTCTTACGAAGCTGCCGCGTACTACGTGAGGTTATGATGCAATATGGGTGATAGTCGACCGTTTGACGAAGATTGCTCACTTCCTACCGATTTGCGAGGCTTATTCATGTGAGAGGTTGGCGGATCTGTTCATTAAAGAGATCGTAACTCGTCATGGTGTGTCGGTGTCTATTGTGTCTGATCATGACACCCGGTTTAAATCTAAGTTTTGGAAGAAATTTCATGATGCCATGGGGTGAGGTTACATATTAGCACGGCTTATCATCCCCAGACGGATGGTCAGTCGGAAAGGATCATTCAAACGCTGGAAGATATGCTCCAAGCATGCGTCATTGATTTTGGAGGAAGTTGGGATGACCACTTACTGTTAGCTGAGTTCTCATATAACAACACCTATCATGCTAGCATTGGTATGCCCCCTTATGATATGTTATATGGTAGGAGATACAGAACATCAGTGTGTTGGGGTGATATTGGCCATAAAGAGTTAGGGAGCGTCGAGGTGGTCGAGGCTACGACTGAGAAGCTGGAAAGGATCAAGGCCTTCATGATGGCAGCTAAAGTTAGGCAAAAGTCATATGCTGATAAACGACGTAGACCAACTGAGTTTCAGGTGGGTGACCAAATTATGTTGAAAGTCTCGCCTTGGAAGGGTATCATTCGGTTCGGAAAGCGGGGCAAGTTGAATCCAAGGTATATAGGGCCTTTCCGAATCATTGCTCGAGTATGAGAGGTGGCCTATAGACTGGAGTTACCAAAGGAGTTAAGTGGAATTCATCTGACATTCCATGTATCTCATCTGAGAAAATGTTTGGCAGACAAGGATATGGTTGTACCACTGGGGGATATCGAGATGGATGAACGGCTCAATTATGTGGAGTAACCAGTGGCAACCATTGACCGTAAAGAGAAGAGGTTGAGGAATAAAGTGGTTCCACTTATGCGCGTACAGTGGAACACAGAAAGGGATTTGAGTCTACGTGGGAGACCGAAGAAGAGATAAGACAGCATTACCCAAATTTGTTCGAGGGATGACAGGTTTCGGGGACGAAACCTATATAAGGGGGGTGGACTTATAACACCCAGTTATTTTCTTTGAATTCAAAGAAAGAAGAATAACGTGAAGAAAAAGAAAGAAAAAGGAAGAAAAAGGTATTTTACCCAAGTCAATGGGTAAAAAGTGTCAAAAGGATAAAATCCTTAAAAGTTGGTGAATAAAAGGGGCATGGCACCCCACTCTCTTCCCCATACTCATCCTCCAGTCGGCTGAGAGAGGGAGAGAAAGGGAAAAGGGCAAAAAGCTTTTGGGTTTCTTGAAGATCAAGTGCAGGAGTCAATCCAAGCAGGTTTGTTGGAAGCTCTACCCGAAGAGGCTGCTAAGGTGGGTTCTAGAACCCCCTCTTTTACACGTTTTAACCGATTTTGGAGCTGGAAATGCATATGAAACTGTTTTTGTTGTGTTGGGTGTTGTACCCATATGTTTGTGCTTGTGTGGTTGTATGTTGTGTGCGATCGGCTAGGGTTCGGATTTTGGGCAGGTTATGTTTGTATGATGATGCGACTGGGTTTCTAAGGCTTAAAATGGATGGTTTAAGCTTGGAGCAGGTTAGAGTGTTTGGGGGACTGAAATCTGAGGTTTAGGTACAAGTGAGGCTACTGGTGTGCCCAACTAGGGCTCGTGCGCCTGAAGATTTCCCTATGAGACTGAGGGTCATGCGACCGAAAGTCATGCAACTGAAGGTCATGCGACTGAAGGTCATGCGGCCGAAGGTCATGCGACTTAAGGTCATGTGGCCGAAGGTCATGCAACTGAAGGTCGTGCGATTGAGGGTCATGCGACTGAGTTCCCATACGCCCCATAGTGCCCATACGCCCGATAGTGTCCATGCGCCTAAGTGTTTTCATTCGCATAAAAGGCCATGCGACTGTGTAGTGTCCATACGCCCCAATAGTATTCATACGCCTAAAGGACTTAGTACATTTCTGATTTTTGGGAAAGGTGTAATGTAGGCTTTGACTTGGGAGGTTCCTGGGGGCTAAGTAAGTTGACTTTTGAGGTCATAGATGATGTGATGGGTTATGTATGTATGATGGTGCCTTGCATGGTGATGTTTTGTATGGTTATGTTTATGTTCCGTGTTTTGTATGTTTATCTTTCCCGTGGGTTTACGTGTTATAGTTGTGAAAGATATGATAAAGTATTATGTAACGTAAAGTGAAAGATAATGAAAAGAGGAACATAATGATAGAATGCATGCATTAATGAAAGAGAATGTAAAGAAAGGCTTGCAAGCAAAATGTACGGAGGTGCACGGCTCTAAAATGTCATAAGCTTAACTGTGTGTGGTTTAGCTAACCCTTAAGGATACACGTAGGGTTCTAGTCTTTGTGACTGACCAGTGATATAGTACATGGTTTAGAGTGATTACTCACCCTGGTGCTGGTGCCAGGCTATGTGCGTTATGGAAGTCATTTATGATCTTTGGCCCAGTACCCGCTTTATGCATACGTTTAGGGTTTGTAGAGACTAATGAAGAGGCTGATGCAACCCAAACATCCAAGGCTTATTCTGCTGCACAAGTTCTGAAGTAGAATGCTTCGGAAGTTTCACACACTCAACAGAAATATTCTAAGTGTGAAATCTTCCGAAGCCAAGACCAATATCTTTCGAAGCCAAAGATGAAGTCTTCCGAAGCCTCAGAGACAAAGTCTTCCGAAGCTTCAAGTTATGAAGACAGATTTCTTCCGAAGACTTTTAAGATATGCTTTTTCTAATGTACTTTTCAGTAAAGCTGAACACCTTTCCGCTGCACCTCTGCAAGTCACCAACTTACATGAGTTGGTGAAAAGGTCCATGCTTTTGGTAACTGTACATTGAGGTCTTGTGTCTGTAAACTTTCTACTTTATGTACTTTATCCTTTTTGTAATAGATAAGGATGTGAGCTATGGCATGTCATAATCACAAGTCAAAAGGCAATCTGCCTTTTGACTCTACAATTGATTTTGTTAGTGTCTAGTCAATTGTATCCAGCTGGCTTTCAAAGTATAGCCAGCTGTAAGATGTAGTATAAGTATCTCATGTTCTTGTATCTTTTATTTATGCTTTGTAACACTTGTAATAGAACATAGAGAAAGCAATATACTGCATTCTTGAAAACCATACACTTGCGTTCTTTATGTTCTGTCTCTTACATTACTTGTGTTCTTAGTGTCTTATCTTGGTTAATCCAGTTTACTGTTTGATTAAAAGTTTGTTTAATCTCCTCTTTGTGTTGTTGTGTTGTAACTCACACCCTTCAACGATCCTGCAGTGTAGTATACAGTTGGGATCTTTTTCGCTTTCCCCGGTGCTGGTGCCAGGCTATGTGCGTTATGGAAGTCATTTATGATATTCGGCCCAGTAACCACTTTGTGCATATGTTTGGGGTATAGCTGATGACACTGATCCGGAAAGAGATAAAGAAAGAATATGATGAACAGTAAAGAAGATAATAATGCTATTATCTATGTGTATGTACGATGTGTGATCATGTACGAAAGTATAGTATGATTTGAAAGAAAGTAAAGAATGGTTTTAAACGAAAGTAAAGTATGTTTTATTTTAAAACTAGAACTCACTCAGAAACACTGACTTTTATGTGTTTCCAGTTAGCAGGTAAAGGTTGCTGAGGATGGCACGGGGCGGCTACTTGGCTCTTTTTGGATGGCATCCATTTTTATAATGCTTTTGTGATGGAATGCAACAAGTATTTTGTAATGTGATAACGATGTATTATTTTGCAAAAGCTTTTATAATGAAATGTAATATATGTTTTAATGATTCCGTTGCAATGTTTTCTTTAAGTTAATTAAAATATATGTTTTATGTCCGATGAATGACCAACTATGAGCGACCCGGAAACGGGGCCTTACATATGGTAAGCGGAGTTCAATCTTGTTAGAACATCTCAAATCAAGTGTCTTGTTGTACCACAATTAACAAGCTTAGCAAAGTTGTTAAATTTATCAATCCTTGAAGGTGATTGCCTATTCCACTTAACCACCCATTAAAAACTATCTCAACTGATCTATCAACTTTTGTATACTATCTTTTACTACTAAGTTTAAAATATGAGCAACACATCGAATGTGTGTCCATTTGTCATTCAAGAGACACTTGTTAGAATTTTGAAATGTTCTTTTCAAGAATTCAATTGGCACATCATTAGCACTTGAATTATCAACTAAAATTGTGAAAAATCTACTCCCCACTCTTTTAAACATTTCTCAATCGTTTTTCCAATATCAATCCCATGATGATTCTCTTGTGGACAAAAACTCAATAATTTTTTTCAATTTTCACTCGTTATCCACAAAGTGGGCATTTAGACGCATATAACTAGATTATTGACTAGAAGTCTATGTCTCGGTTGTCAAACAAATCCTACCAATGTTTTTTTTAAATCACCAACTTTTTCTTTTTCTTCCACGAACAAACCGTAATCATCTTTTGTTCTTGTACTTATACATGTTACTTTAAACGATGCTTGACACACGCTCATAAAAACCTAAAGCCCGTATTTTCCACAAAACTAAACGGAAGCTCGTCAGCTATTATCATTTGGGCTAAAGCCTTCCTAATTGCTTTTTGATCAAATTTCCAAGACATCAATTTATTTTCATCCCCAAATTGAAAAGCTAATTGTCTTTGACCATCACTGATTATAGCCAAATAAGGGGCACATTTCTTTGAATGAAGATTAAGATTACTTGTACCGTGAGATTTTGATCCATATATAGTTGGAAGCACAATGTTTACATCTCGCTCTTAGAACACCCTCATTGTCAGTATACTTTTCGAAATGCAACTACACTTTTGATCTTGGTTGGTATATTTAGGTTGTTTCTCTTTTGTTTGTGTAGTTTCTTCATTTCTTTTGAGGTCAACTGTCTCCTCTTCAACTAAATTGTATAATCCAGACATCTATCAATTTAATACATAATCAAACATCTTGATGAGAAGCATGTCTAACAAAAAACATAGTGGTAAATATAAAATACAAACCTTGTAACAGTCGTGAGTTGTGACTGCTAATTGAATATCACTTGGGCCTTGTGGAACGATTTTTACAAATAATGAACAGTTGATGATTGCTTCGGAAACGATTTTATGAATAGCCAACTGATGAAGATTGCTTTTGTGTAGGTTTATGAATTAATGAAGATAGCTTGTTGCTTGCTTTGGAGGGTCGGGATTCACGATCGTCGATTGTCGTCTGGGATTTTCTAGGGATTATAATTTAGAAGTTTATCATTTCATGTAAATGAATGTACAAGAGTTTTATTAATCAAGCATTCTAGGCATCCAGCTATCTAGGATTCTACCCATTTAGGAAATTTCAAATTTAATCGGATAACCCGAATTGATCATTTGTCTATACATACTCTGATCCAATCTACTTCGGATTAATCAAATATCCGAATACGTTCTACCCGATAACCATTCTACCCAACCCATTCTACCCGACTATGATTCGAATCGGTCGGTTTAATCGGGTTTGGGTAAAAACGACACCCCTAGTATGGGCTCCATTATATATTTGCAGTTCTCCGACGTATGGTGGTAGTCGATCCGCCTCTCACGGCCTTTATGTGCTGACATTGCCGTTTCAGGCCCCTATTCCATCGTTGTTACATGCATAATGTTAAGAGGTTGTGTACATGTTTTATTTTTTATATTATTTGGTGTTATTTTGTCATTGATTTAGGGTATTAGATTAATTAGTTGTTAATTTATCATTTTGTTTTACATATTGAATACACAAAAGTGTTATTTCATAATTATACTTTTAGAATTCATCACTTTAGAAAATCACAATAATCAACAAAAGGACACAATGAACTATACTAAAGATACAACGACAAGTAAAAATCATATGAGTTAAAAAACATAAAAGATTATTATCTTTTTATATAATGATACTGTACTCGTTTTATAGATAAAATGTTTGTTTTTGTGGTGTGATTTTTATAAAAGAATTGATATATAAAAGTTATAAACATTTAAAAAAGGAGTAAACTTAAAAAAAAAGTAAAATGACTATACCTAAAATACTCTTCTAACAAACTTAATCTATACAATTTGATCTCAACAATTGATTGAAAAGATTGATAGTTTAAATTACTTCTTATAACTTTTACATTTTCAACACTTTATTTAACCTTTTTTATATACACAATTGAAAAAGAAAAATATAGATAAATAATTTTTTTTTTTAATTTTATGTTTGTCTATTCAAGAAAAGACGTCAATACTTCATTTACATTTTGAATTATAGAAGCTTATTTATCATCTTCTTATGTTTTAGTGATGATATCATGTACTTTTTTATGGTTTTTTGTCATTTTGAATATTTACTTTTAAACAATGTTTATAAAATCGGACCGAACAGTAAACCGAACGTTTTATCGGTCCGCTGGTCAGACCGGTTCAACCGATCGGACTGGATGAACTTGTCGGACCGGATAAATTATAATTATTTTTAATTAATATATGTAAAGTTTACAAAAAAATAAAAAAATTATATAAATAACCTGTTTAACCGGTCCGGTTTCCAGTCCGACTGCCGGTTTGACCGGTTCAACCGGTCTGACCACTGGTTCAACATTAAAACGGTTTAAACACCGAACCGGACCGGATTGAAGTCCCGTTCCCTATCCAACCGGTTAGATTGGCCGGTCCGGTTTTCAGAACCATGCTTTTAACGGCGTTTAACTTTTATAGAAAAAAATAAAAGATTTTGTTTCTAAAATTCAGATAATTGTTTGTTTAGATGTGATTTCAAGTGAGATTTTAAAGTGTAGTAATCATTGCTAGTGTGTTTATTGCTATTTCAAGTTTTTTTCTATAACATTTAATTTCTATGAAGAACAAAAAATATATATCTTTTTTCATATGCAAAGTCTTTAATTATACAAGTTGCTGACATTACCAAAGTGTTACTTACACATGAAACTATAACTTTATTTGTTAACATGTGATTACGAAACGTAACCATATGAAAACACATATGGTTATAACTTTCTTTGTTAACTTTAATTATAACTTATGCCACGAATTAATTATTTACGTTATTCACTCACAAAAATATCATTTTTTTCACATGTAGAAAGTCATCTATCCATCATATTAAGTTTTTGAACATGTGTGAATATTGTTTGTTTAGATACTACACATTGTGTGCACATATTATCCATATTTTATACCATTTTTTTCACTTAAAATATAACTTCAAACACCTAAAGTAATCCATTTGGAATATTTCATTGTTAGTTATAATCCACGAGAAAACATACCCAAAACACAATTACTTGAGATATCATACAACTTTAACATCACCACATTTATTTGGGAAATCAAACAGAAAAACAAAACCATTTCATTACTTTAGTAAAACCAATTATAGAAAAAGAATATGTGTAATTACTTTTGTAAAACAAATTCACTAGAACATTGCGAACATTATCCAACTTTGGACGTAATATACAAATAAGCACACTCCATTTTTATCGATCATTAATGGTTCAAGAAAACGTGAAGAATCGTTATAACATAATCTCATAAACAAGAACAAAATATATCACCATATGGGAAAATAAACCTAACAAAGGAAGAAATGGCAAAACAAGCATACATGGGTATAGACAAATATCGCCTTCATGAAGCTTTCTTAGTTGTTTTCTTTTTAAAAAAGGGGCCATGTAGACACGAGATCGATTATGTGTACAAGTGTAGATTTAAAAATAGAAGTACACGATTATATATGTCCATCACAGGTAATAAAACCAATGAACAACCTCGATTAAAGCTTTTTAACTTTTATATTGTGGAGGTGGAGTTAGGTGATACACAAGGGAGGAGGACTAACATCAAAAAACCAAGTGAAAAACAAATGAAACTAGGTTTTCAATTGATGGAACACAAATAAGTGATAAACCCTTCGGTGTTAATCTAATCACATCTCTCTCTCTATTTCCGGCTTAGCCTATCGCTATGTGTGACCTAATTGATTTGATGGTAAATTTTTTAATAAAATGACTTTAAAAAAAAATAATATGAAGGTTAAATCAGGATCTCGTAATGAACTTCAATGTTTTACTATGGAGCTGTTTGTTTCAGCCTCTTAATGGTTGAGATAGCTGTATGATTCAATACTTAATGGTTTAAACTGATTGTTTAGCGAGCAAATGTCTAAATAGTTTAGACATTTATCTCTGAATGGTTAAATTATATTAATATTGAATGGTTAATACCTCTTATCTTAATTTATTAGACATTTGACTTTAATAGTTAAACGATATACTAACTCTTAATGTTTAGACCTCTTAGTGGTTTAGCACTAAATGATTCAGATCTTTTATTAATTCAACATTTAATTATTCAGAAATTATCAAACAACCCCTAAGATAATTTGATACGATTTTTGTCCTTAAAATATTTGTTTTAGTGAAATTGGCGTATATATGATGCATGATAATGCATGAGTATGATTCATACAATTTTAATAATAATAATGCATGAAATTGACAGTTTTGTACTTAAAATGTGTAAATAATTCATCTGTCACAAAACACATGTATCTCATACAAGTTTACTAGAGTTTGAAAATAGGATATGTGTCCTAGAAAACATATTTAGAGAAAAATTCTATAAGAATTAAGTAATTTTTTTAGTAAACAAAGAAATTGTGAAGTATTAAAAGCCAAAACAAGTATTCTTTCAAAGCTTAACATCTTTCTTTCAAAGCTTGGTTGATATCTTCCGAAGGTTATGTTTACTTCGGAAGGGATTTGAGGTTTACGTTGGATATCTTCCGAAGGGTTATTTCTGTTCGAAAGAAATAGTGTAGGGTCCTTAGTGTAAATTTTCAGTATTTTTAGAGTGTGTCTGTTATAGTTAGTTAATCACTATAAATAGGGATCTGATATAATCGGTGGGGGATAATCACCAAAAAGAACGGAATCATCTGTAAACTCTTGTTCATGAAATTCTTGATAGTATTTTTTCTTGTATCATCTTTGTATTGTATTGTTGAAATTCCATGTTCTTATTCTCAATTGGTTTAACAATTGGTATCAGAGCATGGTTAGAGGTTCGATTGAGAATCAAGGTTCAATCAAAGATCGATTGGCGGCAACGATGGGGTCAACAAATTTCGAGTTGAGAAATTCGACGGGAAGAACGACTTTGGGTTATGGCGACTGAAGATGAAAGCAATACTCGTTCATCAACGAGTGGTTGATGCCTTGGCAGGAGAATGCAAGTTTTGAATGCCATGTCGGACAAGGAGAAGAAGGAGATGATTGAACAGGCACACAATTCAATCATCTTGAACTTGGGGGATCGGGTACTAAGAGAAGTATCGAATGAGACATTGCTTGCAGGGGTCTGGTCGAAATTGGAAATTTTGTACATGACGAAGTCTCTTGCGAACAGGTTGTATCTAAAGAAACATCTATACATGTTCCAAATGGCACCTAGGAAGTCAGTTGAAGATCATACTGACGAGTTCAACAAGTTGGTGTTAGATCTTGAGAACATTGAAGTTGAATTGGATGATGAAGACCAAACGATCATATTCTTGACATCTCTTCCATCATCCTATGAGCACTTTGTAAATATGTTAATGTATGGTAGAGATACACTTACCATGAAAGAAGTGTTGGCAGCTTTGAATTCAAAGGGTTTGGTGGTCAGGGGAAGATTTGAACAAAGAAGCTTCAAGCAAAGAAGTGTCTCAAAGTCAAGGTCCAAGTTTAAGAGGAGGTTTTATGTGTATGGGTCAAAAAAGCACTTCAAGAAAGATTGTCTTGACTTGAAAAGAAAGAAGGGTGAATCAAGTGGGTCAAAGTCTCATTCAGAACATAATGCACAACAAGACTCATTTGATGGGTTTGAAAGTGCAGATGTGTTGGCTGTCACTAGTAGTGGCAAAGAGAATGAGTGGGTGATGGATTCAGGGTGTTCATTCATATGACATTAGTGAAGGAGTTCTTTAAGATCTGAATTTTGAAGATCTTGGATCAGTGAAGTTAGGGGATGATAGACCTTATAAGATTGTGGGTCATGGTGTAGTGACTTTGAAGATGAAGAATGGCATAGAAGTTGATCTTCATGATTTAAGGTATATCCATAGTCTTAAAAGAAGTTTATTGTCTTTGGGGTTGTTGGAGAGTTCTGGTTACCATGTTAGTCTCAGAGATGGTAAGACTAAGGTGGTTAAGGGATTAATGGTAGTATTTTCTGGCATTAGAAGGGATAATAATATCTATTTACTAGATAGTGCTGGAGTAGTAGAGTCTCAGGTGGCAACTGTCTTAAGTGATAGTTATAAGTTCAGGTTATGGCATAAGAGGCTTGGTCATATCAGTCACCAAGGACTGATGGAGTTGCAGAAGCAACAGATGATGATTGAGTTGAAGAGTTATGATTTTGGTTTTTATGAAACTTGTATCTTGGTAAATACAAGTGGGTAAAGTTTACAAGGGCTAAGCATATCATAAGTGGGTTGTTAGACTACATTCATTCTGATTTATGGGTCCTACTAAGGTTGATTCTTTGGTGGAGCCAGACACTTTATGACATTAATCGATGATTTTTCAAGGACAGTTTGGGTAGTTATCTTAAATAATAAGAGTGATGTCTTTAATAAGTTCAAGGAAAGGAAGTCCTTATGGAAACTCAAATTGAAAGAAAAGTCAAGAAATTAAGAACAGACAATAGGTTGGAGTTCTGCAATCATGAGTTTAATCAGTATTGTAAGACTCATGGTATTGTAAGACTCATGGTATTGCAAGACATAGAACTGTGCCTGGGAATCCACAACATAATGGTTTGGCTGAAATGATGAATAGAAATTTGCTTGAAAATGTGAGGTGCATGTTGGCCAGTTCTAGTTTACTCAGATGTTCTGGGATGAAGCTGTTACAACTGCAACTTACTTAGTCAATAGGTCTCCATCAGCTGCATTAGACATGAAGACGCCTATGGAGGCATGGTCAGTTAGAAAGAATGGCTATGGGGAACTTAAGGTGTTTGGTTCTTAGGCTTATGCTCATGTTAGCTAAGGGAACTTGGAACCTAGGGTCTACAAATGTGTTTTTCTAGGACACCCTAAGGATGTAAAAGGATATATGTTATGAAGACTAGATATGCGCAAACCTAGGGTGATAGTGAGCAGAGATGTGATTTTCCAAGAGGATGTTGTGTATAGAGACATTGAAGGAAATTGGAATACAGAAGTTGAAGGTCAGAGTAGGGTTCAGGTTGAGGTGGAGCAACAAGGTGTAAATGATAAAGGTATTATCATGGCACTTCTAATAGCCAGGGAGATGGTATAGATGATTACCAGTTGGCTAGGGACAGAAAGAGGAGACAAGTGATACCTCCATTCAGGTCTAGAGAGGGGAGTGATTTGTCTGCATTCGCCTTTGTTGTTGGGGAAGAAGAAAGCATCTATGAATTGTCGTCATACCCTGAGGCGATTTCTGTGAAAGAGAGCTCAAAATGGTGTAAGGCCATAGAGGAAGAGATGGAATCTATTTATAAAATGGCACATGAGAGCTGGTTGATAAACCTAAAGGTCACAATCCTATGTCATGTAAGTAGCTGTTTAAACTAAAGATGGGATTTCTAAAGTAGAACCTCCTAGGTACAAGGCTAGACTAGTAGCTAAGGGGTTTACACAGAAGCCAAGGGTGGATTACAATGAGATATTCTCACTTGTGGTGAAACATTCATCTATATGTTGTCATTGACTGCTTCTATGGATATGGAGCTACATTAGTTGGATGTAAAAACTGTTTTTTTTTTACCTGAGAAGCTAGATGAAACTATCTATATGAAGCAACCGGAGGGGTTTGAGGTTAGGGGTAGAAGATAAGGTAAGTCTCCTTAGAAAGTCTTTGTATGGACTGAAACAATCCCCTAGATAGTGGTATAAAAGGTTTGATGAACATATGGTGTCTAATGGGTTTATCCGGAGTAGATATGATAGTTGTGTCTATTTTAAAGAATACAGTTTAAACAAATTTATGTTTTTGTTACTGTATGTTGATGACATGTTGGGGCTTGTCCTGATTTGGGAAAGTTGATGTAACATCTTGTATTTTTTTTGTTGTTTACTAAAAGTTAGCATCGTTTATTCTTGTAAGGACCATTGCTGTCATTTAAAACTCATGGGTGGTTTATGTGTTCTTGCATATAAGTTGTAATTTGAAAGTTAATGGTTCACTAAATTAAACATAATGTATAATAATAATAATACTCATAATAATAAGAGTATTAATAAAATTATATGATAATATAATATTAATATAATATTAATAATAATGATAATAAAAGTTAACAAGTTAAGAATTAATGTTAAATTAAGTCCAAGGGTATTTTGTTAATTTTAAAACTTTAAATAAGAGTTTTAAGCATAAAATAATAACAAATTAAACTTCAGGAACCATTTGTGTAATTTCCGAAAACAAACCAAACCAACCCTCCCTTCACCCATGTTTTTTTCGGTCACCGACGGCCATACTCTGGTGACCACCGAACAAACAAATTAAGATGATTTTAACGTTGCAAAAGGTACCAAACGACTCGGGGAGGCACCATGAACTCGAACCCATAACTATTTGGACCATTACAATCGGCATTTAAGGGAACTGAACCAAAATCATTAACCAAATCGGTTTATAACCGTTCAACGTTATATTGTGATTGAATAACCAAATTAAGCAATCAGAAACGTTCTAATAATCATTTCTAAACTAATTACATCGTTTAATTCTAGTTAAACAAGTGATTAAACAATCGATTGTAACCGTTATACCAAATGAAACCAAAACTCGTTCGACCATCTATCATACAAATCGAACGTACATAACAGAGGGCAATTGTTTCCCTTGACCCCTTTCAACTCTCCACAACCTCAATTCTTCCAAATCATCACTTAAGCATCATCTTCAAACCCCGAGTTTCTTCATGAATGGACCGAGTCAAACTCGAGCTAAAACACATCATTTTGATCTTAATCAGGTGAGTATAATACATCGAAGTACTCGATTAAGCTTAGGGATCAAAAGCCCTAAGGTTAATCGAGTTGTACCACTCTCTTCAATGTCCAATTTGAATCAATATGGATCTAGGGTTCTTGCGATTTGGGGTTTTCTTTGAAATAATGTTTTAAGACTTTAAAACCATCTCATATCACGGCTGAGGCCATTGGTTCACTGGTAGAACGCGTGTCTCCTAATCAGGAGGTCCCCGGTTCGAATCTGGGGGACCTCATGTTTTCATTTTTAAGGCTTTTAACCTTCAAAGCCAATTCTAATTGTTTTTAAAAATTATAAAAACTCATTTTACAAAAGCTGATTTTTCTAAAGTACTTTTAATTATTTTCTGAGAATTATTTCTTTAAAAATAAACACTTTTTTTACTTTTGATAAATAATCTAAAGGTAATATTAATAGTTTATTTTTTTTATATAATAACCCATTTTATTGTGTTCCACAAATATTATTATTTCAAACATTGTTCTTTAAATATTGTTTAAATTGTGTTTTTTAGACCTTATTTAAATCTTTATACATACCAAAGTTGTTATAAATGTTATAGTTGTATATAAAACTTTATATAAAATGCAACAAATTTCTTTGATTTTAATAAATATAAATGGGTCCATATTGTTGAACATAATTAATTGACAAACACTAATTACCAAATTGAAACCCTAGTCCTCAAATTAAACCATTAAATTTATTATTAAACTTAAAAACCTTGTAAATATACATTTTAGGAGCATTGCGAAGGACTAGGTCGAAATGACGCTTACTAGTTTCTTATTAATCATCAACTTTATATTTATTTCACATGTGAGTATTTCTATACCCATTTTTCATATTTTCACACTTTGGAGTGAAACATGTTACTTTATAATCATTACACTTGTGAACGTTTGATTCTTGTAAACATATGGCAATTCACTTGTATGTTGTGGTTAGTTGATCTTTGTAGCTACCATGTAATGTCGATTATATGTACAATCATTAACTATTGCTAGCCTGGCGTCGTCACAGATCTATGGGCCTGACAAGCCTGCTTGGTTAGTCCAAGTACACTTAACTAATCGTATATACTTGTAAACGTTTGATACTTGTAAAAATCTGTCAAGGTTTGATTTTGCATTATGTCTTACATCCCTAGTTACTTTGTTCTCTAACTTAAAACATGAATTGCCATCTTTTATATACTTATGTATTGAAAACTATGGAAATCTCACCAACATTATGTTGACCTTTTATTTTTAACATGTTTCAGGAAATGCTCAAGTTTGATTGCCATCTTTAAAGTTTGTTCACACCTAGGAATGGACCTAGTTAAATAAATCAAATAAATTGGCTTACTACATCTTATGTTATGTTATTTTCTTTATTTGAGACTTATGTTTGTAATATAACCTTTGGAACTTATGAGTAATACATTTGGATTTAATAATAGCGTTATGTGACTGTGAACGATCTTATCTCTCACATCTCCACGTTTCCGCCGTCAAGGTTGGGGTGTGATAGATTGGTATCAGAGCCCATAACTATAGGGATTTAGGTTATTAGAAAAGGTTACATGGATGCGAGTTTCCAAACTGATAGATGGAAAACTCCAAGAAAGGTACCGTACCTATTCAAAGAGGAACGATATTGAGTAAGACTCAATGTCCAAGCTCAAAGGATGAGCAAGACAAAATGAAAGGAATCTCGTATGCGTCTGCCATAGGATCCATCATGTATGCAATGATATGCACTAGACCAGACGTGTCATGCGCCTTGAGCATGACAAGCCGATACCAACAAAATCCTGGAAGCAGTCATTGGATGGCCGTTAAGAACATACTTAAGGACCTAAGGAGGACTAAAGATATGTTCCTAATCTATGGATCTGGTGAAGAAGAGCTCGTAGTAAAAGGTTACATGGATGCGAGTTTCCAAACTGATCGGGATGATTCACGATCACAATCGGGATACATTTTCATCTTGAATGGAGGAGCAATCTCTTGGAAGAGCTCTAAGCAAGATGTGATGGCATTATCAACTACAGAGTCAGAATACATTGCTGCTTCATTAGCAGCTCAGGAAGCTGCATGGTTAAAGAAGTTCATTGCCGATCTAGGGGTGGTTCCTTCCATTCAGGACCCCCTAGAAATTCTTTGTGATAACGAGGGTGCGATTTCTCAAATAAAGGAACCCCGTGCACATCAAAAGACAAGGCACATTAAACGAAGATTCAACTACATAAGGGATGAAGTTGAAAAGGGAAAGATATGTATTCGCAAAGTTCACACGGATCAAAACATTGCGGATCCCCTCACGAAGCTTCTTGAAAAGGCAAAGCATGAAAGTCATGCTTGTGCCATGGGACTTCAATATTCTAGTGACTAGATTTGATCTTTAATTTTGTATTGAGATATTGTAACCCTTTAATACTCAAATGAATTATTCGGTTATAATGATTCAACTAATATTCCTATTTTGCATGTTTAAAATCCATGAGTAAATTAATTACTCAGAATGTCCGTAGTTGTTCATGCTTGTGGGAACGAGCATGAAAGTAATGCTATTATGAACTTGGATTGGTAGACATTCATATAGATGAATGTAGAGCAAAAGGTTGCTGCCAAAGTTCATAGATATTTGTGGGATGCAAATATTGGACTGACCTGCATCTCAAATATTACTACAGGGAGTTTTTTTGATTAATCATAAGTAATTTTGAGTAAAGGCCAACATCATTTGGTATCCTCTGACCTGAGACACATATTTGGTCTTGATATTTACCGAATATTATACTTTGACTTAGCTCTTCGCTGTTCTGAAACATGACAGTACATAAGTCTGAGTTCAGGTATGATATAAGGTAACTATGAGAGACGTATGTTGTCAAGATGAGATTTTTCCCTCTTATTCGTTGAGAGTAAGATGTCTAAGGCCTGATAAAGTTAAATCAATAGAGAATGATCACTCTGTGTCTCTAGAATTTAACATGACATCTGTGACAAAAGGATAGATGATTGGTTCACCTAAAACATTTCAAGTATGGTACTTGAAGGAGATGATGTTATTGAATGGCACTTAGTCATACGTATTAAGGGTAGTGAACCGTTGTTAGGCGGTATTTACTGCTTGCATCAATCTTTTATAAATCTTGTGCAAGTGGGAGATTGTTGAATCTTGTATGCCCAAGACACATACAAGATTGATATGGTTAGTACGTTATGATCCAAGTCGGGTAATACCCAATAACAAGCTAAACAAACACCAATAAATGTTTATTTGTTGATGAGATCATACATATAAACATTGACACCAATTTAGAAAATGGGTTTTCTAAAACATTGCTTTGTAATACAACAATACTATATGGATAGTTTGTTCATCAGATATTATTTGTTTCATTATTTAAGTTGGTTAAATAATAACAAATAAAAGTGTGTTATTATTATAAAATTAAAAGAGATTTTGATTTTATATAGTTAAGGGTTAAGAGAGTAATTTTATCTAAAACCAAAATGGGGGGAAACCAATTTTGGAAGCTCAATTCGGTCGCCCAAAAGGGTCCATAGGGACCGGCTTTTGTCTTGGTCTTTGAGTGATCTTTCTCCTCTCTAACACTCCATCATATTACACATTTTTCTCTCTAACATCACAAGCAAAAGAACCTTCAAAACAAGGCTGCATTTTTGGGTTTTAGAAGCTGAAAAAGGGGACTGATTTTCGGTTTTAGAAGCTTGAAAGGGGCTGCCTATTTCGGATTTTGGAGGAGCTAAAGAAGGGCTATATTTGGTGTTGCATCCTAACAAGCAAGGTGTTTGAAGAGCTTGTGGGTATCACTTCTTGAGGCCTCCTCTTTTGAAGGCTAGACACATTCAAGAACATCA
The DNA here is from genome assembly GCA_025506515.1 of Flaveria trinervia. Lineage (NCBI taxonomy): Eukaryota > Viridiplantae > Streptophyta > Magnoliopsida > Asterales > Asteraceae > Flaveria > Flaveria trinervia. The sequence continues at coordinate 57,024,082 of CM046458.1, forward strand.
TCTTCTATCTTTTTTCATCCACAACATTTACACAAGAAAGGTTGTCTTCTATTAACACCCTATGGTTGGTTTTGTGTTGGTTGATAGCATATTATTTCACATACATTTGATCCTTATTCTTGGGTTTTGTTTGTAGTTTAATATGGAAAATATTTCAGATTATAAACCATGTATTAAACTCATTTTCCACCACGTTTTCATAGTTTAAATGGTTAAACTAAGTGTTTTACATGTGACAAAACCCAACAGTTTTCGCTTTGAAGATCTGGCGACATTATCTTTATGGGACGCAATGCATAGTTTACACCGATCATAAGAGCCTCCAACATGTGTTCAACCAAAAGGATCTAAACATGAGACAAAGATGCTGGATTGAGTTGATTAGCGACTACGACTGTGACATTCGCTATCACCCTAGAAAGGCGAATGTTGTAGCCGACGCGCTGAGTCGCAAGGTCCACAACAAGACTGTCTCGGTCCAAGAAATCTAAGATCGAAGGCAATGGTTTGATACGCTAGGAGAATTTGATACCGAGATTCATGTGGATGTCAACGAGGCTACTATCATGCTTCAAAATATAAGGATCGATAGTGACCTCAAGTTATGCATTCGCGAGGCTCAACAATCGGCACTAACCGACGAAGGGAAAGATGAAGATTTGATGTCTAATGTTCGGTCACAACTGGAAACAAACCCGAATGGCGTGTGGTACTTCTTGAATTGACTTTGGATTCTGAATCGTGATAACCTTCAGCACTTCATTATGAACGAAGCTCATCAAACTCGATATTCCATTCATCCTAGCTCCTAAGATGTACATGGACCTTCGTGGTCAATATTGGTGGCCTGGAATGAAGAAAGATATTACGTTTTATGTTTCCAAGTGTCTCACATGTGCAAGAGTCAAAGCCGAGCATCAACGACCAAGTGGTTTACTGGAACAACCCAAAATCTCTATGTGGAAATGGGAACATATATCCATGGATTTCATAACCAAGTTACCTCGTACACCTCGTGGTCATGATAGTATATGGGTGATTGTTGACCGTTTGACCAAAACGGCATATTTCATACCAATACGAGACACATACAAAGTTTCAAGACTGGCTCGCTCTACATTGACGAAATTGTGAGTCGTCATGGCGTGCCGTTGCACATCATATCCGACCGAGATGCTCGTTTCACTTTGCACTTTTGGTCGTCTATGCAAGAACACTTGGGTACTCAATTGGATTTAAGTACGGCTTATCATCCTCAAACTAATGGTCAAACTGAATGAACAATTCAAACTCTCGAGGATTTGCTACGACTATGTGTCCTTGACTTTAGTGGTGATTGGGATACGCATTTACCGCTTGCGGAATTTTCATATAACAATAGTTATCACTCAAGTATCAAGATGGCACCATTCTAGGATTTGTAGGGTCGTAAATGTCGTTCTCCGATCTGTTGGACTGACATTAGGGAGAATCTCATCACTCGTCCTGAATTTATTCAAGAAACGAATGACAGAGTTTCCAAAATTCAAAATAACCTTGAGGTGGCTAGAAGTCGCCAAAAGAGTTATGCCGATAAAAGGCGCAAACCGTTGGAGTTTCAAGTCGACGACATGGTTGTTTTTAAGGTCTCTCCATGGAAGGGTGTTGTACGTTTTGGGAAGAAGAGTAAGTTACCCCCACGTTTTGTAGGACCTTACAAGATTCTAAAAAGAATTGGGAAAGTAGCTTACAAACTAGAACTACCTTCTGAACATAGCGGGGTTCATCCTGTCTTCCATGTCTCAAACCTGAGGAAATGCCTGGCTAATGAAAATTTGCATGTTCCTCTCGAGGAAATTCAAATAGACGAGTCATTGCATTTTGTTGAGAAGCCTGTTGAGATTATGGACCGAACCCCGAAGAAGACCCGAACAACTATCACACCAATCGTCAAAGTCCGTTGGGAAAACAAACGTGGAGCTAAATTCACTTGGGAACGTGAGGAGCATATGAAAAAGATGTACCCATATTTGTTCGTTTAGTTCATTCTTAATTTTGGGATGAAATTCTTTTAAGTTGGGAAGACTGTAACATCTTGTATTTTTTGTTTAACTAAAAGTTAGCATCGTTTATCTTTGTAAGGATCATTGTTGTCATTTATAAAACTCATGGGTGGTTTATGTGTTCTTGCATTTAAGTTGTAATTTGAAAGTTAATGGTTCACTAAATTAAACATAATGTATAATAATAATAATAATAATAATAATAATAATACTCATAATAATAAGAGTATTAATAAAATTAATAATAATAATAATAATATTAATAATAATGATAATAAAAGTTAACAAGTTAAGAATTAATGTTAAAATTAAGTCCAATGGGTATTTTTTTAATTTTAAAACTTTAAATGAGAGTTTTAAGCATAAAATAATAACAAATTAAACTTCAGGGACCATTTGTGTAATTTCCGAAAACAAACCCAAACCAACCCTCCCTTCACCCACGTTTTTCCGGTCACCGGCGGCCATACTCCGGCCGAACTCCGGTGACCACCGATTACCCAAATTAAGATGATTTTAACGTTGCAAAAGATACCAAACGACTCGGGGAGGCACCACGAACTCGAACCCATAACCTATTTGGACCATTACAATCGGCATTTAAGGGAACTGAACCAAAATCATTAACCAAATCGGTTTATAACCGTTCAACGTTATATTGTGATTGAATAACCAAATTAAGCAATCAGAAACGTTCTAATAATCATTTCTAAACTAATTACATCGTTTAATTCTAGTTAAACAAGTGATTAAACAATCGATTGTAACCGTTATAGCCAAATGAAACCAAAACTCGTTCGACCATCTATCATACAAATCGAACGTACATAACAGAGGGCAATTGTTTCCCTTGACCCCTTTCAACTCTCCACAACCTCAATTCTTCCAAATCATCACTTAAGCATCATCTTCAAACCCCGAGTTTCTTCATGAATGGACCGAGTCAAACTCGAGCTAAAACACATCATTTTGATCTTAATCAGGTGAGTATAATACATCGAAGTACTCGATTAAGCTTAGGGATCAAAAGCCCTAAGGTTAATCGAGTTGTACCACTCGATTCAATGTCCAATTTGAATCAATATGGATCTAGGGTTCTTGCGATTTGGGGTTTTCTTTGAAATAATGTTTTAAGACTTTAAAACCATCTCATATCACGGCTGAGGCCATTGGTTCACTGGTAGAACGCGTGTCTCCTAATCAGGAGGTCCCCGGTTCGAATCTGGGGGACCTCATGTTTTCATTTTTAAGGCTTTTAACCTTCAAAGCCAATTCTAATTGTTTTTAAAAATTATAAAAACTCATTTTACAAAAGCTGATTTTTCTAAAGTACTTTTAATTATTTTCTGAGAATTATTTCTTTAAAAATAAACACTTTTTTTACTTTTGATAAATAATCTAAAGGTAATATTAATAGTTTATTTTTTTATATAATAACCCATTTTATTGTGTTCCACAAATATTATTATTTCAAACATTGTTCTTTAAATATTGTTTAAATTGTGTTTTTTAGACCTTATTTAAATCTTTATACATACCAAAGTTGTTATAAATGTTATAGTTGTATATAAAACTTTATATAAAATGCAACAAATTTCTTTGATTTTAATAAATATAAATGGGTCCATATTGTTGAACATAATTAATTGACAAACACTAATTACCAAATTGAAACCCTAGTCCTCAAATTAAACCATTAAATTTATTATTAAACTTAAAACCTTGTATATACATTTTAGGAGCATTGCGAAGGACTACGTCGAAACGACACTTACTATTTTCTTATTAATCATCAACTTTATATTTATTTCACATATGAGTATTTGTATACCCCCTTTTCATATTTTCACACTTTAAGGTGAAACATGTTACTTTATAATCATTGCACTTGTAAACGTTTGATTCTTGTAAACTTATGGCAATTCACTTGTATGTTGTGGTTAGTTGATCTTTATAGCTACCATGTAATGTCGATTATATGTACAATCATTAACTATTGCTAGCCTGGCGACATCATAGATCTATGGGCCTGACAAGACTGCTTGGTTAATCCAAGTACACTTAGCTAATCGTATATGCTTGTAAACGTTTGAGACTTGTAAAAATGTATTAAGGTTTGATTATGCATTTTCTCTTACATCCCTAGTTACTTTTTTTCTCTAACTTACACATGAATTGCCATCTTTTATGTACTTATGTATTGAAAACTATGGAAATCTCACCAACATTATGTTGACCTTTTATTTTTAACATCTTACAGGAAATGCTCAAGTTTGATTGCCATCTTTGAAGTTTGTTCACACCTAGGAATGGACCTAGTTAAATAAATAAATAAATGGCTTACTACATCTTATGTTATGTTATTTTATTTATTTGAGACTTATGTTTGTAATGTAACCTTGGAACTTATGAATAATATATTTTTATTTACTAATAGCGTTATATGGCTGTGAACGATCTTAACTCTCACATCTTGACGTTTCCGCCATCAAGGTTGGGGTGTGACAGTTGAAGCTACTAAAAATGTTTGATGTTAAATTTAAAATGAAATAGGTGAAACCAAGAATATATTGGGCATGGAGATCAAAAGAGATAGAAAGCATAGGTTGTTAAAGTTGTCTCAAAGGTCTTTGGGGCTGTTCGGCAGGCTCTTAATCAGCCTCTTAATGGTTCAGATGTTTGAATGGTTTAGCACTTAATGGTTTAGACTGTTTGTTTTGCGAGCATATGTCCGAATGGTTAAGTCATTCACCTCTGAATGGTTAAGCATTATACTGATACTTAATGGTTAAGAGGTCTAATGCTGAATGGTTAAGACATATTAATAGAATTGGTCAGACATTTGCCTTTGAATAGTTAAATGATATGCTAGCTCTTAATGGTTCAGACCTCTTAATGATTCAGCACCTAATGGTTCAGACCTCTTATTTGTTTAGCACTTAATCATTCAGAAGTTGCCAAACAGCCCCTTACTTGGAAAAGGTACTAAGTATTCGGCACTTAATCATTCAGAAGTTGCCAAACAACCCCTTACTTGGAAAAGGTACTAAGTAACTATAGGATGGATGAAGTGAAGTCAGTAACTGTTCCTATAGGTGCTCATATTAAACTGTCAAGTTCTAATTGTACTGTATCAAACGCTGAAGTTAGATATATGAAGTAAGTACCTTATGCCAATGTTGTTGGGAGCTTGATGTACTTAATGGTGTGTACAATGCCGGATATTGGGTATGCTATGAGTTTAGTCGGCAGGTATTTGTCAAATCCGTGTAAAGCTCATTGGGTGGCTGTGAAATGGATCTTGAGGTATCACAAGGGTACTAAACACTATGGCTTAGTGTTTGGGCATCATGAACATGAGAAGAGTGATAAGATTGTTAGTTATGTTGATTCTGATTTTGCCAAGGACCTAGATAGGGGTAGATCTATTACAGGGTATGCATTTCAAGTGATGGGTAACTTGGTTAGTTGGAAAGCTCAGTTGTAACATGTAGTGGCATTATCTACAACAGAGGCTGAGTACATAACATTGACTAAGGGAGTCAAGGAAGCTATGTGGTTGTATAGTTTTGTGTCTGAGTTAGGGATCAAGGTTGCAGACTGTAACAACCGGCTATTTTTTAGACAAGAAAGAAGATTAAGTGAAGAAAAAGAAGGAAAATAAATAAAACCCAAGTCTAGGGGTAAAAAGTGTCCAAAAGGACAAAATGTTTGAAAAGTGGGTGTAAAAGGCGGTATGGCCGCCCATATGTCACATACACCATTGATTTTCGGGTTTTAGAGAGAGAAAGAGCAGCAAATTCTCGGTTTTGAAGGAAGAACACGAAAGAATTCGAATTCAAGGTAAGAATTCATACTTTTATGGTGTTCTTGACTGGTCTTATCCTCGGGTTTATGCTTATGTGTGTTTGTATGTGTTCGGGTATTTTTTTAGTGGGTTTCTAGGAGGTTGAATTCAATTTGCAAACGAGTTTGGAAGAAGCCATACTCAAGAGCTGCAAAGGTAAGTTCTAGGACCCCTCTTTTACCTGTTTTAACTAATTTTGGGGCTGGAATTGCATGAATGTATGTTTTCATTAACTGGGTTTCGAACCCGCATGTTTGAAAGTGTGTATGATGATGTTATGTTATGATGTGTGATTATGTTCATGTTTGCTGATGTATGATGATGTTTCTAAGATTTAGAATGTATGATGTAAGCTTAGAACATGATGAATGTTGAATTGAAATCTGATGTTTAAGGCTCATATGTTAAGTTTTAGAATCTGCATAAGTGATGAAACAGGCCAATGCGGATGAACAAAGTAAGTTAATGCAGATGAGGTCAATGCAGATGAGCATTGACTAAGTATGGAAATGCGGATGAGTAAAGTAAGTCAATGCGGATGAGGTCAATGCGGATGAGCATTGACTAAGTATGGAAATGCGAATGAGCAAAGTAAGTCAATGCGGATGAGGTCAATGCGGATGAGATCAATGCGGATGAGGTCAATGTGGATGAGCATTGACTATGTATGGAAATACAGATGAGCAAAGTAAGTCAATGCGGATGAGGTCAATGCGGATGAGCATTGACTAAGTATGGAAATGCAGATGAGCAAAGTAAGTCAATGCGGATGAGGTCAATGCGGATGAGCATTGACTAAGTATGGAAATGCGGATGAACAAAGTAAGTCAATGCGGATGAGGTCAATGCGGATGAGCATCGACTAAGTATGGAAATGCGGATGAGCAAAGTAAGTCAATGCGGATGAAGTGAGTCAATGCGGATGAAGTCAATGCAGATGAACATTGCCTGAGTATATGAAATGCGGATGAGTTAGGCAAATGCGGATGAAGAAAATTAAACACGGATGAAGTAAATCCATTGCGGATGAACAATAAGACCAATGCGGATGAACTATAGCAAATGCGGATGAACTATAGGAAATGCGGATGAACACTTAGAAAAATTATGACTTTTGGGGAGAAAAAGGAGTAATGTAGGCTTGACCTAGGAGATTCCCGGGGGTTATGTAAGTTGACTTTTAGGGTCATAGATGGTATGATGGGCATGTAATGATATGTGCTTGATGCTTATGCATGATGATAATGATGATGTTGCATGGTTATGCATGATGTATGTTATGTATGTATGATGCCCTGCATGATGATGCATGAATGATATGTTTATGTTCCTTATAATGATGTATGATTATCTTTCCTTTGACTTTACATGTTATGATAATGAATGAACCGAAATATTATGTAACGTAAAGTGAAAGATAATGAAAGAGGAACATGATGAATGAATGCATGCATTAACGAACGAATGAATGTAAGAAGGCTTGCAAGCAAATGTATGGAGGTGCACACCCTATGTAGGTGTTAGCTCAACGGTGTGCGAGTTAGCTACCCCAAAGGATGCACATTGGGGTCCAATCCTTGTGATTGACCATATGAATGGTATCCTTGCCGCTTGCCCTAGGTACTAGAGTCAGCTTCGTGCACAATGTTCGAGGTCTATGAATGACCTCAGGCCCAGTTACCCGCTTCGTGCATAATGTTCGGGGTATAGCATATGGCATTGATCCAGAATGAAAGAGAAAAGATAAATGGTGAAAGTACTTGCCCTAGGTACTGGAGTCAGCTTCGTGCATAATGTTCGAGGTCTATGAATGGCCTCAGGCCCAGTTACCCGCTTCGTGCACAATGTTCTGGGTAATGTACATTTCACTGGAAGTAATGAATAGACGAATGAAAGTTAACGAATGAATGATGAAGATAATAATGATATTATCTATGTGTATGTATGATGTATGATCACGAGCGAATGTAAAGTATAGTATGAATTTGAAAGAAAAGTATGTTTTATTTATAAAAATAGAACTCACTCAGCAACGCTGACTTTTATGTATTTTCCAGTTAGCAGGTGAGCATTGTTGAGGATGGCATGGAGCAGCTACTTGGCATATTGAATGGCATTCTTTTGTTAATGTTTTTGCATTGTAATGCGAACAAATGATGTTTCGAAACGAACGCTTGTATTAACTTGCAAAAGCATTTGTAATGATATGAAAATTTATTTTTATGTTTCCGTTGCAATGTTTTATGAATTATTAAATGCAAAGTATATATTTTATGTGCGATGATTTACTAGTTGTAAGCGTCCCAGGAACGGGGCCTTACAAGTTGGTATCAGAGCGAAAGTTTAAGAGAAATGGGTAAAATTTTAAAATAAACCTTAACTTAAACTGAGGATGGGACGGAAAGGGAAGAGATGCCAATCTGAGTAGCTGCGTGCCATCAGATAATTTTGTAAAGTTAACCGGTATTACGTATGCATGTTATGTGGTTTATGTGTTGCTGGTAGAATTAGGCACTGATGTAGTCAGGATATGTAATGCTTGGGGTATGAAGAGTAAAGTAAGTGGCTAATCACAACTGGCCATTGTAATTAGGAACTTACTATACGACATAAACAGAGTTGTTTTCTTGAATGATCGTGTTGGTGTTTGAATCTTTCAGCGGGTGTGTGTGAGGATGGCCAGTGGTAGATCATCTAAAGCTTCGTGTGGTGGTGGACGTGGTGCTGAACCACGGGTTACGAGAGGAAGGCCTAGGGCCGAAAAGGTGGTTCATGAAGAACCGAAAACCCCTCGTCCGGAGGGCAGAGATGAGAGTGCTAATCTGAGAGCCTCAGTGAAGGAGGCGGTTATGGAAGATGTGCATCAAGTCATGCAGACGATCCTACCATCTGTGGTGACCGAAGTAATAAAGGCAGTTAGAGAAGGGGAGAGAAAGGAAAGGAGTGGACCTACGGGTGAAAGAAGACAGCCTGAGACTGAGACGGTTCCGTCTGATGATGAAGAAGAAGAGGAAGAAGCAGAGCCTGTGCGGGAGGCAATACGAGGCTGTAACTACGAGGTATTCATGAGATGCAAGCCCCCTACTTTTGATGGAAACGGCACTACTGCTGCTGCTCACTGGTGGGTGAGGGAAATGGAGGCTATACTTGATATCAGCGAGTGTCGAGAGGACCAGAAAGTTAACTTCACTACCCACTCTTTTGTGGACTCAGCTCTATGCTGGTGGGACAATATTGTCCAAGCTGAAGGCAGCAGCGCCATTGGAAGAATGAGATGGTCCGAACTGAAGAAGTTGGTGATTGAGGAGTTTTGTCCTCATCAGGGAATGGACAAGGTTAAGAGGGAGTTTTTGCAATTTGAGGCAGGAACGATGACACACCAAGAGTACACCACAAAGTTCAATAAAATGACACGTCTGGTGCCGGATCAGGTGACACCTCTATCTCGGAAGATCAAGAGGTATATTCAGGGTTTGCCGACGGACATTCGCAGCACATGATCGCCACCCGACTAAGCACGTTTAGGTCAGCGTGGATCTAGCAGGGAGATTGTATGATGAGAGGACTGTGGTGGTGGTGACTGAAGGTAGTCGAAAGGGTGGAGGTGATAGAAACTGGGATGGGAAGAGGTTTGGTCGCGGTGGTGCCTCGACGAGTAACAAGAAGGCTCGAGTGGATGACTGTCATGTGGTCACATCAAGTGCGGGGTTGAAAAAGTGTGGCAAGTGTGGGAAGTAGCACGGTGACGAGTGTAGATGGGGGTTGAATGTTTGTTTCAAGTGTGGGAAGCCTGGTCATATGGCTAGAGACTGTGGAGGTATGAAGTGTTTCAACTGCAGGGAAAGTGGTCATGAGTAGGAATTGTAAGAAGCCAAGAGTTGAGGGTTCTGGGGTGAAGAAAACTGGAGGTGAAGGACCAAGGCGAGCGCCAGATCATTCACAATGACACAGGAGGAAGCTAGAATAGACCCAGATGTCATGTACGGTATGTTTTTTGTGAACCAAACTTTAGCTTCTGTGCTATTTGATTCTGGTGCTAGTAAGAGTTTTATTTCTGTTGCTTTCTGTGCTAAGTTGCATGTTAGTAGTAGATGTATTGATGTGCCCTTCGATGTAGAAACTGCCATAGGTAAGTCTACCAGGATTTCTGAGATATTAGAGGACTGTGATGTGGAGCTAGAAGGTCAAGTTTCCTGTTAGACCGTTCGTGATGACTTTAGGTGGTTTTGATTTGGTTCTTGGGATGGATTGGTTAGCAGACCACGAGGCGAACATTGTGTGTCGCAAGAAGATGATTCAGCTATTAGCGCCTGACGGAAGTTCGGTAACTGTTTACGGGGATCGAGTCACGACGATCCCAAAAGTAATCTCAATGGTGGTGGCGGAAAGTGTATAAGGCGTGGATGTAGCGCCAATTTGGCTTATGTAAAGGATGTGGATACGCCAACACCACAACTGTCTGATGTACCGGTTGTGTGTGACTTTCCAGACGTGTTCCCATAAGACTTACCAGGAGTGCCACCTGACAGAGAGATTGAATTTCAGATTGATTTGATATTGGGTTCCCAACCTGTTGCCAAGGAACCGTATCGGTTAGCTCCGATGGTGATGAAGGAGCTGATGGAGCAGTTGCAAGAGGTGCTTGCTAAGGAGTTCATCAGACCGAGTATCTCTCCTTGGGGTGCTCCGGTATTATTTGTGAAGAAGAAAGACGGTAGTATGAGGATGTGTATTGACTACCGTGAGCTGAATAAGTTGACAGTGAAGAACCGCTACCCCTTATCGAGAATTGATGATTTGTTTGATCAGCTCCATGGTTCCAGTTGGTTTTCAAGAATTGACCATCGATCGGGCTATCATCAGCTTAAAGTGAAGGAGCAGGATATCCCTAAAACATCCGCACGCGCTACGGTCACTACGAGTTTCTTGTCATGTCTTTTGGTTTGACCAATGCGTCAGCTGCTTTTATGGATCTGATGAATCGGGTGTGGCGGTCGATGCTGGATAAATCAGTGATTGTGTTTATTGATGATATCATGATTTATTCGAAGAGCGAGGATGAGCATGCCACTCACATTCGGTTGGTTTTGGAAACGTTGAGAAAGGAGAAGCTGTACGCCAAACTCTCCAAGTGTGCATTTTGGTTGCGTGAAGTTCAGTTCCTGGGTCATGTGGTAAACCTCGAGGGGATCATGGTGGACCCGGCTAAGGTGGAGGCAGTGATGCAATGGAAATCTCCAAAGACGCCATTCGAGATTCGCAGTTTCTTGGGTTTGGCGGGTTACTATAGGAGATTCATTCAAGACTTCTCCAAAATCGCTTCTCCACTAACCAAGTTGACCCGAAATGATGTGAAGTTCGTATTAGGTCAAGCTCAAGAGAAGGCGTTTGAAGAATTGAAGGCGAGGTTGACTCAAGCTCCTGTTCTGTTATTACCCGATGGAAGCGAAGATCTAGTGGTTTATTTTGATGCTTCCTACTCAGGTTTGGGGTGCGTGTTAATGCAGAGTGGGAAGTTTATGGCCTATGCGTCCCGACAGTTGAAGGTTCATGAGGTCAACTACCCTACTCATGACTTGGAGCTAGCAGCCGTGGTGTTTGCAGTAAAGATTTGGAGGCATTATCTTTACAGGATGAAGTGCACCTTTTTCACTGACCACAAGAGCTTGAAGTACTTCTTCGAGCAAAAAGATCTGAACATGAGGCAGAGGAGGTGGTTGGAGCTTATAAAGGATTATTATTATGACATACATTACCATCCGGGCAAGGCTAATGTGGTGGCGGATGCCCTTAGCCGAAAAGAGAGGCCCAAGCCGATTCGGGTGAAAGCATATCAAATGATCATGACCTCTGATCTGATGAAGCAAGTTAAAGAGTTTTAAGATGATGCACTGAAAGAATATCATCTTAACTCTGAAAGGATGAGAGGTCTGGTTGGGGAATTGGGTGAAAACACACTTGGTGTTAAACCCCGATTTGAACGGGTGTGGATTCCTTGTTTAGGGGATCTACGGGTGAAGATAATGGATGAGGCTCACAAGACTCGATACTCCATTCATCCTAGTGCCACAAAGATATATCAAGATATGAAGAAAGATTATTGGTGGTTGGGTATGAAGCGTGATGTGGTGGGGTATGTGAGTAAGTGCCTTACTTGCTTGCAAGTGAAGGCCGAGCATTAAAAGCCGTATGGGAAGATCCAACCTTTAGATATACCGAAATGGAAGTGGGAGCACATCACCATGGATTTCATTACGAAGTTGCCACGTACTTCGAAAGGGTACAATGCCATATGGGTGATTGTGGACCGTCTAACGAAGAGTGCTCACTTCCTACCGATCCGCGAGACATATTCATCTGAGAGGTTGGCTGATCTGTTCATCAAGGAGGTTGTAACTCGTCACGGTGTGCCGGTGTCTATTGTGTCCGATCGTGACACCCGGTTTACATCTAAATTCTGGAAGAAATTCCACGACGCAATAGGGACGAGGTTACACATTAGCACGGCTCATCATCCCCAAACTGATGGTCAGTCAGAGAGGATCATTCAGACGTTGGAGGACATGCTTCGAGCATGTGTGATTGATTTTGGCGGGAGTTGGGATGACCACCCACCGTTAGCCGGATTCTCAAACAACAACAGCTATCATGCCAGCATTGGTATGCCACCATATGAGATGCTATACGGTAGGAGATGCAGAACACCCGTTTGTTGGGGTGATATTGGGCAGAAGAATTGGGGAGCATCAAGGTAATCGAGGCTACGACTGAGAAGCTTGAGAAGATCAAGGCCTTCATGAAGGCAGCCAAAGATAGACAGAAGTCGTATGCCGATAAACGACGCAGACCGATTGAGTTCCAGGTGGGTGACCGGGTTATGTTGAAAGTCTCACCTTGGAAGGGTATCATTCGTTTCCGAAAGCGGGGCAAGTTGAGCCCGAGATACATAGGCCCTTTCTGAATCATTGCTCGAGTAGGAGAGGTAGCCTATAGATTAGAGTTACCCGATGAGTTAAGTGGAATTCACCCGACATTCAATGTATCTCATTTGAGAAAATGCTTAGCTGATGAAGACATGATTGCTCCATTGGAGGATATCGAAGTAGACAAACGGCTCAATTATGTGGAGCAACCAATGGCAATCATTGATCGGAAGGAAAAGAAGCTGAGGAATAAAGTGGTTCCACTTGTGCATGTACAGTGGAAGTATAGGAAGGGACCCGAGTCTACGTGGGAGACTGAAGAAGAGATAAGACAGCATTACCCACAATTCTTTGAGGAATAATAGGTTTCAAGGAGGAAACCTATTTAAGAGGGGTGGACTTGTAACACCCGACTAGTTTTTAGACAAAGAAAGAAGATTAAATGAAGAAAAAGAAGAAAAAGAAATAAAACTCAAGTCTAGGGGTAAAAAGTGTCCGAAAGGACAAAATGTTTGAAAAGTGGGTGTAAAAGGCGGTATGGCCACCCATATGTCACATACACCACTGATTTTCGGGTTTTAGAGAGAGAAAGGGCAGCAAATTCTCGGTTTTGAAGGAAGAACAAAAAAGAATTCGAATTCAAGGTAAGAATTCATGCTTTTATGGTGTTCTTGACTGGTCTTATCCTTGGGTTTATGCTTATGTGTGTTTGTATGTGTTCGGGTATGTTTTTTGTGGGTTTCTAGGAGGTTGAATTCAATTTGCAAACGAGTTTGGAAGAAGCCATACTCAAGAGCTGCAAAGGTGAGTTCTAGGACCCCTCTTTTACCTGTTTTAACTAATTTTGGGGCTAGAATTACATGAATGTATGTTTTCATTAACTGGGTTTTGGACCCGCATGTTTGAAAGTGTGTATGATGATGTTATGTTATGATGTGTGATTATGTTCATGTTTGCTGATGTTTCTAAGATTTAGAATGTATGATGTAATCTTAGAACATGATGAATGTAAATTGAAATCTGATGTTTAAGGCTCATATGTTAAGTTTTAGAATCTGCATAAGTGATAAAACAGGCCAATGCGGATGAACAAAGTAAGTCAATGCAGATGAGGTCAATGCAGATGAGGTCAATGCGGATGAGCATTGACTAAGTATGGAAATACGGATGAGCAAAGTAAGTCAATGCGAATAAGGTCAATGCGGATGAGCATTGACTAAGTATGGAAATGCAGATAAGCAAAGTAACTCAATGCGGATGAGGTCAATGCGGATGAGCATTGACTAAGTATGGAAATGCGGATGAGCAAAGTAAGTCAATGCGGATAAGGTCAATGCGGATGAGCATTGACTAAGTATGGAAATGCGGATGAGCAAAGTAAGTCAATGCGGATAAGGTCAATACGGATGAGCTTTGACTAAGTATGGAAATACGGATGAGCAAAGTAAGTCAATGCGGATCAAGTGAGTCAATGCGGATGAACATTGCCTGAGTATATGAAATGCGAATGAGTTAGGCAAATGCGGATGACAAATGCGGATGAAGCAAATTAAATGCGGATGAACAATAAGACCAATGCGGATGAACTATAGCAAATGCGGATGAACTATAGGAAATGCGGATGAACACTTAGAAAATTTCTGACTTTTGGGGAGAAAAAGGAGTAATGTAGGCTTGACCTAGGAGATTCCCGGGGGTTATGTAAGTTGACTTTTAGGGTCATAGATGGTATGATGGGCATGTAATGATATGTGCTTGATGCTTATGCATGATGATGATGATGATGATGTTGCATGGTTATGCATGATGTATGTTATGTATGTATGATGCCCTGCATGATGATGTATGAATGATGTTTATGTTCCTTATAATGATGCATGATTATCTTTCCTATGACTTTACGTGTTATGATAATGAATGAACCGAAGTATTATGTAACATAAAGTGAAAGATAATGAAAGAGGAACATGATGAATGAATGCATGCATTAACGAACGAATGAATGTAAGAAGGCTTGCAAGCAAATGTATGGAGGTGCACACCCTATGTAGGTGTTAGCTCAACGGTGTGCGGGTTAGCTACCCCAAAGGATACACATTGGGGTCTAATCCTTGTGATTGACCATATGAATGGGATCCTTGCTGCTTTCCCTAGGTATTGGAGTCAGCTTCATGCACAATGTTCGAGGTCTATGAATGACCTCAGGCCCAGTTATCCACTTGGTGCACAATGTTCAGGGTATAGCATATGGCATTGATCCAGAATGAGAGAGAAAAGATAAACGGTGAATGTACTTGCCCTAGGTACTGGAGTCAGCTTCATGCACAATGTTCGAGGTCTATGAATGGCTTCAGGCCCAGTTACCCGCTTTGTGCACAATGTTCGAGGTAATGTACATTTCACTGGAAGTAATGAATGGACGAATGAAAGTTAACGAATGAATGATGAAGATAATAATGATATTATCTATGTGTATGTATGATGTATGATCACGAGCAAATGTAAAGTATAGTATGAATTTGAAAGAAAAATATGTTTTATTTATAAAACTAGAACTCACTCAGCAACACTGACTTTTATGCATTTTCCAGTTGGCAGGTGAGCATTGCTGAGGATGGCACGGAGCAGCTACTTGGCATATTGAATGGCATTCTTTTGTTAATGTTTTTGCATTGTAATGCGAACGAATGATGTTTCAAAACAAATGCTTGTATTAACTTGCAAAAGCATTTGTAATGATATGAAAAGTTATTTTTATGTTTCCGCTGCAATGTTTTATGAATGATTAAATTCAAAGTATATGTTTTATGTGCGATGATTTACCAGCTGTAAGCGTCCCGGGAACGGGGCCTTACACAGACTAAGTGGTCTATTGTGATAGCCAGGGTGCAGTCCAGTTATCAAAAAATAGCATGTTTCATGAGAGAACAAAGTACATTAATATGAAATTACACTTCATAAGGGATGTGGTGAATGTTAGGAAGGTGAAAATAGAAAGTGTGTCTATTTTGGAGAATCCAGTGGATGTGTTTACAAAGTCTCTACCTAGTATGAAGTTGAATTTTTGCTTGGATGCATTGGGAGTTGGTTAAAATCTTGTTTTGGATTTTAAGGTGGAGATTGGGAAGTAATTCAAGCCAAATCAAGTGTTCTTCCGAAGCTGGGTTGATATCTTCTGAAGGCTATGTTTGCTTCGGAAGAGATTTGAGGTTTACTTTGGATATCTTCCGAAGGAAATCTTCTGAAGGGTTATTTCTATTCGGAAGAAATAGTGTAAGGTCCCCAATGTAAATTCTCAATATTGTTGAGTGTGTCTGTTATAGTTAGTTAATCATTATAAATAGGGATCTGATGTAATTGGTGTGGGATAACTAATCACCAAAAAGAACTCAATCATATGTAAACTCTTGTTCACGAAATTGTTGATAGTATTCTTTCTTGTATCATCTTGTATTGTATTGTTGAAATTCCGTGTTCTTAAACTCAATTGGTTTAACAAAAATGAATCATTTTCCTCACTACCGGCCCTGAGGAGGGACGGGACGGACTCCCGTCTAGGGCTCACTCGCTCGGGGGACACAAATTTTTAAATTTATATATATATATATAATATATATATATATAATATATATATATATATATATATATATATATATGTGTGTGTGTGTGTGTGTGTGTGTGGTGTGTGTGTATAATTATAAAAATTATTATAAGGTATAATACAATTAAAAACTTAACCCAATTATGTTTTAAACCAAATATAATTTTTTGATCTTATTTTATTAACCCAATTACTCAACTAATAGCCTACTAAAATATTTAAATATGATTGTATAAAAAACCCCCAAAAACTAATTTAAAATGCACTCAAGTTTGAAGATAGATCGGATATTGATGCTGATGAACTTTATATGGAGTTGACGTTATTTAACACATCACAAACCGGTGAATTTAGCAATCCTTATGATGTTTTGAACCATTTAAAAGAACTTGATTATTTCCCCAATGTAAGCATTGTATATATAATATTGTTGACTATTCCAGTGATGCTGACATCTATAAAAAGAGATTTTCAAAGTTGAAGTTATTGAAATCTTACCTACGATCTACGATGTCCCAATAAAGACTTAGCGGATTAACGATGATAGCTATCGAAAGTGAAATATTAGAGACTATAAACTACGAAGATGTTATAAACCAATTTGCTATTAAGAATGCTAAGAGCGCTGATGAGTTATTGGCTAACTATTACGGTATGTCATTGTAATATAATGATATTGTTATGTTTATTGCTAAAACATTTGCTTTCATTTAAAAAATAATTTATATAATTTAAGTAGTTAGGACCCATGGGCCTTTTTTTTTCCGGCTCGTCCAGAGCATTAAAATCCTTAGGACCGACCCTGACTTTCATATTCACCGGTCAACTTTTGCATCCAATTGTCTATTTTCATCTTCACTTCTGAAACATGGCAAACCGACAAAACAACAACTTTACTTTGGAAACCATACCCGAAGGCGTGCCAAAAAACCTCTGGTGACGGTTAAAACTCCAAACCCGTTGATTGTTGAAACTCGATCCAAACACTAGCGATGGTTGAACCTCCAAACACGCTAGTTGCTGAAGCTCCAAACTCTCCGAAGATGATATGTTAGCGTGATGATGATGGATACGATTGAAACTAGGCTTTTGATCAAGCCTTTAACCTTCAACCCCACTTATGCCAGAAAACAAACACCAATATGAAGAGAAGTATGCATTAGAAGGCGAACAATGAGCTGAAGTGGAGTATGTTTCAGATGATTCATAGGAAGCCAATGACGATACATATGATCATTGTACGTGGCGTCATGAACCTGGGAAAATCAGTGCCATATGGGTTCACATTACTCATTTAATTCAATGTCGTAGTTATGTTTTAGTTATGTTTTTTATTTAAAATAAGAGTTGGTTTGATTGTGAATATATAGAAAAAGTTGAAAAACAACATTTTTGTTAATTAGAATATATGCGGACATTTAAGTCTCACTGCAATGGTGCAATATAAATCAGTGAATTGAAAACACCAACCAAGACATGGAGGTGGTATTTCGGATTTATCGGTACTAAAAATTATACAACTAACATAAATATAAGGTAAGATTCAAATAAAAAAATGGTTTTTCTTAAAAAGATAAGAAATAAAGAGATGATAACATGTGGTATTTTAGGAAAAATAGAGCGATGATGTTATGGTATTTATTATTTTCCATCTTAATTCTTATATTTTAATATTTTTTATAAGTTTCTATTATAAAATTTGTAGAGTACCAATTGTACCCCCAATATATTCATGTTCATCAATTCAAAATTTCAGATTATTAAATCATAACTATTATATGTGCATGAGTTTGATCAAAATCATTTACGAGTAGCTTACACGATGGCATTTGTTTGAACACATCGTATGCTTTTACGTTAAGTCAACACAAAGCCTGTTGTTTTACATTAAATCAGCATAAAGTATGGTGTTTTACATAAATCAGCACAAAGCGTGGTGTTTTACATTAAATCAGCACAATGCATGGTGTTTTACATTAAATCAGCACAAAGCGTGGTTTTTACATTAAATCAGCACAAAACGTGTTCGTTTACGTTAAATTAGTACAAAGCGTTTGCTTTATATTAAATCAACACAAAGCATGTTGCTTTACATTAAATCAACACATAGCGTTCTGTTTTATAGTAAATGTTTTAAGTCAAATCAACACAAAATGTATCTTTTTATGTTCTATAATCACAAAAGGTGTTGTTTTTGAGTAAACTAACACATAACATGGTGTATTATCTTAACTTGTTATTGTATTATAAACAACACATAAATGTATGTGGTTTATATGTTGTTCTAACTTAACAACAAAAACATAAAACGTGATATCTTAGCATAAAACAACACATAAAGTGTTTTTTTATTTGTGAACAATACAGAATAACACCGTCTTATCGTAAAACAACACAACTTTATGACAGTTTTATGTGATGTATTAATATAAAACAACACATAGTGTGTTGTTTTACTTTAAAATAGCACAAAACCTGTTGTCTTATCGTAAAACTGCACAGAAGTTTGTCTTAGCGTAAAAAACACATCATGTTGTGTTAAATTGGAAAAAAACAAAAATTCGTAACATGCTTGTTTTTTTGTTTAAAAAAATATAGCAATGCTATACTCAAATTAATCTAAATTAATTGATTTATGAAATGAATGGCTAAAATATAGAAATATATTAACATGTGTTTTTTAGTCAAGATTAAGTTGTGATAATGTGCACCTTCTCAAGTACTATTTTTTTTAAATGCTCGTAACTTTTACACGTGACATTATTTTTTTAAAATTATTGCAGTGTAAAAACGATCATTTTTTTATCTTTAAACCGCGTATAGTGTTGATATAAAATAACAAAAAAAAAATCTGTTTTTTAAACTCATTTGTGTACTGTTGTTAGGTCATCGTGTAATCTTCTGAATTGACGAGGATTACACAATTATTATTTTTTAAAAACACAATACATAACACCATGTTCGATATTAGACACGATAGATAACATATATAAGGACAAACACTAAAGTCGATTATAAGCAATAAGCACAATGAGCTGCTTGAATAGTATTACACAATACACTAGAAAACATTAAAAAAATTACATTTTCAGCATAGTGTTATTTATAAAATTATTTTAAAAAAACACAATAGTATACACAACAATCAGTATTAGACACAATAACATGATATTACATAATGATTTAAAAAATATCACACAATAATTTGAAATAACATGAAAAAAATACTTTATTTTCTATGTATCAATATTATATGTGTTTTAAATATAAAAAATACTTGTTTTTGTGATGTAACTTTTATTTAAAAATAATGTTGGATGTAAAAATTACGAGCATTTAAATAAAATGATGGAACTTGAAAATATGGCTAAGACTAAAATATCATTGGTGTATCATTTAAAGTTTCAATTATTTACTATAATGACATCATATTTTCAATCGGTTAAACCAATTTATTCAGTTTGGTTATCCAACCAAAACCATTTATCATTTGGATTATCAAACCAAAATAGCTAGATTTTATGTAACCATTATTTGAACCGAAAATCGAATTCATCATTTAAATACAATTAAAAACCAATGTTTTCAGAACCGGATCGGACATCGAATCGAACGCCTTACTGGTTTGATGGTCGGATCGTTCAGACCGGTTGGACCGGATTTAACTATATTTTAATTATATTTATATATAGTTAAATATAAGTAATTTATATATGATTTATATATATTTTTTATAGTTATATATAAAACTTAACTATATTTGTATATCAAGCACACTAATTTATGGTTTAACACCCTGTTTTTACCCATTAAAATAGAAAAAACCAAAACCAGTTCGAACCGGTCCGGTTTCCCGGTCCGACCAGCGGTTCGGGAAGAACCAGTCGGTTTGACCGTTCAGAAACGATTCGTAGCGACCCAGACCGGCCACCGGATCGATCCCCGGTCGAACCGGTCGGATCGGCTGGTCCGATCCGGTCGCGAAAACACTATTAAAAACTGAACTGAAAACTGAATTCATTAGTTGATACGGTTTTTTTCCGATTATAAATACAATTGGAATTTGGTTTTTTAAACACCACTGCGTACAACTATACCGATGTGGAGGATGTTAGGACTAAGAGAAGAATGTTCTCACTCCCTTGCTAAATGCTCTCATATTTTCTTACTCTAATAAAGGAGTAATTTGGAATGCCACATGTTATCACCACAATTCTTTTCATCAAATTTTTCTCGCCTCTCTCATATTAAATAATTAATTTAATTAATAATAATATGATTTTAATACTTTTTAATTTTTAATAAATTGAGAAATAAATCTATTTATTATGTTTATTTCTAAATAAATTAATACTTTTAAAAAGTCAAATTTTTAGAAACAAAATTAAGTAAATTTGGGAGTTGTAATAAGAAATTTTTAAAAATGTATTTTTATACGGTTTGTTTTAAAACAAAATGTTTATTTAAAAAATAAAAACAATATTTTTAAAAGTCGATATCACTGTTTTATTATTTATAGTCATTTCTCATACGTAATTTAAATTATATCATATCTTAAAATAGTATTTTATATTTAATAAATTTATTATATTAATATTTTATTTATTAAACACGTGTAATACACGAATTTATTAAAGTTAGTTTTAACATAAATCGGTAGATATTAAAAGATGATAAAACTAATATATAAATATCTCTAATTTAACCAAGTTGACCAACAAAACTACAGTACTAACCATTGACATTTTCTTTTCTTCTTAAAATAGTCATCACCTCTTGCCAACGTGGCATTTTCTTATCCTTACATAGTCATCAACAAGAATCACCACCTGGGCATGAATCACAAATCCAATCTCTTTTTTTCTTTTAATCTTTTAATGAAATGTTCAAACTCTTTAATTCTTTTTACTTTTTTTTAGATTTGTCATTTTTATCATGTCAATTCATTACTAAAAGCATTCGCATAAGGTTTTCTATTTATATTTTTATAATTATAATAAAAATGAATATTTTAATTAAATAACTTTTTTTATATTTTTATCATTATTTTTTCTTTCTTCTCTACTAACAACCACTTTTAAATACATAAAATTTTTATAAGAATTGAACAATGATTCTTTAAGTATACTGATGAAACAGTAATATTTTTTCTCTACTCCACCCATAATTACTTGCAACAATTCTTAAAAACATAAAAAACATACTCACACAAATATAAAAAAACACACGCCGAATACTCTTAGTGGATGAACGTAACTGTACTTATCCACAATCATTGTCCAACGGTTCACAAACATCTCTCATCTCTTATTATTCTTTATATGTTTATTGAACGATCGATATGTTTAAAGTAGTAAATATAGGAATTTATTTTAGAATAGAAACCGACATATTTTATGGGTTAAATAAGATTATTAAAATTATCATAAAATAGTAATTGGTATAAAAACTGATAGGCTAACTTCACTCCTTTCATATTTAAAGTATTATTACCTTTAATGTCGTTATTTAATATTTAAACACTTATTTCTGAAAACTTTTTTCTTAGTATCATTAATATTAATATTATAATTTAATTAGGAGAGAGGCCTAAACAACGATAAGAATGCACTACACGGTGACACTTGTCTCCTTTTTATTTTTTATTCAACATAAAGAACTTTGTATTATTACTGTTTAGTTTTATATTTGTTAATACAAATAGTACTATTCTCTATTTTGAAAATTACTAGAATCAGGATTAATTAATATTTATCTGTTTCTAGTTTTTAATTACGTTATTTTTACTTTTTAAAAGTTGTAGGACACACAGATTAATTAGCGAGATTCACAGATAATTATTTTTTATGGATTTAGGTCTTTTAATTGTTTTTATTTTAACTTTTAACTTTTTTTAAATTTAACACAAAGGAAGGCAAGATTGCTGATAGATGTCTCACTTACGTGGCAAGGAATATTAATACAATATTTTTCTTTTGTTTTTCTTAACTAGACGATAATCTTTGCGTATATTTCACAATCATGGAGAGAAAATTTACCATAGAATCTAGCCAACGTGACAAGAGTTCAAAAATGAATAGATGTTTTCATAAAATCTTGTTAACATAACGAGATTCAGACCGATTCAATCCTACTATTATAATAAAAAAATAACTACTGAAGACACATGTTAACATCACATTCATTCTAATAAAAATTTTACCGTTTCTTTTATGGATATTAAATAATTATCTTAACTACAAAAATATTATTTAAGTTTTTTTTAGATTAATAATGGTTTTCCAATAAATTAAAAAATATATCTTTTTATTGTTTTTATTTCTAAAGAAATAAATTTTTATAAAAATATTTTTTACTAGAACATCAAACTTATTTAAAATATAAAATATTTTAAATTTAGTGTGCTTAAAAAGTAAATGTTTTATAACAAAAAATAATTAAAAATGAGAGTTATAATAAGGATATTTATAAAAATATTATTTTTAAACAAAATGTTTGATTTTTATTGGAAAATATTATAAGTTAGTATTACTGTTTTATTACTTATAATTTTTACTTTTATGTAATTTAAATCATATATTATTTTAAAATATCATTTTATAATTAAATAAACTTTTATTATGTTTAATATTATATTTATTTAACTTATATTATACAAGTTAGGGGTAAATTTATTTTTCATGGACTAATTTCAATAAATGATGAATCTCAAGAAAAGATTTGAAATATAAAGAACACAAAACCATGAAAAAGTCTCCTCCCTGACCCGGTGAAACGGACCACCAGAAAGCAAAAGAGCTATAAATGCATTATATTTGTAGGTCTCTTTTACTCTTCGATTTCATTCTTCAATACACTTAACGCTAAGAAACCCGTGAAACCTCAAAACCTCTCTGCATCTTTCAATCATCACATATAATCAAGAAAGTAGAAACCCTCTTTAGCTACTGATTCAAGAATGGAGTTTTACGCACGCCCATCTCGTAATTCCCTTCATCTTCACGAAATTCGTCGTTTTCGTTTGAAAATTTGATTCTAAAAGTCAAAGATTTCTTCAGCTCTGCATTTTCCGCCATTGTTGGGCACGTCTTCTCTGCGATTTTCACCTTCTTCTTCGCATTCGGTGTGTTTTCTTCTCCATTCCTGTAGATTATGATCGAGTTTCTTCGTTTGTTGTTGATAATTTAAGTTTTCTGATGTGGGTGCTTTTCGTGTATTCGAATTGGGGCTTTTTCTAGGTTTTCTTGTTGAGTTCCCAAATTCATGTGTTCTTGATCGTGAAGTTGTTAAATTACAGTTGAAAATTGGGGTTCCCATGTAGAAACATTAAGTAACATGGGATTACTAATCAATTACCACTATTGATCATCTTTTTGGCTCTTGATTGAAGTTGATTGTTGGTGTTTTTGATTTGCAGTGGGCACTTTATTAGGAGCATTGACTGGTGCTTTAATCGGTCAAGAAACAGAGAGTGGATTCGTTAGGGGTGCTGCAGTTGGAGCCATTTCTGGTGCTGTATTTTCGATCGAAGTTTTCGAATCTTCTCTTGTTTTGTGGCAATCTGATGAATCTGGGATCAGATGCATGCTCTATTTGGTAAGTGATTGATGATTCTATTCTCACATTCATATGGTAGCTAAAGTGCCTTAGTTCATAACAATTGACAGTAAATTGTGCTTCAAAAGTTCATGTTTTTACCTTTCATAAGTTGAAAAAGATGATAAATTTTGGAAAATTTGTGTTAAAATGGCGTAGAATATTCAAGGGTAAGATGTTATTTGATGATTAATTACCGCATAGAAGGGTTAGAGAATTTTTGTTGCTTCATGAGATCTCCTTTGAATTAGGATTCAAAGACACCTCAACAAAATGGCTGATAATATATTGAAGTTTTCAGAAATATTGAGAGAAAAGTTGTTAACTTTGTAAATTCTTGTTTTATCATATGGAAAATGATAGTGAAATGGTGATAAATCTTTAGAGTTTTATTATCACACAAAACTTTTAGCGTGTTTGATTATAACTCGTGAGCTGATATAACTTGTACCACAGATTGATGTCATTGTAAGCTTGTTAAGTGGAAGACTAGTTCGTGAACGAATGGGCCCGGCTATGTTGAGTGCAGTACAAAGCCAGGTAACATTTTCAAACGATCATCAAGCATAATTTGTTTGATGTTCTTTCTTATCATTGATCTTTTGGTCTTTTATTCAGATGGGAGCAGTTGAAACGAGCTTTGAAGAGGTTCAAAACATATTTGACATTGGTGGTTCTAAAGGTTTGCCTGAATATTCAGTTAAAAAGATACCCAAAATCACTGTTACAAGTGACAATAATCTGGATGATTCGGGTGAACGAGTCTCATGCTCTGTATGTCTTCAGGTAATAAAACTTCTTTCCACAACTGTTTATAGCTTCTTTTACTAAGCGTGTTTACTTTTGCTTATTTGATTATATGGGTCAGTTTGGGTGTAACCATTTGGTTGAAGTGATCATAAAACTTATGATGACCTGTGTTTTGGTATTTGGTAATTTTCCAGGACTTTCAACTTGGTGAAACTGTAAGAAGTTTGCCACAATGTCATCACATGTTTCACCTACCCTGCATCGATAAGTGGCTTATAAGGCATGGATCTTGTCCGTTGTGCAGGCGCGACCTCTAAAGATTTTTTTTGGTTCTCTGTAAATTCCTGATGTGAAATATTTTTCGTATTGACACGTAGATGCTTCTTTATTTGTCGATATAGTACACTGTTTTGCATACGATTGAATATGTAATTAGGTTATACTGTATATGTATTTTTATACATTTGAGAGACAAATTAGTTGTATAATTACAAAACATTAACATTTTAGACCTTGTGGTTCTGCTTCTACTTGGGAACTTTGTATTACTTCCCTTCAACTCCTGCATTCAAATTATGCAAATAATAAAATTATATATGTTTACTGTCAAATATGTAGTACTAAATCACACATATGTGATATGTAATATAACATGATTTTCAACAAATTACACTGGTAACATTACCTTCCCCAGCATTACTTGTATTGATTTGATTCAAAACAATGGTGTCCAACCCTTTCTTAGCATCCTTCAAACAATCCAAAAGATCATTAGTTGTTGTTTCCTCGCCTGCATCTAATCCCTCGTCACCTGCGTCCAAACGATGCAAATTCAAGTATTGTAAAAATGTAGCAGGAAATTAA
This sequence comes from Flaveria trinervia, assembly GCA_025506515.1. Lineage (NCBI taxonomy): Eukaryota > Viridiplantae > Streptophyta > Magnoliopsida > Asterales > Asteraceae > Flaveria > Flaveria trinervia. The sequence continues at coordinate 57,049,705 of CM046458.1, forward strand.
AAGCATGTAATGTGGCATTGTGGCGTAAGTGTCAGAAATTATACCTTCAATGTGATTCTTACCTTCGCCAGGATTACTGATTTTCATCTGATTCAAAAGAATGTGTCCAACCCCTCATCACCTTCTTTCAAAAAACCCAAAACATCCTTAGTTGTTGTCTGATCACATGCTTCTAAACCCTTATCAACTGCATGTAAATTATGCAAAATCAAATATTAGAACAATATAGCAGTATATAACATATATGTAACATAACATAACTGCAAAGTAATTATACGAGCAATGTCATTCTTACCTTCGCCAACATTTGTTGTAGGTATGTGATTGAAAATGTCTTCATCATTTGCTTTGTTGTCGACTTGGTCTTCACACAGATTACTAATAGATGCTACTCAATATATGTTTTCAAACCCTATATCACCTTCTTTGGAACCGTCCTCCGTAGTTGTTTTATCACCCTCATCCAAGCGTTCATCACTTGCGCCCAAATTATATTAAAAAATGTAATGTCATATAACAACATTGTAATCTCAAACTACACTAAGGTGCATTTGTTGTCAGGTTGCTTGTCATCAACCTTAAAGTTCTCTAAAACATTAGAAATCATTGCCCTTACCATGTCATCAAGTGCATTTCTATCTGCTCCGTTAACAGACTCAATTAATGCCTTCGGAATGTGTGCTTTCATTCGGCTTTTCTATGTGGTATACTGGCCATTTAGGATTGTCTATACACATTTTCTAGTACCTTGCCTCCAAAACCTTTATCCATTCGTTCTCTGGGTTTTTTAAGTACATGCTCACATTAGCCTTGTTCAAACGACTTTGTTGCCACATATAAAGTCGAACATTTTACCAATCTTTGTTATTTGAGCCTATGAAAAATAATATAAAGCATTAGTGAGGTATTTATATACATAAAATCAAAAATCTTCATCGTAGTCTATCTGTAGATTTTTTATCAGCCTTTGCGTCCTCATTATTTGAACTAACGATGCTATAGAAAGTGGCCTTAATTCACCAAGGCCAAATCCACCATTTTTCAACTCCAAATTCTCCCTTATTTTTAACTTGTTCATAGTCCAAACACTAATTGGTCTAAACTTACTTTAAAGATTCATTCCTAGGTATGTAACACTATCCACATACAGTAACTACAAAATAGGAATTTAACACTTTTGATTATAATACTTAGAACCTAAAACAGAGACGTAATGAAATACAAAATCACTAATAACCTCACGTTACACAAAATATATATCAAAACCTAAAATAGATATAACAGAATATCGTTTATATCTTACAACAACTAATTACATCTCTATAACATTAACATACACATACATAAATGTAAAAACATACTATATTTAACAACAAACTGCATGTAAATAGCTTCATGTTACATTTATGTTGCAACATTTTTACAGCAGCTGCATATTACTAATAAAACCTAATATATGTAATAAACTTAGTCATATGGCAAACAATATTACACATATGTAAAAGAATACGATATGATTGTGTACCTATGTCATGCAAGTATAAGTGTTGAGTATCCAATTGCACTAATAAAATTTGTGATTATAAATACGCAATAGCTCAGTAATATATATATAAGGAAGATGATGTAAAAATAATATAAAGTGTACCATTTATAATTGGCAAAGCACCTTTAAAAGGAGATGTTGCGTTACATCATTTCATCCATCTGTACATTTTAATTTAATCTGAAAACTCATTTATTAAACGGATTATAGTTAGTAATAAACATGAAAAGTTATAGTACGATATTTTAACTTAAGATATGTATAAAATTATATATACGTCTTTGTTCAAGAAATAAAACAATTATACTAATATGGTTTATTAATGACAAGTGTTAAAAATATGATTTAATAAGATGACAAGTGGCAAAAAGATATCTTCTTTTATTAATATATATAGACGGAATGAGGTTTTGTATTGACTAAACAAATCAAATGCTATTAGTACAAATATTGGTACGGTATTCCTTTTACATATTTTCAATAAGGTACTATTCCGGTTTTCATAATATTCAGTATTTGACGCCGGTACCAAATTTCGTTTTATATTTTCACTAGTTATCAGTTTTGGTATCTTTTAGAACTCACTGGTTTAGTATTGGTACGGTGCCCATCTTATCTGTTACATAATACTTAAATCTAATTACAAATGTAAAAGAATATATCTTATCAAAAACAAATTCTAGAAAAGAAGAATCAATTTAGGTTTACATGAACCGTGAAGTATACTTAAATGATCATTCATACAAAAGCTTCTCTTAATCGACAAGTTTACGCTCATCTTCTTTCGTATCGACTTCTAAACAACTCAAGCTCGTGCTTTTAAAACATATGCCCTATATATATGGCAACATCAAATCTTTGAAGATCCATCCCTTGACAATTTTGGAGGATGGTGGCTTCACTAAGCTATTGGTGCTTTTAAATTGGTTATGAATGTAACGCATAGATTCGCGCCGGTTTATAATTTTACGATTCATAAAAGAAAATTGAATACCATGAATAACTAAAAACTATCCGATTGGACAAACAAACACTTCTAAACGACAAACGTTATTAGTTCGAATTGATTATCAACGAGTGTCTAGATTGTTAATAAACATTAGTTCACTCTAATACGAGTGATGTTATTAGTTCATACACAGGAGACAGAAGTGGTAAGAAAACGGGTTAACAACTGAGTTAGGTCAGATAACAGATTAAATCTTATCATAATTAATGTCGTTTGAAAGAAAACACTTTTTATTCATTATTTCACATCAACATGCCCACAAAGTATTAAAAAATCTACTATGAAAAAGAAAGAAAAAGAAAAAAACATTGTTTTACTGTAAAAGAAATAAATTTCTAAGAACAAGGTTTATAACATTTACACAAAAGCTTCAAAGGACTCCCTAAAAATCTCTATGGTCGCATTATAAGATTATGCATTTCTTTACATAGTTCTTTTTTTTATCTCCCAAAATCACAATAATAGAATGATCTAAGCCAAGACTTGAAATCATACCAACCATAGTAGTAGTAACTAAGAACAGCAAGAGTAAGTGGCGGAGGCATGATCCTAGGCGGTTGATGGTGGTGCCCCCGCAGTTTTCCCCGAGAGGTTGATGCCACCGCCTCTGAGAGACACAGTACGACCTTTCCATGAGCTTGCTTTACTGACTAGATTCGAGTCTAGAAATATAACTACAACTGTAATGTCATCATGGAAATGACGCCTTACTCCCCTGTCGATTTTCTTCAAATCTGCATACCTCATCTCCCTCTTCTTTGCAGCCTCTTGTAAGGCGGTTTTCACCAGTCTTCGAGCGATTCCCTGCACAAAAACGCCAGCTCACACTCGTTTAATCTCTCCACCACAACCACCACAAACCGATGGTATTTATATGATGTACAACTATTTTGCCTAATACCCAAGTGTTCCCAAACTGTCATTAGTTGTCTAAATAATAACTAAGGATTTCCATACATGTATCGGTAAACGAATAAATACCCATGACGCAAAATGGTCAGGTCGGATGAGTTGTGTAATGGGTCAAAAACAGGTACTTGGTAGCACACACCAGAACATGTCGGGTCAGGTTGGGTTGATGAATGATGATTATTGTGCAAAATTAATATTTTCTTGAAGAACAATAGTATACGCTTGGGCGACTCTCAACCTGTTCGACCCATTTGACCATAACCCTTTTAGTTATTTACCCTGTAAGGATAAAACATAACCCAAATCAACCTAATGAGTTAATAGGTATACCTGCAAAACACACTATGATTTTCAAGAATGGCTTATACCAAACAGATCATGAAATTGAAAATGTAAGACGAGCCGTTGTACTTCACATTTTCTGTCCAAAATCACACAACTTTGTTGTATACACTTACCGAACGTGGGTGATTCTGCACTATATCAACGGCGTCTTGATTGCTTAAATGCTCCCAGAGACCATCAGATGCAAATATGACAAATTGATCGGTCGGTTGAATTTCATGCATGGATATGGACGGGTCTGAGGAAAGTATAGGCCTCCGAATAGGGTCACGCAGACGAAACTTAGCATACAATGGTTCCCTGTTGAATTCTGCCTTCTTTAGGTATACATCACCTATAGATCTTGTTATCTGCAATAAAATTCAACACAAGAAACAAAACTATCACCAATGAACAATAACAATAACAATAATAAGTGGTAAACATCACATAACCACTTTCGAAAGAACTACCCAACATACGAACCGTACCTGTATGAGCCCCTTTACACGCCACACGTTATGTTTTAACACCACAATCTGTGGATCATCAGGATGCAGACTATGAAGCTCCTGCCTAACAGACTCGATACTCGCATTATGTTCTGTTGATAACTGAATTGCAATAACCTCCCCCGTCGCCTTCACCGTTCGTCCCAAAACAGCGCGAGAATCACCAGCATTAGCAATGTAAAGTGTCCCATCACAAATAACACCAACCAGACAACAAGTTCCAACAGCAGCTAGCTGTGGTTTAACCGTCCAATGTTTAGCCACAACCGATAAAAACCCTTCTTCCGTCGCGTGATATGCTTTACGGATCACATCCATAGACATTGAATTCTGCTCTGAAGCAAATCCTAAACATTAACAAAAGGCCATTATGAAACACCAAAAAAAGTGATGAAATTTGAACTACAGTTCACCCAAATTAGATTGATAACAATAATTACTCACTTTTGAGATTCTGAAACAGATGATCATTAACATATCTTGATGTTTCGGGTCCACCATGACCATCATAGACTCCTACGAAGGTCCCGTGTGGACCCGAATCAAGAAGGCTCAACGAGCCCGACTCAATCTGGCTCTGATCTTCAAGCAGCATATTGGCTTGAACCACGGCCATTGAGTACTCACCATTCATGTGTTTCCCCAAATCTTTATACCACAGCAGACCCTCCTGCCGCCCGCCACCATCTGAACCGACATCATAGCGGTCCGGTGAAGGGAACCAACAGGCTGTTAGAATGCTCATCATATCTGATAACATCCCTCATCTCTCAACATTCAAAATTGGACGTGAAGAACCCTAAATCCCCTTGAATTGAAATCTTTAATCACTGCTCAATTATCACTGATAATACAAACAATTAAAATTAAGTTACAACATAATCATCATCGATCAATGATCAATGACCAATGATCAAACAAAGATTAAGGGTCAAATCAGTGCAAAACAACCAGACGGTCAAAATAAAAAATCTAGGTCAACATTCCGAACGAACAATCAATCGGTCAAATTAAGAACAGTATGTTAGAATCTTCAAATGGGTAAGTGAGAATCGAATTTCGATTTGACTAATAAAGCTTTAGTAAAAGAATACAAGATCATATAACTAGGGAGACGATAATTTGGGCATTAATTGATCAAATTTAAGTAAGAAAGATGACTCACAGTTCGAAGTTTGATTTGGGGTTGAGCTACTGAATCATACCAATGAAACTGATGAAGATCCGAAGGAAATTAGAGCAGAATTATGTGGGTTCAGATCTGTTTATCCATCAAAAAATCAAACTTTGTGGAAGATAATTGTTTATATTAGTGTATGTTTATCAAAATCAAATTATACATACGTGTATGTGTATGTATATATTGAAGTTTTGTTGAGACGAAGTAGATATGATGAAGACAGGGGAAGGAGATGGATGAAGGAGATGATAGAGTGAGGAGAATTATATAACCAGAATATTATTATAACTAGTATTTATAAATATTTGTGTCTTAACGATTTACCTATTTTCTTAATTTCTTAAAATGAAGATGATTGCATAATATATTTTGAAATAGTTTCAAGAGTATAATAAGGATTTCATATTTTTAAAAAGAATAAATAGTAATTTCAATCATTAATATTTTGTAATCAATAATTGAAAACAAATTATAAGTAATAAGTTTGTTATATGGGTACTTTAGTCATCGTTATTTTTATTATTTTTTTCAAATTATTTCACTTTTTTTAATGCTCATAAGTCATAACTTGTATATATATGTTATTATTCTTTTATAAATATTACACTATAAAAATGAGTGTTTGTTATCTTTAAAATCAATATAACATTGTTATATAAAAAGATAATAACTTTTTATTATTTTAAAGCTCATATGATTTATGGTCATCTTTATGTATTTAATACAGTTTATTGTGTATTTTGTTAATTATTATGTTTTTCTTAAATGAATGAATTCTAAAATAATATAATTGTGAAATAACACGCTTGTGTATTTCTATAATATAAAACAACACAATAATAAAATTGTTTATTGTATTTTTTGTTCGTCATTATGTTATCCTGAACACTATAAGCTTTAATATTATATATATATACATATATAATATTATTGTGTACTTGTAGTTGTAAAACATAATGATAAGATAATAAAAAGTCATATGATGTATAAAAAGACAAAGATAGAATAGTTCATTGTATTTTTTGTTTATCGTTATGTTATATTGAACACTAAAAGTTTTGAAAACACATTGATAAATAACATCATTGAAAAACACAATAATAAAAATAAAACTAATAATCTAAAACCTAAAACAAAATGATGAGAAATATTTAACACAATAAATTGTATTTGACACAATAATGTGAGATATTGAACATCATGACCAAAATGTTATTTTCTTTGAATAATAGAATGACATGTCAACCCAGATTATTTTCTAGACTTTTTTAAGTTAAATACTCTTCTTAATATAACACTACCTAAACATTTCATATCATTTTAATTTCTTCAATCATGTAAGTAGGTAAAATTTGGTATATTATAATCCAAACTTTTATTTGTCATCAACGTTGCTAGTGATAATTTGATAAATATCACTTCTATTTTTTATTTTCTCTATCAATAATAATCTTACTTTTTATATCTTACTCTAAAAAAAATAACTAGGGTTATCACATGTCATTTTTTAAATCATCTAATGCCACATGTTATCTTAACATTTAACAATAAATATTTTCCCAGCCTAAAAAAATTAAATCTACCATTTTTTTATTAATTTTTTTAAATACACATTTTGTTTCCAAATATAATTCCATTCAAATTAATTGGATATAATTAAAACCCTTCCATTATAAACTAAAAAAAATATATCTATTACTTTTACTACTAGCAATCTCTGTTGGTTAATTTTATAAATTAATTGAATTTTAAAAACAGTTTGTTTTCAAACAATTTGTTCATTTTGTATGAAATAAAAATTAAAAACAAAAACTTAAAATATGATATCATTATTTTATCATTCGTACATAATGTCAATTATATATCTTATATAAAAAATTAATATTTTATTTATTCAATCCGTGTAATACACGAGGTAGTAACCTATTAAAAATATATATGTGACATTCACCAAAGCGTTTGCAAATCAATGGTATCAATATTTTTAGTAAAATGATCCTTCATCCCCATAAATTTAAGCGTTCAGATGTATAATGAACAAGTTATGTAAAAAATCAAATAAATAATTACAATTATCATTTGTCAAACTAGTTATACAAATTATTACCGATCGATGAATCTTATTCGGATTACTAAAATTCAATTTACGTATAAGATATACGTGTATTTTCCAACAAAACAAAAAAATAACATTTTATATTTGTTTTCTTATGAAATACTAAAATGACAAAGAATCTAAATCTTACATTTTTATAAAGAAGACAAAGAAGAAAAAACATGTTTCCTGAAAAGTAAAAACTTTAAACAACTAAACATAACCCTTATTAAGTGTAAACTTAATATTCTTATAGACAAAACTAAACAAATAAAAGTGTATATATGTGGAAAAAGAGAAATTGAAATTTGGATTCCTCTGGGGTTTGATAGAATGAGTACGATAAATATGCTATCACATGCATATCCATCCACGTGCGGGTCATGTTTCCCACGAGTGCCAAATAAATGCTGTCTTGCATGTCAAGAAACAGCTGGACTGTTTCTATTATTATTATTATTATTATTATTATTATTATTACTATTTTATTATTATTATTATTATTATTATTATTATTATTATTATTATTATATTATTATTATTATTATTATATTATTATTATTATTATTATTATTATTATTATTATTATTATTATTATTATTATTATTATTATTATTATTATTATTATTCAACTAATCCTTCCAAAACAGCTGTCTTTGATAACCACCATCCACGACGATAGAAAAGCTATTTTGTTATCTAGAAAAGCTAAGTTAAAAAAACTATAAAATACATTAAGAATTATATAAAGAAACATAATTAAGAGGATCTAAAAGGTCAATTTCTTTAATAGTTGATGAGGATGAGTATCTTAGATCATGAGATATAGTTTGTGAGAGGGCCGAGTATCGTTTTATTTCACACTCCTTAACATGCCATTCTTCTCATCTACGAATGGTGAGTAAAGATATTTTTATGTATGAGTCGAATACCTTCTACAACACTCTTATATTTGGGACAAGTCCCGACAAGTTTAGTGCTCTGGACGAGTCTTATAAAAAGATCCTGACCCTAACAAATAAAACTATATAACTTAGTTTATTTAATAAAAAAACAAACGTTTTACCAATAATACAACAAAATCATAGTATTACTATAACATACATTAATAGTTAACCGATAAGTAAGGAGACCATAATTCCACAAACAACTAACAAAGGCAACGCCTGTTAGTAATAATTCCAAGATATTAATAAATAAGGGTTTTTCTTGTTAGGAAGTTAGTTAAATTTGTTTTGTATAAATATCATGTATCACAATATACATATCAAAATACATTGAGTTTAGTGTCTTCTTCTTCATTCTCTTCTATCTCTCAAATCTTGGTATCTGCTACATTTGGTATCAGAGCTCAGAAAGGAGAGGGAGCTCGTCCATCTTGTGGTAAAACCGAAAAAGGAAGACGGTGTTCGATCAAAGATTGACCTGTGGAGTGCAGCGTTGATCTTTAATTAGTCTCAGATCTCAAGGACTGGATCAAGAACAAAAGACCAACAAGAAGTATCAGAGAAGGGAAAAGAACACAATGTCAAACGCAGTAAACAACCAGAATCAGATTGTACTCCACGACAACGTCTCGATCCCGCTCCGGTGCCCAACCCTAATGTCGACGAATTACTCGGTGTGGGCGGTGAAATTGAAGGCCATCTTCATGGTGCATGCACCATGAAGATACTTCCATTGCTTACCTCTACCAGGCAATGCTTGAAGAATTGGTTCTTCAAGTATCTAACCTGACCGCAACAAAAGACATATGGGCATCGGTGAAAACACGATACATTGGCGTTGATCGGGTAAAAAAGGCCAGAATGCAAACACTTAAGCATGAGTTCCAAGCCCTAAAGATGAAGGAGGACGACAGCATCGACGCATTCGTTGGTCACCTAAATGCCCTAGCATCAAAAACAAGAGATCTTGGAGAGCCATTTGATGAATCTGCCTTAGTTCGAAAATTGTTGGATGCGGTCCCAGAAAGGTTCATCCAGATAGTAGCATTCATCGAGCAATTTATCGATCTTGATAAGTTACAACTTCCAAAAGCAATAGGAAGATTAAAGGTGTTTGAAGAAAGAAGAGGAATGAAGGCGAAGCAAATATTAGCAAACGAAGATCAATTATTTCTCACCTATGAAAAGTGGCAGGCAAAGAAAACAGGAGAGGAATCCCAAAACAAGGGGAGAGGTAAAGGGGATCAAGGAGGCTCTTCCACCAAGAATCGAAGTCGATTCAAAGGAAAGAATTAAGATGGTGATAAGCAACCACGCACATCCGAAAGATTAGAAAAGACAAAGAAGGACAAATCGAAGATTCGGTGTTTTAAGTGTGATCTCTATGGCCAGTACACATCCGAATGTCCCACACAAAAGAAGGACTCAGAAGCGAACTTAACTCAAGTCGATGATGATGATGAGCATGCCCTGCTGATGGCAGAACATGAAGTTCGAAGAGAAAAATAGGTGTTCTTGAACGAGTCAAATATAGTACCCTCCACATTGGATCCAATGAGGCTGGAACTTGGTATCTAGACAACGGTGCATCCAACCATATGACAGGTAATCAATATTTCTTTAATGATTTAAGCACAATATAGGGGGAAGATATGGTTTGGTGATGGGTCAAGTGTTGATATTAGAGGTAGAGGGTCGGTGATCCTAGAATGCAAGATCGGAGACCATAGAGTCCTGCTAAATGTATACTATATACAGGAGCTAAGAAGCAATATCTTAAGCTTGGGACAAGCCACGGAAGGAGGTGTAAGATAAGGCTTAAGAATGGATATATCTATATGTATGATCGATCAAGGATGTTGCTCATGAAAGTCCCAAGATCAACAAATAGATTTTACAAAGTAAAGCTGAAAATCGGTATGTTAAGTTTCTTTCATTCAAAAATTGATGATCCATCTTGGAAGTGGCACAGGCGACTAGGCCATATTAACTTTGAGGCCATCAAAGAAATGGGGTTGAAGAAACTGGTTGTAGGGTTACCAATAGTGGATTGGCCTAACCAAGTCTACCAGACATGTTTAGCGAGTAAACAATCCAGAACACCTTTTCCCCAAAAGGCAAAGTATAAAGCAACAACCCTACTGCACCTGCTACACGTTGATCTGTGTGGACCAATAACTCCACATCCCCTGGTGGAAACAAGTACTTCATGCTCATAGTAGATGATTGCACAAGGTACATGTGGGAGTAAGTGACGAAATAAAAAGATTAGGCGTTGGAAGTATTTAAAATGTTCAAAAGAAAGGTGTAATTGGAACATGGAATGGCCACTAAGGTACTAAGATCTGATCATGGAGAGTTCACCTCCCATGAATTTAAATGGTTCTATGACAATAAAGGGATCGAAAGACAACTAACGTCTCCCTACACCCCATAACAAAATGGGGTGGTAGAGAGAAGAAACCGGACAATACTCAACATGACAAGAAGCTGCATGAAGGCTATATATGTACCTAAAGAACTCTGGGCAGAGGGAGTGAGGCATGTTGTTTATATTCTCAATAGGACCATAACCAAGTCCTTAACAAATAACACTCCCTATGAAGCCTTAAAAGGATGCAAACCTGACTTACAACACCTAAGAGTGTTTGGATGTTTAGGTCATGTGAAAATTGTCTTGCCACACTTAAAAAAGCTACAAGATAGAAGTGCTCCAATGGTGTCTCTAGGAGTACAAGAAGGAACCAAAGCCCACCACATGTATGATGTAGCTCAAAGAAAAGTGATAGTCAGTCGCAATGTTCACTTTGAAGAAAGCCAAAGATGGAATGGACTGGGCAGGTAGCAGATAAAGGTGATGAAAGTGTGAGTTGGGAAACGTTCAGTGTACAAGATGAATGACATGTTGATAGTATACATGCAGAGCCTAGTGAATCACAAAGTGATGCACAAGGTAGTGTTCCAAGTCATTCACCTAAAGAGTCACCAAGTCAAGATGGGGGACTAGAAGTTTATGGTGATGTTCAACCAGTGCTAAGGAGGTCGACTAGAGCATCTACTTTGCCAGCTAGACTGAATGATTTTGTATTAGATAATAGAGTTTAGTATGGAGCCAATAGGCAGGAGGAGAATGAACAAGTTAATATTCTCTTAGTGCAAGAAGGTGAACCTTTGAAATTTCACGAGGCTGTCACCAAAGACATATGGAGACAAGCTATGAACGCTGAAATACAAACTATTCAAAGGAATGAAACCTGGGTTCTTATGGATATGCCTGATCAAGTCAGTCCAATAGGACTGAAGTGGCTGCTTAAGTTGGAAAGGGATGCAATAAGAAGAGTCTCTAAACACAAAGCTCGTTTAGTTACAAAGGGATATATGCAACAATATGAGATTGATTATAAAGATGTGTCCTCACCGGTTGCCCAAATAAAGACTATCCGATTGATTTTAGCATTGGCTGCTTGAAAGAAATATAAAGTGTTTCATTTAGATGTAAAGGTTGTATTTTTACATGGTAGGCTACTAGAAGATGTCAATGTAAGTAAGCCGCAGGGGTTTGAAAAAATTGGGCTGAGAGTAAAGTGTATACGCTTAAAAAGGTGCTTTATGGATTGAAACAAGCTCCAAGAGCATGGAATAAGTGGTTAGATGAAGTCTTAAAGGAGTTGGGGTTTAGAAAATGTCAACGAGAGGCTGCAATCTATGTAAAGTGTGGACGTGGTGCATTGATCATAGTTGGTGTCTATGTGGATGACCTATTAGTAATAGGAAGTGAGGAAAATAAGATAAAAGAGTTCAAGCCAAGTATGAAATTAAAGTTTGAAATGACTGACTTGGGTCCTTTGTGTTACTACTTGGGTTTGGAGGTGGCACAGGTGTAAGGCCCTGTTCTCGGGACACTCACAGGTCGATCATTGCACATAAAAACATATAATTTATATTTACCATTACTAAAACATTGCAGCAGAAACACATTTAAACCATTTCATATCATTATAATTGCTTTTGCAAAATAACACATCATTGACAAATTACAAAATAACTCGTTGCATTACATCGCAAAAACATTATCGTTATACAAAATGGATGCCATCCAAAATAAGCCAAGTAGCCGCCCATGCCATCCTCAACAATCAATTAGCTACCAAATAGAAACACATAAAAGTCAATGTTGCTGAGTGGGTTCTAGTTTTATAAAATAAAATATACTTTACTTTCGTTGAAAACCGTTCTTTACTTTCATACGTGATCATACATCATACATACATATGGATAATAACATTATTATCTTTTAACATCATATGTTCATTAACTTTCATTCATTCATCATCATACGTCACCGTTAACATTCACTTCATTCATAATCTTCCTTGTCTTTCGTACATTCGTTAACTTTCGATGACATGTACTATACCCCGAATATTGTGCATGAAGCTAGTTACTGCCTGAGGTCTATCATAGACCTCGAACATTATGCACGAAGCTGACTCTAGTACCTAGGGCGAGTACACTCATCGCTATCATTCATCTTTCATTCCGGACCAATGCCATGTGCTATACCCCAAACATTGTGCACGAAGATGGTTATTGGGCCTGAGATCTATCATAGACCCTGAACATTATGCACGAAGCTGACTCTAATACCTAGGGCAAGCAGCAAGGGTCCCATGCATATGGTCAGTCACAAAGATTAGACCTCAGTATGTATCCTTCCGGGGTAGCTAACCCGCACACAGTTGAGCTAATACCCTACATTGGGTGTGAACCTTCATACATTGCTTGTAAGACTTTCTTACTTTCATTCATTTATTAATGCATGCATTCTTTCATTACATTTCTTTTTCATTATCTTCCACTTTATGTTACATAATACTTTCTGTAACACCCGGTTATTTATTTATTTTGAAGCCGACAGAGAAAGAAAAATAAATAAAGCCCAAAGTCGAGGAACCAAACTTGCCAATGAGAGAAAGCTGGGGAAGTGGGAGTATTTAAGGGATAGGGCAACCCTTACCCTCTCCCCACACCCACCAAAATCAGCCAAAGAAGAGAGAAGGAAAAAAGAGGAAGAAAAGTTGGTTCGGGTTGGTTTGAGTGAGCCAAAATCGTTGAGAAGCGAGTCAAATCAAAGCTCTTCTCATTGTGGTCATTTGTGTGAGTTCTAGGACCCCTCCTTTAAACGTTTTTGAATGATTTGGGGTTGGAAAACATCTAAAAATTAGGTTTTTGAGTGTGTGCATGTTTGACCCGTTTGTGTATGTGTATGGGTGTGTATGATTCGTTTGAGCCTTGTTTGTGAGCTTGTGTGTGCTTGTATGGTGTTGTGGTATGCATCTCTAAGGTTTAGGATGGTTAATTTGGGCTTAGAATAGGTTCAGATGAGCTTGGAAGTCGAAAATGACAGATTGGGTTTGGGATGAACTGCATTCTGCATCAGCTAGGGCTAGGTGACCGAATGGAGGTCATACGGCCGAATGGGGTGCGATTGGGGTTCATTCGCACAATTAAGAGTTCATTCGCATGATTGGGGCCAGTCGCATGGAGGTCATGCGATTGAGGGTCCAGTCGCATAAGTGATCATCCGCATTAGTTCCATTCGCTTGAGGTCCATTCTCTTGAGGTCCATCCGCATTAGTCCATTCGCACGATTGGGTGTCCATTTGCATGAGTGTTCATCCGCATTGGTTCATTTGCATGATGTTCATTCGCATGGAGGTCATGCGACTGAAGGGTGTCCATACGCCTGAATAGGGCTGTTGCACCCGAGGAGAAGTGTAGTTTAACTTCTGACTTTCGGGGGAAAGTGCAGATGTAAGTTTTGACATAAAGGTTCCTGTAAGAGCATGTAAGATGATTGTTAAGGCCTTAGAGAGCATGTTGGGCATGATTATGATGATGTTGCATGTTTATGCATGATGCATGTTATGTATGTATGATGTTGCCTTGTATGATGTGATGACTATGCATGCTGATGTTCCTTATTATGACGTATGTTTATCTTTCCTGTGGCTTTACGTGTTGTGTTAATGAATGAAATGAAGTATTACGTAACATAAAATGGAAGATAATGAAAAGTGAAACATGATAAATGCATGCATTAATGAACGATGAAAGTAATGAAAGTCTTGCAAGCATTGGATATCGGGACACACCATTAAAAGGTGTTAGCCCAACGGTGTGTGGGTTCGCTACCCCGGGAGGATGCATATCGGGGTCTTTCTTTGTGATTGACCATTTATATAGAACCTTTACCACTTACCCCTGGTACTGCGGCACCATGTTTAGCTGTCTATTTATAGACTTCTGCCCAGTAGCCAAATAGTTCGGGGTGTAGCATATCGTATTGGTATGAAAGATATCAGATGCGCAAGAAAAGATGTAAAGATGAATAAACGAATGAAGAAGATAATAATGATATTATCTATGTGTACGTATGATGTATGATCGCATGAAAGAAAAGAACGGTTTTAACGAAAGAAAAGTATGTTTTATTTTGTACATACTCGGGGTGTGAAGAGTAGTTGCGTGCCATCAGGTATTTTCGAAAAGTTAACCGGTATTATGTGCACATGTGATGTGTTATGTGTTGTTGTGGATATACATACTGATGTAGTCAGGATAGGTAATGCTCGGGGTGTGAAGAGTAAAGTAAGTGGCTAATCATAACTGGCCACTGTAATTAGGGACTTACTACACTTGACATAAACTGAGCTGTTCCCTTGAATGACCGTGTTGGTGTTTGAATCTTTCAGTGTGCGTGTGATGGCCAGTGGTAGATCTTCGAGAGCTTCACGGGGTGGAGGTCACGGTGCTGAACTGCGACCCAAGAGAGGGAGACCCAGAGTTGAAAAGGTGGTTCATGAGGAACTAAAGACCCCTCATCTGGAGGGTGGCGACGAGAGCGCCAATCTGAGAACCTCAGTAAAGAAGGCTTTTGTAGAAGAAGTTCATCAGGTCATGCAGACAATCTTACCGTCTGTGGTGACCGAAATTATCAAGGCTGTACGAGAAGGGGAAAGAAAGGAGAGAAACAGGTCCTCGGGAGGATGGGAGCAACCGGAGCCGGAAACGGTTCTAACTGATGAGGAGGAGGAAGAAGAAGAGCCTGTGCAGGAGGTAGCATGAGGCTGTAACTACGGGGCGTTTATGAGATGCAAGCCCCCTACTTTTGATGGTAACGGCACTGCTGCAGCTGCTCACCGGTGGGTGAGGGAAATGGAGGCTGTTCTTGATATCAGCGAGTTCCAGGAAGACCAGAAGGTGAAGTTCACTACCCATTCTTTTGTGGACTTGGCTTTGTGCTGATGGGACAACATAGTTCAAGCCGAGGTTAGCCGGACGATAGGAAGGATGAGGTGGGAGGAGTTGAAGAAGATGGTGATTGAGGAGTTCTGCCCTCATAGGGAAATGGATAAGAGAGAGAGAGAGAGTTCCTGTAGCTGGAGGCGGAAACCATGACAAACCAGCAGTACACCACCAAATTCAATGAAATGGCATGGCTCATGCCGGATCAGGTGACGCCTCTGTCTCGGAAGATCAAGAGGTACATTTAGGGTTTACCGGTGGATGTTCGTAAGCCTATGATTGCTGCCCGGCCAAGCATGTTTAGGTCGGCGGTCGATTTGGCAGGAAGGTTGTATGATGAGCGGGAGGTGGTGGTGACTGAAGCGAACAAGAAGGGTGGTGGTGATCGGAACTGGAACGGGGAGGGGTTGGTGGGGGTGATGCCTTGACGGGTAACAAAAAGGCACTGGTGGATGACCGCCGTGGGGCCACATCTAGTGCGGGGTCAAGGAGGTGTGGCAAGTGTGGAAGGGAGCATGTGGGGGAATGTAGGATAGGATTGAACGTGTGCTTCAAATGTGGGAAGGCGAGGCACATCGCAAAGGATTGCCTTGCGGGCAAATGTTTTAACTGTGGGTAAAGTGGTCATATGAGTAAAGATTGTAAGAAGCTGAGGGCTGAGGGTTCCAGGGCGAAGAAGATAGGAGGTGAAGGGCCGAGGGCGAGCGCCAGGGCATTCACTATGACACAGGAGGAAGCTAGGACAGACCCTGATGTCGTGTCCGGTACGTTTCTAGGGAACCAAACTTTAGTTTCTGTGCTATTTGATTCGGGTGCCAGTAAAAGTTTTATTTCTGCTGCTTTCTGTGCTAAGCTGCCTGTTAGTAGTAGATGTGTTGATACGCCCTTTAATGTAGAAACTGCCAGAGGGAAGTCTACCAGGATTTCTGAGATGATAGAGAATTGTGATGTGGAACTTGAGGGTCATAAGTTTCCTGTTAGACCGTCCGTGATGACCTTAGGTGGTTTCGATTTGGTTCTTGTGATGGATTTGTTGGCGGACTTCAACGCGAACATTATGTGTCGCAAGAAGATGATTCATTTGATAGCGCCTGACGGCACTTCAGTGACGGTTTATGGTGATCGAGCTACTACCATTCCGAAGGTGATTTCGATGGCGGTGGCGAGGAAGTGTGTGAGGCGGGGGTGTAGTGCCTACTTGGCCTATGTAAAGAATGTGGATACACCAACACCACAACTATACGATGTACCGGTTGTGTGTGACTTTCCAGACGTATTCCCAGAAGACTTATCAGGAGTGCCACCTGACCGTGAGATCGAGTTCCAGATTGACTTGATACCGGGTGCCCAACCTGTTGCCAAGGCATCGTATCGATTGGCTCTGATGGAGATGAAAGAGTTGAAGGAGCAGTTGCAAGAGCTGCTTGATAAGTGGTTCATTAGACTAATTATCTCTTCTTGGGGTGCTCCGGTCCTGTTTGTAAAGAAGAAAGACGGTAGTATGAGGACGTGCATTGACTACCGTGAGCTGAATAAGTTGACAGTGAAGAACCGCTACGCCTTACCGAGGATAGATGATTTGTTCGATCAGCTTTAGGGTTCCAGTTGGTTTTCAAGGATAGACCTTCGATCTGGTTACCATCAGTTGAAGGTGAAGGAGCAGGATATCCCTAAAACAGCTTTCCGCACACGCTATGGTCACTACGAGTTTCTTGTCATGTCTTTTGGTTTGACCAATGCGCCAGCTGCTTTTATGGATCTGATGAACCATGTGTGTCAGCCTATGTTGGATAAATCAGTGATTGTGTTTATTTATGATATCCTGATTTATTCGAAGAGTGAGATGGAGCATGTCGGTCACATTCGGGAGGTTTTGGAGACGTTGAGAAAGGAAAAGTTGTACGCTAAGTTCTCTAAGTGCGCGTTCTGGTTGCACGAGGTCAAATTCTTGGGTCATGTGGTGAATCTTGACAGGATTATGGTGAACCCGGCTAAGGTGGAGGCAGTGATGCAATGGAAGTCTCCTAAGACGCCATCCGAGATTCGTAGCTTCTTGGGTTTGGCGGGCTATTATAGAAGGCTTATCCAAGACTTCTCTAAGATTGCTTCTCCACTGACGAAGTTGACCCAGAAGGATGTGAAGTTTATATGGGTTCAAGCTCAAGAGAAGGCATTCGAAGAATTGAAGACGAGATTGACACAAGTTCCTATTCTGTCACTACCCGATGGAAGCGAAGATCTAGTAGTTTATTCTGATGCTTCCTACTCAGGGTTGGGGTGCATGTTAATGCAGGGAGGAAAGGTTATAGCCTATGCATCCCGATAGTTGAAGGTTCATGAGGTCAACTACCCTACTCATGACTTGGAGCTAGCAGCCGTGGTCTTTGCACTAAAGATTTGGAGGCACTATCTGTACGGGACGAAGTGCACCATCTTCACTGACAACAAGAGCTTGAAGTATTTCTTCGAGCAAAAAGATCTGAACATGAGGCTGAGGAGATGGTAACTCATCATGGCGTGCCGGTGTCTATTCATCACTTCCTACCGATCCGCGAGACATATTCATCTGAAAGGTTGGCGGATCTATTCATCAAGGAAATTGTAACTCATCATGGCGTGCCGGTGTCTATTGTATCTGATCGTGACACCCGGTTTACCTCCAAATTCTGGCAGAAATTCCACGACGCCATGGGGATGAGGTTGCATATTAGCGTGGCTTACCATCCCTAAACTGATAGTCAGTCAGAAAAGACCATTCAGACATTGGAAGACATGCTTCGGGCATGTGTGATTGATTTTGTGGGAAGTTGGGATGACCACCTACCGTTAGCCGAATTCTCATACAACAACAGCTATCATGCCAGCATTGGTATGCCACCATATGAGATCCTATACGGTAGGAAATGCAGAACCCCCGTTTGTTGGGGTTATATTGGTCAGAAGGAGTTGGTGAGCGTCAAGGTGATCGAGGCTACAACTGAGAAACTTGAGAAGATCAAAGCCTTCATGAAGGCAGCCAAAGATAGAAAAAAGTCGTATGCCGATAAACGACGCAGACCGATTGAGTTCCAGGTGGGTGACCGGGTTATGTTGAAGGTCTCACCTTGGAAGGGTATCATTCGTTTCTGAAAGCGGGGCAAGTTGAGCCCGAGATACATAGGCCCTTTCTGAATCATTGCTCGAGTAGGAGACGTGGCCTATAGACTGGAGTTACTGGATGAGTTAAGTGGAATTCACCCGACCTTCCATGTATCTCATCTGAGAAAGTGCTTAGCTGATGAAGACATGATTGTTCCGCTGGAGGATATCAAAGTAGACGAACGACTCAATTATGTAGAGCAACCAGTGGCAATCATCGATAGAAAAGAGAAGAGGCTGAGAAATAAAGTGGTTCCTCTTGTGCATGTACAGTGGAAGCACATGAAGGGATCCGAGTCAACGTGGGAGACTGAGGAAGAAATGAGACAGCATTACCCATGTTTGTTCGAAGAATAACAGGTTTTGGGGATGAAACCTATTTAAGGGGGATGGACTTGTAACACCCGGTTATTTATTTGTTTTGAAGCCGATGGAAGAAGAAAAAAAATAAAGTCCATAGTCGAGGGACCAAACTCGCCAACGAGAGAAAGTTGGGGAAGTGGGAGTATTTAAGGGAAAGGGAACCCTTACCCTCTACCCACACCCACCAAAATCAGCCAAAGAAGAGAGAAGGAAAAAAGAGGAAGAAAAGTTGGTTCGGGTTGTTTTGAGTGAGCCAAAATCGTTGAGAAGCGAGTCAAATCAAAGCTCTTCTTGTTGTGGTCATTTGTGTGAGTTCTAGGACCCCTCCTTTAAATGTTTTTGAATGATTTGGGGCTGGAAAACATCTGAAAAACGGGTTTTTGAGTGTGTGCATGTTTGACCCATTTGTGAGTGTGTATGGGATTCGTTTGAGCCTTGTTTGTGAGCTTGTGTGTGCTTGTATGGTGTTGTGGTATGCATCTCTAAGGTTTAGGATGGTTGATTTGGGCTTAGAATGGGTTTAGATAAGCTTGGAAGTCGAAAATGGCAGATTGGGTTCGGGATGAACTGCATTCAGCATCAGCTAGGGCTAGGCGACCGAATGAAGGCCATACGGCCGAATGGGGTATTGGGGTTCATTCGCATGATTAAGAGTTCATTCGCATGATTGGGGCCAATTTCATGGAGGTCATGCGACTGAGGGTCCTGTCGCAATAGTGATCATCCGCATTAGTTCCATTCGCTTGAGGTCCATCCGCATTAGTCCATTCGCACGATTGGTTGTTCATTCGCATGAGTGTTCATCCGCATTGGTTCATTCGCATGGAGGTCATGCGACTGAAGGGTGTCCATACGCCTGAATAGGGCTGTTGCACCCGAGGAGAAGTGTAGTTTAACTTCTGACTTTCGGGGGAAAGTGCATATGTAAGTTGTGACGTAAAGGTTCCCATAAGAGCATGTAAGATGACTGTTAAGGCCTTAGAGAGCATGTTGGGCATGATTATGATGATGTTGCATGTTTATGCATGATGATGTTATGTAGTATGTATGATGTTGCCCTGTATGATGTGATGATTGTGCATGCTGATGTTCCTTATTATGACGTAGTTTTATCTTTCCTGTGGCTTTACTGTGTGGTTAATGAATGAAATGAAGTATTACGTAACTTAAAATGGAAGATAATGAAAAGTGGAACATGATGAATGCATGCATTAATGAACGATAAAGTACTAAAAGTCTTGCAAGCATTGGATATCAGGACACACCATTAAAAGGTGTTAGCCCAACGGTGTGCGGGTTCGTTACCCTGGGAGGATGCACATCGGGGTCTTTCTTTGTGATCGACCATTTATATAGAACCTCTACCACTTACCCCTGGTACTGCGGCACCATGTTTAGCTGTCTATTTATAGACTTCGCCCAGTAGCCAAATAGTTCGGGGTGTAGCATATCGTATTGGTACGAAAGATATCAGATGCGCAAGAAAAGATGTAAAGATGAATGAACGAACGAAGAAGATAATAATTATATTATCTATGTGTACGTATGATGTATGATCGCATGAAACAAAAGAACGGTTTTAATGAAAGAAAAGTATGTTTTATTTTGTAAAACTAGAACTCACTCAGCAACGTTGACTTTGATGTGTTTCCAGTTGGCAGGTAATGATTGTTGAGGATGGCACGAGGTGGCTACTCAGCTCTTTTGGGATGTCATCCATTTATTTAATGCTTTTGTGATGTAATGAAACAATGTATTTTGTAACTAATTGACGATGTATTATTTGGCAAAAGTATTTATAATGGAATGAGATGTCATTTTTAAATGTTTCCGTTGCGATCTTTTAGTAAGACGAATGTAATTATATGTTTTATGTGCGATGAGAAACCAACTGTAAGCGTCACGGGAACGGGGCCTTACAAGTTGGTATCAGAGCCAAAGTTTAAGTGAAACGGGTCAAATTTCAAAATAAACCTTAACTTAAACTGGGAATGGGACTGAATGGGAATGGGATGCCAATCTGAGTAGCTGCGTGCCATCAGGTATTTTCGTAAAGTTAACCGGTATTATGTGCGCATGTGATGTGTTATGTGTTGTTGTGGATTTAAATATTGATGTAGTCAGGATAGGTAATACTCGGGTGTGAAGAGTAAAGTAAGTGGCTAATCATAACTGGCCACTGTATTAGGGACTTACTATACTTGACATAAACTGAGCTGTTCCCTTGAATAACCGTGTTGGTGTTTGAATCTTTCAGTGTGCGTGTGATGGCCAGTGGTAGATCTTCGAGAGCTTCACGGGGTGGAGGTCACGGTGCTGAACTGCGACCCAAGAGAGGGAGACCCAGAGTTGAAAAGGTGGTTCATGATGAACCAGAGACCCCTCATCCGGAGGGTGGCGACAAGAGCGCCAATCTGAGAACCTCAGTAAAGGAGGTTGTTGTAGAAGAAGTTCATCAGGTCATGCAGACAATCTTACCGTCTGTGATGATCGAAATTATCAAGGTTGTACGAGAAGGGGAAAGAAAGGAGAGAAACAGGTCCTCGGGAGGACGGGAGCAACTGGAGCCGGAAATGGTTCTAACTGATGATGAGGAGGAAGAAGAAGAGCCTGTGTAGGAGGCGGCATGAGGCTGTAAATACGAGGCGTTTATGAGATGCAAGCCCCTTACTTTTGATGGTAACGGCACTGCTGCAGCTGCTCACGGGTGGGTGTGGGAAATGGAGGTTGTTCTTGATATCAGCGAGTGCCGGGAAGACTAGAAGGTGAAGTTCGCTACCCACTCTTTTGTGGACTCGGCTTTGAGCTGATGGGACAACATAGTCCAAGCCGAGGTTAGCCGGGCGATAGGAAGGATGAGGTGGGAGGAGTTTGAAGAAGATGGTGATTGAGGAGTTTTGCCCTCATTGGGAAATGGATAAGAGAGAGAGAGAGAGAGAAAGAGAGAGAGAGAGTTCCTGCAGCTAGAGGCGGAAACCATGACACACCAGCAGTCACTACCAAATTCAATGAAATGGCATGGCTCGTGCCAGATCAGGTGACGCCTCTGTCTCGGAAGATCAAGAGGTACATTTAGGTTTACCGGTGGTTGTTCGCAGGCATATGATCGCCGCCCGGCCAAGCACGTTTAGGTCCGCAGTCGATTTGGCAGGAAGGTTGTATGATGAGCGGGAGGTGGTGGTGACTGAAGCGAACAAGAAGGGTGGTGGTGATCGGAACTGGAACGGGGAGAGGGTTGGTCGGGGTGATGCCTTGACGGGTAACAAAAAGGCACTGGTGGATGACCGCCTTGGGGTCACATCCAGTGCGGGGTCAAGGAGGTGTGGCAAGTGTGGAAGGGAGCATGCGTGGGAATGTAGGATAGGGTTGAACGTGTGTTTCAAATGTGGGAAGGCGTGGTACATCGCAAAGGATTGCCTTGCGGGCAAATGTTTTAACTGTGGGTAAAGTGGTCATATGTGTAAAGATTGTAAGAAGCCGAGGGTTGAGGGTTCCGGGGCAAAGAAGATAGGAGGTGAAGGGCCGAGGGCGAGCACCAGGGCATTCACTATGACACAGGAGGAAGCTAGGACGGATCCTGATGTCGTGTCCGGTACGTTTCTAGTGAACCAAACTTTAGCTTCTGTGCTATTTGATTCGGGTGCCAGTAAAAGTTTTATTTCTGATGCTTTCTGTGTTAAGCTGCCTGTTAGTAGTAGACGTGTTGATACGCCCTCTAAT
Organism: Flaveria trinervia; assembly: GCA_025506515.1. Lineage (NCBI taxonomy): Eukaryota > Viridiplantae > Streptophyta > Magnoliopsida > Asterales > Asteraceae > Flaveria > Flaveria trinervia. The sequence continues at coordinate 57,072,759 of CM046458.1, forward strand.
GTAGAAACTGCCATAGGTAAGTCTACCAGGATTTCTGAGATGATAGAGAACTGTGATGTGGAACTTGAGGCTCATAAGTTTCCTGTTAGACTGTTCGTGATGACCTTAGGTGGTTTCGAGTTGGTTCTTGGGATGGATTGGTTGGCGGACTTCAAGGCAAACATTGTTTGTCGCAAGAAGATGATTCATTTGATAGCGCCTGACGACACTTCAGTGACGGTTTATGGTGATCGGGCTACTACCATTCCGAAGGTGATTTCGATGGCGGTGGCGTGGAAGTGTATGAGGCGGGGGTGTAGTGCCTACTTGGCCTATGTAAAGAATGTGGATACGCCAACACCATAACTATCCGATGTACCCGTTGTGTGTGACTTTCCAGACGTATTCCCAGAAAACTTATCAGGAGTGCCACCTGACCGTGAGATCGAGTTCCAGATTGACTTGATACCGGGTGCCCAACCTGTTGCCAAGGCACTGTATCGATTGGCTCTGACGGAGATGAAAGAGTTGATGGAGCAGTTGCAAGAGCTACTTGATAAGGGGTTCATTAGACTGATTATCTCTTCTTGGGGTGCTTTGGTCCTGTTTGTAAAGAAGAAAGACGGTAGTATGAGGATGTGCATTGACTACCGTGAGCTGAATAAGTTGACAGTGAAGAACCGCTACCCCTTACCGAGGATAGATGATTTGTTCGATCAGCTTTAGGGTGCCAGTTGGTTTTCAAGGATAGACCTTCGATCTGGTTACCATCAGTTGAAGGTGAAGGAGCAGGATATCCCTAAAACAGCTTTCCGCACACGCTATGGTCACTACGAGTTTCTTGTCATGTCTTTTGGTTTGACCAATGCGCCAGCTGCTTCTATGGATCTGATGAACCGTGTGTGTCAGCCTATGTTGGATAAATCAGAGATTGTGTTTATTGATGATATCCTGATTTATTCGAAGAGCGAGATGGAGCATGCCGGTCACATTCGGGAGGTTTTGGAGACGTTGAGAAAGGAGAAGTTGTATGCTAAGTTCTCCAAGTGCGCGTTCTGGTTGCACGAGGTCCAATTCTTGGGTCATGTGGTAAATCCTGATGGGATTATGGTGGACCCGGCTAAGGTGGAGGCAGTGATGCAATGGAAGTCTCCTAAGACGCCATCCGAGAGTCGTAGCTTCTTGGGTTTGGCGGGCTATTATAGAAGGCTTATCCAAGACTTCTCTAAGATTGCTTCTCCATTGATGAAGTTGACCCCGAAAGATGTGATGTTTATATGGGGTCAAGCTCAAGAGAAGGCATTTGAAGAATTTAAGACGAGATTGACTCAAGCTCGTATTCTGTCACTACCCGATGGAAGCGAAGATCTGGTAGTTTATTTTGATGCTTCCTACTCGGGGTTGGGGTGCGTGTTAATGCAGAGAGGAAAGGTTATAGCCTATGCATCCCGATAGTTGAAGGTTTATGAGGTCAAGTACCCTACTCATGACTTGGAGCTAGCAGCCGTGGTCTTTGCACTAAAGATTTGGAGGCACTATCTGTACGGGACGAAGTGCACCATCTTCACTGACAACAAGAGCTTGAAGTACTTCTTCGAGCAAAAAGATCTGAACATGAGGCAGAGGAGATGGTTAGAACTTATCAAGGATTATGATTGTGAGATCCATTACCATCCGGGAAAGCCAACATGGTGGCTTATGCCCTTAGGCGAAAAGAGAGGCCCGAGGCGATTCGGGTGAAAGCCTATCAGTTGATCATGACCTCAGAAGTGATGAAGCAAGTTAAAGAATTTCAAGATGAGGCATTGAAAGAAGATCTTCTTAACCCTAAAAGAATGAGAGGTCTGGTCACAGAATTGGGTGAGAACACCCTTGGTGTTAAAACCCGATTTGGATGGGTGTAGATTCCACATTCTAGGATTCTACGGATGAAGATTTTGGATGAGCTCACAAGACTCGATACTCCATTCATCCAGGTGCCACAAAGATGTATCAAGACTTGAAGAAGGATTACTGGTGGCCGGGTATGAAACGCAACGTAGTGGAGTATGTGAGTAAATGCCTTACTTGTCTACAGGTGAAGGCCAAGCATCAGAAGCCGTATGGGAAGATCCAACCTTTGGATATACCGGAATGGAAGTGGGAGCACATCACAATGGATTTCATGATAGGATCAAATGAATATATTTGTGATGATTTGTAACACAATTCAATAAAATTCACACAAAGTAATCAAATCAAAACAAGATATCAATAAAATTCAAGTTTTCATTCATATCAAGCTAAGACAATTACAAGCATGAAAAACAGATTCGAATATCTTGTGTATTCTCTCTTATCTACCTGCAAATCTAAGCTATTTAAACTGAAAACACAAAGTAAAGGAACTAACAAATTACAGAAATAGTCCCTATACTATTACAAAATATCAAAAGACAAATAAAGACAACATATTAATCTTTCTTAGAGCACTTAACAATACTCCCCCTAAGATTGACATGGTCTTCAGTCTTCAAAATCTTCAAGCTTGACTGCTAACTCTATCTTCAATTCTATCTTTAGCCTTGACTTCATCATTCAAAGAAATCTGCTGGTTCTTCTTTGACTTTGAGCATTGGCTTCTATTTGTACATATCTAACTCTTTCAAAGCTTTTGATATAGCAGACTTGAATTTACTTGCAAGAATGCCTTGTTCTGGTTTAGCTTCATTTGTTTTCATCTCTCATCTTATCCATTCTTTCCAATGTATCTTTTGAAAGACATGAAATATCAATGTTAGCATATAACTCAATGGGTTTGTTACTTTCCTTTGAATACACTTCTAACCCCTTTTCTTGATATTCTCATGAATTCAATATCTTTAATATCTTTCTTAACAATGTTGGCATACGCAAGCGCTTTTCTCAAAGAAATCTTTCCATGGTAGCGTTCATCACATTGATAATAGAAATGAAATTTTCTTGTCTTGCTCAGCCACTTCAGGAGATACTTTATCAAATTTTTGTACTGACAAAAATGAGATATAACTTGGATGTAACAGTTTTAGCTCAAAAACTCCAAATAAAGTAATCATGTCCTCATCCCATCTTTCTAGATTTCGGACTAACTTCAGCTCAAATGTCTCAATGTTATAAAACCATCTGAGAATTGGCTTTGAGTTTTGATTACCTTCAATCACTTTTAGTCCAGGAGTTGTAACTTTTTCAAATATTTATCACAAAATTCTATCAACAAATGTTCTTCTTCTGATTGAACTCCCTTAAGTTTCTTGTTTTTCTTCAAAGTAACAAAATACTCCTTGTCTTCTTGATCGCATCTTTGTTAAGAAAATTACTTGATCTATTCAGTCCACGTCTTAATAATTCTACAAACATCTTCCCACGCTTTGAATCAGTAGGATTGATCAGAGGTAGTCTATTTAGCTCTTTTAAGTCTTGCACTGGAAGTTTTATGATACTAGAGTAAAAATGATAAACGTCACATACAACATTTACTCTCTTTATCAAGAAGGCATCAAGCACTTCATCATACGTCCATGCAATTATCTTTACTTGGTTTGTAAAATCTGGAGCAATCATTGCATTCAACAGTTCAGCAACTGATTGTCCTTTTGCAATATATTTCTTACTAAATCTCCTGTTGTTCTTGAACTATCGAGAATATCCTTTGATCAGTTGATGCTTTATAGGTTTTCTTTCAGGATCAGCAAACATTTCCATCAATTCTTTTCTATGAGTGTGAGCATCATCAAGTCTTGACATTTGTTTTATTTCCTGAGGCTTCAACATTCTTGTTCTTTTCTTATCTCAAGATACTGAGGGTCTGTATCAAGCACTATCATCTTCTTCATTTGTTTCTCAGTTTCTTGAAAGCTTCTTACAAGATTTCTTAGGGATACAGATTGTAATCTCTTCAGCTTCCTCCATGGATAATTTCTAGCTTGCAACCATGATCTAAGAGCAAGACTACTCATATCATTAGGATCAGGATGGTGCAGCTCAGAACTAGACAGTTCTTCTACATTTATAACCTCATGTGTTCTTATCCATTCACCATGCTCAACCACTATCTCATTTGGATCTATTGAAGCAACTGACTCAGCATAGATGCATTTCTCATATTCATCATTAATTTTAGAAACAGTCAGTCCATCCAAATACACTCTATTGTATTTCATGTTCACAAGATAGTTATATTTTTCTTCAAAATCCTGTGGTACTTCATCTTGTTCTTGTATATGTTCTTATGAAGAGAACTATGACACAAATTCAGCTTCATCAATATATTCTTCATTCTCAAGAACTTCATCATACCAATCATCATTATATATTTCTTCAATATCATCTAAAGCATCAATCTGTTCTTGAACATTTTGCTCTTCAACCAATTCTTCAGTTCTTTGAAATTTAGAAGAGGATTCAGTTTGATCAACATCTTCTAATTCATTTACTTTCCGTTTGCCTTTTCTTTGTTCAAGATTTTCTTCACTCTGCACCTCAGTACTAATCACATGTACTGGAGATATAGCTTTCTGAGCTTCTCTTTCCTTTTCAATTTACTTTAAGATTTAGCTTCATTTTCTTTCTTCAGATAACTTCTTGAATTTCTCATCAAGACTATCATAATCTTTAATCATAACTTCAAAATTCTTTATCACATCTTCTCTATCTTGGGCAAAACTAACAATCTTTTCATCTTTTAACACATTTTCTTTAGACAACTTAAATTTTCATCTTTGAGCTTTTGAATTTCTTTTTCACAAGTATTGATTATCTCTTTCATTCTTTCATTTCATTCAACTTTCAACTTTTCAATCTCCTTTTCTTTGTTTACATTTTCTTCTTTAATCTTTCAATCACATCAACTTCAACTATTTCCTCTGTTTGTATAGACACATTTTGTGACATACTAATAGGTATTTCTTTTGCTCCTTCATTTTCATCAATTTCAAATACTGGATTGAATGAAATATCATTGATAAAATCAGAATCAGATGTTTGATTTTGAGAATTTCTTTCTGTTATAGCTTCCTCAACATTTCTTCAATCATAGCCTGTGGCTCATTTTCAGTATTTTCAACATTCCCTTCTTCATTTCCTTCTTGATTTACTTCAGTAACATCATCATTTTCATCATCATCATCATCACTTTCTTCACTTGATGAAACTTCTGACATATCATCATCACTTTCTTCATCAACTTCTACATCTTCAATCAGATCATTTGGATCTATTGGTTCTTCTTCAGTTAGATGAAGTGTGGCTGAGTAATATCAACTTCATCCATTGATACATTCCTGATATAATCAAAAACTGGAATGTTTTGAGCACCCGTTATCATTGCCAGTCTTTTGTACAAACTCTCTGACATGTGCTCTAACTGAATCCTATCACCAATAACTTTACCAGCATACAGATCTGGATTTGCATCATTAATGAGAAGTTGAAGAAATCTTGGGTACATCAGATACTTATGCCTTACTCCTCTTTCCAGATTAAAAATGAATCCATTCATTATCCATTTAGCCATATTAAATCTTCTGTTTGTGGATAATGCTACAATTGGAGATGCAATGTCAACAGAGAATGAATCCCAACCTGCACTTCTTTTTGACATGCAATGTTGAAAGATATAGCATAAAAGCTTCCAATGCTTAAATACACGAGCTCTAAAAAATTGTTTCTTAGGGAAATGATCTGGATGCCCCATCTGTAGAAACACTTCTTTACATTCATTAAATGTATATTCAGATAAATCTTCAGGATCATTATCTCCCAGTCTTAAAGCTTGTCTAATTGCTTCTTCAGAAACTTCAAGCATTCTTTCTGAAGTGATAAAGGCTCTTAAAACTTTATTTCCTTGATCATCTCTTTCAACTTGAGCTGTTCTCCAGAATTTTTTAATCATTGTTCCATTTATCATAGGCCTTGCACACATGGCATACATATTTTGTTCTGAGTAAAAATCTGATAATGTCTTCATATCCCGTAGCTTCTTTGTTTTCATCATCTAAAAAAGCAGCTACATTGTGTTTTGGCTCAAATTTTAATTCTGCCATCTGCAAAACACAACAAAAGAATTATGAAAATATTGAATATTGATATAATGAAATTTATTTCTATATATGACTTTTAATTTTTAACCTTTGAATTTGACCTTTTTATTTTTACTTTTAATTTTTACTATGAATTAAGATTTCAATTTGTATACTTTCGAATTTGTATTATTTGACTTTTGAAATTTATCTTAATTCATTTTGAATTAATTATTTAACATTTCAATTTTGATTTAATTTTAATTTTTTTTATTTATTTTTGTTCAAAAACTAACTGTCTGTTCATGTTCTTTTTTCTCGCTTATGCAGAGTCGACTAATTTCAAAAAAAAATTCACTTTAACATCAAAACAATACATCATCAGACTCGCAATGTGTTCTCATCACTAATCCAGTATCAATTTTTGTTATAATACTTATTTGATCTGTTTAAACTTGGATTATATTGGTTCGAACGCCCAAATAGCATTCAACCGTCTCTTACAATCACTGATTTAATCCAAAATTTATGTATTTGAATCACAAACTTACGTTTATATATTCAAATGCAATGTATACTCAAATGATTTGATTCGATTCAGATGAAATACGGATGTAATGATGCTTGACAGTCGCAGTTCAAGGTTTTGGTTCTGAGAATTTTGAAGAGAGAATGAGAAATACGCATAAGTGTTCAATATATATAAGTAAAATTTTAGGCGAATGAGCCCTGTTTGGACGTATGCTCCCTGTTTGGGCGTATGAAAACCTATAATTCGCTTATTTTGTTAGACGCATGAGCATTGTTGTGCCTTTTAAGTCAGACACATAAGAACTGTTCAGTCGCATAAGCACTGTTTAGGCGCTTTTGCACTGTTCAGTCGCATGGACTTTGTAAAACGTCTAACACTTGAAGTTTTGAAACTATGCAGACGCATGAGATATCACATACGTCTAACACGCTATTTAGACGCATGAGATTATCACAAATGCCCAACCCTTGTAATTTTCAGATGTATTACAACTATTTAGACGCATGGGAAACGTTCAACACTTGTATAATCCTGAAAATTTCATCATGCTCCTATTGAGGCGCATGTGCACTATTTAGGTGCAAGAGTTGAATTTCATGATTTAAACACTTGTGATTTCCAATTTCTTCACTTTCACATTTTTTACCATATAGATCCCCAAATTTTGAACTTTTTGCATTTTGCACTTTCAATTTATAAGATTTTTATTTTTATTTTTATTTTGTATTTCTTTTTAATTTCTTTTAATTTCTTTTGTCCCTTCATTTTAGTCTCATCAAAACATCAAATTCATCTAATTTTCAACTTAAAAATCATTTATTTGTAAAGATTATGTATATTCATATTGTAATTGTCAGACACATTCTATTTCAGTTTACAAAATACTTTGAACATAAAGCATCATCCTTTCAATTCAACATTTCAATTTTGATTATGATTATTGAATATTTTCTGAGAACAACTCTTTCATTTATTATTACTCCCCCTAAACTTTTAAGTTTGAAAAACTTATAAGTTTCTTATGAAAGAGAATAAGATCACACATCACATTGAGACATTGCCGTCACACACAAAGACATGCATAAAAAAAAATAAAAATAGAATTAAAATCTAATATTAAACATAGAATAAATGTCTGCAGAGAGATCATATTAATGAAGATCAGCACATTAAAATAAAATGAATGTGGATAGTCATAGACAATGAATAAATCCTGATCAAGTATGTTCCAGGTCAGTGATATCACAGCAAAGGAGATACAAGATCTAAGGACAGACAATGAGTGATTTTGACACAACTATCAACTCACTTACTTTTCAATTCTTGGATTGATTAGTGTTGATTTAGATATGACAGATGTAAAACATACAAAGACTAAGAGAATTCAACTATCATTATGAAATGTAAAAAAGACCACATGCTCAACTTATTACCTGAAAGAAACATAGATTCATCAGAGTTCATATTACTTAGTTAATAGAGGATGATCATGGATAACCATTTGATCAGATCTGACTATTCTTTTGAATAGGTTGTGCACATTGGCATCTTTTTGCATCAAAAAGAGAATCCAGGTCTGTAATGACTTACAACAGAGGATATCTCATATTTCAGGTCTATGATGACTCATAACAAGAAGTGAAATGATGCTTTGTAACAGATCTCATGATTTCACATAGTTTCAACAGGTGTGAGAGATGTATCTTAACAACATTCATTCTGAAAAACTAAAGCAACTCAAAAGCACTCAGATGAATACACACAAGCATGTATGTTTAGTTTGATCACAAGAATTTACTTTTCAGCATAGTAGTCAGATATTAGCTACACATCATATCTGATCATGTCTAGACTTTATGAATGAGTGAAGTATGCAACTGATCTCACTAATGTACTATCATTTCTCACATATTACAAAACATAATCCTTTCCACAAAAATATTTTGTATTTTTGATATATATTTTTGTATTTGATTTTTCTATGAAAAACATAAAATCACACACACACAAAAATATAAACAGGCAATTCACAATGAGAGTATCACTTATTATGATCTTTTGATTTAGGGAGATCACATATGATTTATAAGACCAATTGATTCTACTAAGTAGTCAAACCGTCCTGGTAGGAAGGCTTTAGTAAATAGATCTGCCAATTGTATTTCTGTTGCAATTTGAATCAATATGATTAATCCTTTTTCAGAGTTATCTCTAAGAAAATGATATCGAATTTCGATATGTTTTGATTTTGAGTGTTAACAGGATTAGCTGTTATGAACATAGCAGCTGGTTATCAATATAGATTGGTGTTTTAAGAAAGTTGAATCCATAATCTAGTATTGATTTTGCAACCAAAGGATTTGAGAACATCCTGCTGATGCAGCAATGTACTCAGCTTCTGCAGTTGAAACAGAGACATTTGTTTGTTTCTTGCATTGCCATGAGACTAATCTGGGACCAAGAAATTGACACCCACCCGAAGTAGATTTTCTATCTTGACAACATCCACCATAATCACTATCAGTATATCCATATAATTCAAAGTTTCCCTCGTAAGGATACCAAAGCCCTAAGGCTGGTTTACCTTTGAGATACCTGAATATTCGTTTGACACCAATTAAGTGGATTTTCTTTCGGGTCTGATTGATACCTGGCACATACACAAACAGCATACATAATGTCTGGTCTAGATGCAGTAAGATACATCAAGATCCAATCATTGATTTGTATAACGTTTGGTCAATAGATTTTCCTTTTGATCAGGTTCAATCTTGGTGTTAACATCTGCTGGAGTTCGTATGGACTGACCGTCTTGCAACTTAAATTTCTTTAGAGCTTGTCAACAAGCTTTTCTTGATTGATGAAGATTCCATCTGTAGTTTGCTTGACTTGAAGTCCAAGAAAGAAGTTAATCTCTCCCATAGAACTCATTTGAAATCGAGATTTCATTATTTCTTCAAATTCATTGCACAATTTTGGACATGTAGAACCAAATATGATATCATCAACATACACTTGTACTATAAAAGATCATTATTGTCCTTCTTATGAATAAGTAGGATCAATTTTCCCTCGTGTGTATCCATGTTGGATTAAGTGTTGTGATAACGTCTCATACCAAATTCTAGGGGCTTGATGAAGTCCATATAAAGCTTTACTCAGTTTATATACTCGATGTGGAAATTGTGCATCCTTGAAGCCTGGAGGTTGCTTCACAAATACATCATCAGTAATTGGACCATATAGAAATGCACCCTTTACATCCATTTGATACACCTTAGATTTCATGAATGAAGCATAAGCTAGAAAAACTCGAATAGATTCAAGTCTTGCAACTGGTGCAAACACTTCATCATAATCTATACCTTCTTCCTGTGTGTATCCTTGTGCAAAAAGTCTTGCTTTGTTCCTTATTACAACACCACGATCATCAGTTTTATTTCTAAATAACCATTTCGTGCCAATTACATTTTCTCCTTCAGGTAGATCCACCAAATTCCACTTCTTGTTTGCGGAATTGAAGTAATTCTTCTTGCATGGCTTCTATCCAACATTGTCCTTTAATGCTTCGATAACATTTTTAGGAACAATTTGAGAAAGAAAACAAGAGTATAAGCATACGTTTGCTTGTTTTGATTTACTCCTTGTTGTTCTCTCATACAATGAACCAATAATCTGAGAAATTGGATGATTCTTGTGAATACGAGATGTAGTAATCTCATCACATTGAACATTAACATCCAGATTTGTTTGATTCAAGTTGGAAAACTCATGTATCAAAGTAGAAGAATGTGGATTGAAGTTTGGAACATGAGTAGGTGAATTGACAAAGTAATCAAAGTTACCTGTATCAACTACATCACCTGAAATGGATGATGTTAGACTCAGGTATCACAAACTCATTACCATCATTAGGAATATTTTGTGATTCTTCCTGATTAATTGACTCTGAATGATTTGAAACTGTATTTTCATGGTTTTGAATTGTTAAATCCTTGACAAATGATAAAAATGGGTAGTCTGAGCTTGAATCATCGGGTCATCAGAATCTGAATCTTCACTGAAAGATCCAAGATCTCCTCTTGAGATCTTCTTATCTGTAGAATTAAGACAATTTGGTTGATCAAACAAATTGGATTGAAAAGAGTTTGATAATGAATCTAGATCAAATAACCATGCAGGACCATTTGAAACTGATGGAAAAGAATTTTCCATAAATTTAACGTTGAATGTTTCAAGGATTACATTCGTCCTAGAGTTATAGACTCGATAGGCTTTTGAAACTGATGAATATCCAACGAAAAATCCATTATCAGATTTTGCATCAAATTTTCCTTTTTGATCACTTGAATTAAGAATCATAACAGGACAACCAAATGATTTTAAAAAGTTTATGTTCGGTTTTCTGCCAAACATTAACTCATATGGAGTTTTCAGTTTATCTTTGACAATTAAGATTCGATTCTGAACGAAACACGCAGTTGATATTGCTTCATCCCAAAAAGTGATAGGTATTTTTGCATCAGCTAACATAGAACGAGCAGCTTCAATCAGTGTTCTGTTCTTCCTTTCAGCAACTCCATTTTGTTGAGGAGTTCTGGGAGCACTGAACTGATGAGCTATCCCTTCTTGTGCACAAAACATTTCAATGTTAGCATTTTTGAATTTGTTCCATTATCACTTTTATTTTCACTTTGTTGTCTAATTTATTTTCAACTTTAATGATAAATTCTTTTAATAATTCAGCTGTTTCAGATTTGGCATAAAGAAAGAAAACCCATGAAAATCTTGTAAAGTCATCAATGATAACTAAACAATATGATTTTCGTCCAATACTCTTGACGTTTGTTGGTCAAAAAGGTCCATATGTAACATCTGAAGAGGTTTGGATGTTGAGTTTATAGGCTTGGACTTATAAGACGCTCTGTGTTGCTTTCCCTTCAAACATGCTGAGCAGTGATCATTTGTTGCAAACTTCTTGGATGGAAGTCCAATGACATGATTTCATGCTACGAGCTTGTTCATGTTCTTGAAATTTGAATGACCGAGACGTCTATGCCAAAGCTGGCTTTCATCATTCGATGCTTTAGCAATTAGGCATGTTGTTTTTGTAGAAGGATCAACTTGAGACATATCCAATTTGTATACATGTCTGTCTCTCTCAGCTGTAACAATAACCCAATCTTTGCTTATCTTGAAACCTAGTTTCAAAACATAACATAATGAATTATCAAATAGAACAGAATACGATTTATCACAAATTTGAGATACGCTTAACAGATTAAAGTTCAACTGTGAACAAAAGTTGACTTTATCAAAGCTTATTATCCCATTGATACTGTTCCTTCTCCAGTTATTTTTCCTCCAGCATCACCACCAAAGGCGACGTGAGTTCCATCTTTTGATTTAAAATCTTGTAACAAGGCAGTATTGCCTGTCATGTGCCGACTACGCCCACTATCCACATACCATGTATTGATTGGTCTTTTGGGCGTACCTGCACTACAAGAAAGTTAAGTTGAAATATCTACCCAAGCCAAATGGTCTTGGGCTTTCCAAATTTATCAACAATTATAAATTGTTTATAATGGAGATTATTCAGATCAGGTCTATTTGATGAATTTACCAATTTTATTCTGAAAATTTTTTGATTTATTTTGTGACATTCATACCATTCGTTTGATCATCTTTTGAAATGTATTGATGTTCAACATTTTTATTAGTCATCCTTACAGATCTTGGTATAAAGTGTTCTTGCATGTTATGTTTGAACTCATATAGTTGTTCTTAAGAAAAGATCTCAAACCTACATTAGGTTGATTAATGTCTCTTTGAAATCCATTAGTTTGATTTCTCAAATACTGTGGATTAGCAAATCCTTTGCTCATGTTTGATTTTGCAAAGTTTCTAGTGAGAGATCTATTTCTAAAGTAACAATCTGCAGTGTTGTGAGTCTTTTCATCACAATAAGTACAATATTTGTTATAATAACAATCTGCTGTTGAATGATTTCTCATGTCACATATGTGACAGTACTTGTTGAAGTAGCACTCAGCAGTATTGTGATTTTTCATATCACAAATTTCACAGTACTTTTGTGGTGTTAAAAACAACTTTTTGTTAACTTTTGACAATAACATAATGTTTGCTTTTGGTGTCATATAGTTAAACTGTTGTCTTTCATTTTTCACAGTTTGATTTTGTGTCAGATTATTGTTCATTTGTTTAACATGAACTTCCTTCTTGAATGTATTAGAAACAAATCTTTTTGCTACAGTGGAAGTTTTTGAATCTGAACTAGATTTCAGATCAGAGTTTGATTTGTTCATAACATTTGCTTTATTATTTGAAAGAGAATTCATATTTAACATACCTGCTGACATAAATTTAATTGGTTTTATTTTTGATGTTTGAATTGTTGCTTTAATCAAATTTTCTGAACTTTTGTTTTGTTCAGATGTTGCTTTTGTAGATTTCTTTCTTCTTCTTTAATTTTTAGATTTAGAAGAGCTTGGTTTATTATCAGATTGAACATTATCTGAAGAAGATTCCTTTTCTGATTGAAAATGTTTCATGTTGATGGTGTTTGAATATCTGATGTTCCTATCTGTTGTTATCCTTGTTTTGAACTCTAACTTCTTCTATTACATTATGAATTTGATCAGAAGAGATATTTGTTTTGGTTGTTTTGGTTCATATGATTTTATCTTGATTGGATGTCCATTTTTGATTTTTTCTTGATCTTTTTCAACAAACACTTGGACATTTTCTTTTTCTTCTTCTGCATTCTTGGTTTGATCTGAAAGGCTTTAAGCTTTGCTTTATATTCAGGTGAATGATCATGAGTATTGAAATTCTCTGGTAGTGTGTTTGTGATAGATTCAGGCATAGGTTCATGAGTGAAACCTAATCCTGCTTTTTGTTTATCTTTCCTTTCACTGATTAGTTTTTCTACTATCAGTTTTGAACTTTTACTTTTGCTAGATCAACTTGAGTAGTAGCATGTGCTATTTTCTCTTGTTCAAGATTCTTGGTCATCTCTTCTAGTTGTTTTGTAACAATTTCTAATCTTTGATTGTTTTATTCCATGAATTTTGAAGAGAGATAATCTTTTGATCTGCAGTTTTATGATCAGATTTAAGTTGATTATGCATAGATTCCTCTTGTTTTAGCTTTTCACAGATTTTGAATGAATAGTTTCTGTAGTGTTCAACATGTTCAAAGCATGATTTGGTACAAAGCTTTTCTCTTACTTCTGATGGTATTTCAGGAAATTTTGGAACTGTGGTTTCAGATGATGAAGTAGAAGATTTAACCTTTGGTTGATCAACTGAACCATTAGAGCTACTTCCTTTGTATCTCTTTAGGATCAGACTTATCACTCCAATCATAGTTATCTTCCGCTTCATCACTTTCCACTTTTGGGTCATTATTTTCTGACCAATCTTCCTCTTGAATTTCTGCAATAAAAGACAAACTTGATGTTAAGTCATTTGTAAATTGATCTGCATATGCACTCCAATCATATCCATCTTTTATGTTGACTACTAGTGCTTTCTTTGTTTCATCAGATGATTTGGTTTTATCTTTAAGCTCTAACATAGGAAGACTTTGATAAGGCTTTTGAAAAGTCTTTTGAGCTTGTTGAAACCTTTGATTATTTGTGCTTGAATGAGCACTTCCTCCATTATTCCTTAGAGCTTTGCATTCTCTTGAAAAGTGTCCATAAATGTTGCAGTTGAAACATCTAGCTTTTGACTTGTCAAATCCAACAGTCTTGTTTGCACTAGGCTTGTATTTCTTGTTGACATAAGAATATTTTTGAGTCCTGTAGGCAATCATCACCATCTGCCAGTTCAGGTCCATCTCTTCAACATCTTCAGGATCCATCTCAAATAAATCCTGTAAAACAAAATCTAGTTGAGTTAAATGGCTACCTTGATATGCTTGAAAGCTGGCCATAAAAGCAGTAAATGCAGTTTTGGACTCTTCATCCTCTAATAGGATGTTAATCACATCTTTAACTTTGCTAGATTTAGCAGAGTTAGATGATGAAGTAGTCTCTGTCTGAATATTTGATGATTGTGACTGTGGTTTAGGAGGAGATTGAGAATGAGACTGAGTTGTATATGCAGGTGCACTGGTAAATGATGAGTCAGTGAAAAATCCCGCTCCTACAAACAAGTCTCCTTCTTCTTCAGGACTTTTCTCACTCTTTGCCATGAATGCATTTTCTATGGTGGTTACAGGTGAAGCAACAAACTGATATTGAGACATTGATGCTGCTTATCATTGTTCCTTGAGCTTTCATCAATCTCCACTGATTCTATTTTTGCAATAAGAAGATCTAGATCCATTGGAAACTTCTCAGTATGCTTTAGTAGTGTTACAATTTGTTTCCATGAAGATGGTAAAGCATTGAGTAGTTTGAGATTTAAATCTTCAAGATCAGGTTTGATACCAGCTGTTGACATCTCAGTTATGAGTTGAACAAATCTATTCATCATTTGATTTATTGTCTCTCCAGACAAATGTTGAAATAATTCTAATTGTCTTTTAAGCTTTTGTTTCTTTAAATTTTGAATCTCTTTACCTCCTTCACAAATGATCTTCAATGCTTTATATAGTGTATATCCAGTTTGATATGCATCAAGCCTTGTAAGAACTTCCAAAGGTAGTCCTTTACACATCAATGAATAGGCTTTAATATCATTCTTAACTCTTTTCAGATCATCTCCTTGAATATCATCTTCTGGATAAGGTTTTGGAGAATCTTTAGTATACACAAATCCTCTGTCTGGTCCATCAGTTATTATAGGAATGTATGGTCCTTTTTCTATAGATTTCCAGAGACCAGTGTCAATGGAATTAAAATGTTGTTTTAGTCTAAGAGACCAATTTTTGAAATCAGCTCTATTTTTAAGTTTTGGAACTCTGTTTTCAGAATCTTTGATTTTACCATTCTTATATTTTTGTTGTTTTCTTATATTTTGAATTTTAAAAAAAATTTGAAAAAGTTTTTCAAAGAATCTTCTTAAAAAAAATTCTAAGTATCAAGGTTAAAACGTCTGAACAGTATTCAAACGTCTCAACAGTTGATGCGTCTGAGTTGAGAAACGTCTAAGGGAATGCCTTAGAAAAATTTTCCAAGACGACTAAAATTGATGCGTCTGAACAGTTGTAAAACGTCTGAACAGTTGTGATGCGTATACACAGTGTTGATGCGTCTGCACAGTGTTGATGCGCCTACACAGTTATCAAATGTCTAAAAGTTCAAAAACTTCAACAGTGATCAAACGTCTGAACTGAAAAGTCTACACAGTGTTAATGCGTCTAACACTTAGACAAATTCAGTCAATCTCAGCTCATGCGACACATTCATCATCTTCAAATGAATGTAACAAACTCAAATCTTCTGAATTCTTCAAATGTTGATGAATTCGATTGAAACTTTTCAATTAGACGAGTTTTATGCCGATAAATATTCTTCTTAATATCAATTTCTTCAATTTCAAAAACAAATCACTCAACTTTTGAAATTTCAGATCGAAATTTCAAGACATTTTCGAACAACAAATTCAACAATATACTTGAATTTGATGAATTGATCTGCTAATTGTGATTCAAATCATGTTTCTGATGAAGAAACACAACTAAAATTCACAAATTTTCACTTGAATTGTATCTCAATCACAGATTCAGTGAGATTTTAGGTTTTCAAGTTCGATGAACTTAAAACGAAAATCAATCACTAACAGCTTACCAACAGCTCTGATACCATTTGATAGGATCAAATGAATATATCTGTGATGATTTGTAACACAATTCAATGAAATTCACACAAAGTAATCAAATCAAAACAAGATATCAATAAAATTCAAGTTTTATTCATATCAAGCTAAGACAATTACAAGTATGAAAAACATATTCGAATATCTTGTGTATTCTCTCTATCTACCTGCAAATCTAAGCTATTTAAACTGAAAACACAAAGTAAAGGAACTAAAAAATTACAGAAATAGTCCCTATACTATTACAAAATATCAAAAGACAAATAAAGACAACATGTTAATCTTTCTTAGAGCACTTAACAGATTTCATTACGAAGTTGCCACGTACTCCGAAAGGGTATGATGCTATATGGGTGATTGTGGACCGTCTGACGAAGAGTGGTCACTTCCTACCGATCTGTGAGACATATTCATCTGAGAGGTTGGCGGATCTATTCATCAAGGAAATTGTAAGTCATCATGGCGTGCCGGTGTCTATTGTATCTGATCGTGACACCCGGTTTACCTCCAAATTCCGGAAGAAATTCCACGACGCCATGGGGACGAGGTTGCATATTAGCACGGATTACCATCTCCAAACTGATGGTCAGTCAGGAAGGACCATTCAAACATTGGAAGACATGCTTCGGGCATGTGTGATTGATTTTGAGGGAAGTTGGGATGACCACCTACCATTAGCCGAATTCTCATACAACAACAGCTATCATGCCAGCATTGGTATACCACCATATGAGATCCTATATGGTAGGAGATGCAGAACCCCCATTTGTTGGGGTTAACTAGTCAGAAGGAGTTGGGGAGCGTTGAGGTGATCGAGGCTACGACTGAGAAACTTGAGAAGATCAAAGCCTTCATGAAGGCAGCCAAAAATAGACAAAAGTCGTATGCCAATAAACGACGCATACCGATTGAGTTCCAGGTGGGTGACTGGGTTATGTTGAAGGTCTCACCTTGGAATGGTATCATTCGTTTCCGAAAGCGGGGCAAGTTGAGCCCGAGATACATAGGCCCTTTCCGAATCATTGCTCGAGTAGGAGAGGTGGCCTATAGACTGGAGTTACCGTATGAGTTAAGTGGAATTCACCCGACCTTCTATGGATCTCATCTGAGAAGGTGCTTAGCTAATGAAGACATGATTGTTCCACTGAAGGATATCAAAGTAGACGAACGGCTCAATTATGTAGAGCAACCAATGGCAATCATCGATAGAAAAGAGAAGAGGCTGAGAAATAAAGTGGTTCCTCTTGTGCGTGTACAGTGGAAGCATAGGAAGGGATCCGAGTCAACGTGGGAGACTAAGGAAGAAATGAGACAGCATTACCCATGTTTGTTCGAAGAATAACAGGTTTCGGGGACGAAACCTATTTAAGGGGGGTGGACTTGTAACACACGGTTATTTATTTGTTTTGAAGCCGACGGAGGAAGAAAAAGAAATAAAGTCAAAAGTCGAGGGACCAAACTCGCCAACGAGAGAAAGTTGGGGAAGTGGGAGTATTTAAGGGAGAGGGCAACCCTTACCCTCTCCCTACACCCACCAAAATCAGCCAAAGAAGAGAGAAGGGAAAAAGAGGAAGAAAAGTTGGTTCGGGTTGGTTCAAGTGAGCCAAAATCATTGAGAAGAGAGTCAAATCGAAGCTTTTCTTGTTTTGGTCATTTGTGTGAGTTCTAGGACCCCTCCTTTAAACGTTTTTGAATGATTTGGGGCTGGAAAACATCTGAAAATTGGGTTTTTGAGTGTGTGCATGTTTGACCCGTTTGTGTATGTGTATGGGTGTGTATGATTCGTTTGAGCCTTGTTTGTGAGCTTATATGTGCTTGTATGGTGTTGTGGTATGCATCCCTAAGGTTTGGGATGGTTGATTTGGGCTTAGAATGGGTTTAGATGAATTTGGAAGTCAAAAATGGCAGATTGGTTCGGGATGAACTGCATTCTGCATCAGCTAGGGCTAGGCGACCGAATGGAGGCCATACGGACGAATGGGGTGCAATTGGGATTCATTCGCACGATTGAGAGTTCATTCGCACGATTGGGGCCAGTCGCATGGAGGTCATGCGACTGAGGGTCCAGTCGCATAAGTGCTCATCTGCATTAGTTCCATTCGCTTGAGGTCCATCCGCATTAGTCCATTCGCACGATTGGGTGTTCATTCGCATGAGTGTTCATCCGCATTGGTTCATTCGCAAGATGTTCAGTCGCATGGAGGTCATGCGACTGAAGGGTGTCCATACTCCCGAATAGGGTTGTTGCACCCGAGAAGAAGTGCAGGATCGGGTTTGTCACTTAGACACTTGGATTTCTCTCAAACTCACTTATAGAAACACTCAACTCA
This sequence comes from Flaveria trinervia, assembly GCA_025506515.1. Classification (NCBI taxonomy): domain Eukaryota; kingdom Viridiplantae; phylum Streptophyta; class Magnoliopsida; order Asterales; family Asteraceae; genus Flaveria; species Flaveria trinervia. Next base: position 57,091,426 of record CM046458.1, read on the forward strand.
GATGAAGTAAAGTCTTTTACAAGAGTTGATAATAATATAATAAGTAGTAAAGAAACACACAGAAATAAATTTTCAAGGCACTTGTATATATTACTTCTCAACTCAAGATATTACAAGACTCTTACAAGCATGATACATGAGTTTCAATGAGGAACTATATATACTAGATCTTACAGCCGGATATACTTTGATACCAACCGGAAACCTAAGACTAAAGCATATACTACAATGCTAAAGTTAAGGTATCTTAGATAAAATATTATCTAAGATATGGTAGTCATGACATGTCCATGACTTACCTTTTGTCACCAACTAAAGATGGCAACTGTACTAACATAAAAAGGTAAATAGTGGATTAAAGTATGGTCAACTACATGGCTTTTGAGAAAATGCCATGCAGTATCTCAGAGATCTGCAGCGGAGTGTCAGGGAGACCATACTTATGTCCACTGGATAATAGCAGTGTTTTCCGAAGGTAAGTTGGCTTCGGAAGAACAAGTTCCTCCGAAGCCACTTATACTTCGGAAGAGGCTTCTATACTTCCGAGGCTTGAGGACTTCTGTACTTCAGAAGTTGACTTCAGATATCTCTTTCTAAGTCTTGAACTTTGGAAGTAGTTCTTTGTCTTCGGAAGTTGGAATTTTTTCTTTGGAAGTAAGTTTTACACTTTGTCTTCGGAAGAGCTCCTTTTTCCTTCGGAAGTTCCACACTTAGTTTCGGAAGTCCTTTATTTGTTGTATCAAAATCTTCTAAGTGACTTGGTTTTGGTTGCACCAGCTTTTCTAGATCCAACAAACTCCCCCTAGGCTGATGCTACCAAAACCTCACTTATTTCTACTTCTCAAAGCTTTCAGCACCAGGGACAAAAGATATTTATCTGTCTCTTTGTTCTTCCGTAAAGTGGTGCTGAGAAGCTTGTACAAGTCATTGGTGGATAGGATATCCAGTCTATCACTTTGAATGACATGTACCCTTTGTTGTGTCCCCCTGAAAAGAGTTAGTTGACGGGAGTTATAGTCATACTCCCATCTAACTATGGATTCAAGTTCAGGACCTTCAACCATTTGTAAAAAGGCTTTGCCTTTGGTTGCTGATCCCTTCCTTTCCTCCTCTGCTCTCAGTTTCAACTCTTCTTCAACCTTGCTTCTAGCAGTTAGCTCGGCCATATGAAGGTTGCCTAGATGATTTCTGATATGGGCAGCTACATCAGAGTTTGAAGGGTGGAGAATGTCTTCTCTACTAACTCAGCAATGTCAAATCTGCTTAAGTGTAGTAGAGATGAGGTACTCAGCTTATTGAGCTCTCCATTCTCTCTTTCAACAACGAAGTTGTGAGAAGAGTCTTCGAACCTCCACTGGATGATCTTCTTTCTAGGTGCAAGAGGTTGTCTTGGCACCCGGTCGCTTTTCTTGGTATCCAGTAGAGTCACCAGCCTTCTCCTTAACTTCTTTTCTTCCTCATTCAAAGTGTCTGAATTGAGGCCAAGGAGATTTGCAGCTTGGTCCAATGTTCCTCTGGGCAGATCAAGAAATTGATCTCTAGTGAGGGAACTTGAGGATCCATCAACATAGGTCAAATTGACAGAATCCTTCTCACAGGAGATATCGCTCAGAGTTGTGCATTTTATGAGCTTTGTCTTGACTGCCTTGAATTCTTCTAAAGAGAGATGTTTAGAAGGCTGAGGGGATGGTTTGATGGGTTGATGGGTAGGTTGAGGTGTTTGGGTTCTGGCTAGAGTTTTAGGTTGGAGGATGAGTAGTTTAGGTGGTTTAGGTGAAGGGGTTGGTAGGGGTTATGGTGTAGGTTCGGTTTTGATGGGGAGTGAAAAGGATATAGGTTCAGGTTGTGGTTGGGTTTGTAGTTTGGGTTGAGTGGTTACTTTGAAGGTCATTCCCTGTCCCCTTCTATACATCTCCTTCCTCTTCCCCGCGCGAATGTCAGCCTTAATGTCACTGACATGTCGCTGGAGAGTCTTTTCTGACATAGGACCCACCTGCCTGCCAGAGAAGCCATGAGCTTTGGGATAGCTCTTCATCCAGGTCTTCTCACCTATTTTCTTGGCAGCAGTTAGTCCTGCTTCCTCTTCCTTCTTCTTCTTCTGCAATAGCTTTTCCCTTTCAGCTCTCTTTCTCTCTTTCTCTATTTGATCTTGCTCTTTGTTGAAGAGCCATAAGATCGTATCATTGTTATGTGGAGATAATTCTTCTTGAGAGAAACCTCTGGAGGTTAGGAAAGTTATCCTTTCCCTCCTGAGCTGTAGATCAGCTTCTTTTTCTTCCTCTCCCTTTCTTCTTCTAAGGCCAACCTTGCAGCTTCTTTTTTTGCTATTTTAGAAGCAAGGTTGCCTTTTCCAGCTCTATTAATTCCTCTAATGGTAGCAGGAGCACATCTTCAGTTGCAGCTTCTAGACTAACAAGTCTATCGATAATCTCTACCCTTTTTCGGTTGTTGATCGCCTCCTGGTTGGCTGCACTGCTTTGGTACTTGCAACTAGCAATTTTCCAGTTGTCAGCCTACATTTTCTTTTGAGTTTCTCCAACCTTTCTTCCTTCTGAAGCTCTTCTGAAGTCATCTTCCTCTTTCCTTTGATGTCTTTGGAAGTACTAGACTTTAGGGGTTCTTGGATGGAAGATTCAGGTTGAGTAGTAGAGATAGGAGCTGGAGTTAATGCTGATGTTAGAGCTAAAAGTTGGGTGAGAAAATCCTCCCTATTAACCTCAGATGCAAGTTCCAGGATTGTATCTGTGACTATTAGATCACCGGATAATGAGAATAGTCCTTCCGCAGCAGCAAGCTCAGCTTCGGAAGTTTGAAATTGTTCTTCCGAGGCTTTGAATTGTGCTTCAGAAGTCTGTGAAAATGCACTATATGTCCCAACTGTTTCAGTTGCTGGGCCATCAGTCCTTGTTTCCCCTTCGAAGTTAATCTTAGGTTCCACTTGGACCTTAGGTTGACCAACTTCCTTAATAGTGGTAGAAGGTGCATTTAACCTCCGAAGCTCTTGAGCTCCGAAGTAGATCACAAACATATTAGGACTTGGATAATCTATAAGAGATTCCAATAAGAACTTGTTAAAGAACCTATTGAGATCTTGGAGCATCCTTTGATCCACTTGAATGACAACTGGAGGAGGCTCAAGGAAAATTGAAGCTTGTTGCACAGGATATTTTGATCTCAAGGAAGTGAGAGCTTGACTTTGGGTTTCCTCTTGTCTTTGACTTTGTCTCTGAACACTCTTCCCTTTTTTGGTAGCATCATCCTAAGAGCTTGATAAGCTAGAGGAAGAGGTCAAGGAGACCTGAGTTGGTACATGCCTAACAGACCTCTCAATCTGTTTCTCAGCTAGTTTGGCCTTGAGAGTTTCAATCTCAATTTGCTGAGTGGCAGAACTATCCTCTAAAGTCCTAACCTTGAATTCAAGATTTGAGACTTTAGAAAGTAGGTCTTGAATGGTAAGTTGCATTCTTTACTCATCTTCTTTTGAAGAATCACGGGGAGATGAGGTAACATACCTTGTATGTTCATCCTCACCACCAGATATGGTTTCTGGGCACCTTGGTTTCCCTTGCTCAAATATGTCTCTTTCAGAGTCATCAAAGGGCATGGTTGCCGTAGATTCAGTCTCAGTGATGTTACCACTGTCCTGAGGATCCATTGAGACTCCTTTAGTAGTGGCAGCTGAATCTACATGAGTCCCCTCCACATTAGTGGGCCACACCTCAGTAAAGGTTTGCTGATAGGGGCTAGAGATAAGAGGTCTCTCTGGGCTCTGTTGATCATTGAGAGGGTGTTGTGGATCAACTTCATTGCCCTTGAGAGACATAATCTCTTCATCAGCTCCAATTAAAAGGTCAGTAAAGGATATGGAAGTGAAACCTAATGACCCGAGACTTTGATCAATGTTTAAAGGCATTGAGCCTGTGATAGGGTTGTCCCTTTTTGGTTGCTCAGGGGAGTATAGAGACTCACCCTGAGGGCTTTTAGCTTGGGTTTCGGGCTAATGGGTCTGAGACTGAGGAGACTCAAGACCCATTTGAGCTCAATTATGAAGGATGGTTGGATCGCAGGCTGAGTGGGAGCCCTTTGTTCCACTCTAGCCTTTTTGGGTAGAACATGAAAAGCTTGTTCAATCAGAGAAGATTGAACAAGGGTTAGTTTGGGACGTCTCTGATAAGTAAAGTTAATGGTGGAGAAGGTAGATTTGGCAAAGTGAGGGTAGTTGCTAGTGTGGGTTCATCACCTGTGGGGTAACAGGAATGTCACCAGGAGCCATTGGCTCAATCATACCTGGAAGAAGTGCAGTATCTCTTCCGGTGAAGTTGGTGGACATTCTCTTCAAAGTCTTGAAGATGGTTGGCCTCATTTGAGGAGCAGTCAGAACAGCTGCACAGACAAGCTTGCTTTGGTCCAGCTCGCAGTTGATTATGTGTTGGAGAAACCTGGGATACATGAAGAATGTGTCCCTTTGAAGATTTCCCAAGAGGTTAATCAACAAATCTTGAATAGTTGAAGCGGAGGCTTTTCACCAAACCATGAACTAGGCACCCAAGTTCATATGGGATTTGATCCCATCCCCCAGATTATTCGACAAGCAGTGAAGAACCACATGCAGCAGTAACTTCCATTTGTAAGAGAAGTAAATTTGTAGACAGTGACCTACTAACATCTCCACCATATCCCATTTGGAGATAAGAATTGTCCAAGTCTGCTTTGGGGAATTCCGTTGGAGCGCCCTCATCATGAAGCTCTAGATGCTCCCTGATGATCTGTTCAAAAATGACCAACTCCTGGCCACAGATGCTCGATCGAATGACACGAACCCCATTTAGGGTTTCAATCTGACCATTTGCCCAAAATTTAGACATATGGTTTGAGTAAATTGTAGGGTTTACAGTCAGAGCGGTGTAGTAAGAAGATTGGGTTAGAAAGGAGACGATGTTTGAGAAGTCAACATCTCTTGAAGAATCAAGAAGTGTGACTTGGTTATGCTGAGGGTTGAATGCCATTTGGAAAGGTGAATGGGGATGATTTGAGATGGGGTAAAGTTGGAGAGGAGAAATTTCTAGGGCAGTAAAATTTGCAAGTAAGAAAATGAAATTGAGTAGTCGAGATTATTTAAAAGATTGTGGAAAGACGGTAATGGGGGTAAGGATAAGGTGATGTAATGGTTTAGTGGATGAAATGGCAGTGGCGGTAAGGTTAAAATCAGTTAAATAATCCGACATCATTAACAAAATCATTGCTTTTTACAGTGTGGGGCCCAAGAGATTTACGTTACGCAGTGAAATCTCTCTCCGAGTGTAAAACATTTCCGAAGGTAACTTGTCTTCCGAAGGCAATTCTTACTTCCGAAGCCAAAACTTTGATCCGAAGGTTAGAGTTGCTTCCGAATAGAGAATTTGTAAGTTTCGGAAGTAGATCTAATATACAATCAATCGCTTCTTCCGAGGCCAAAAATTCTTCCAAGAATAAAGTTATCCTTTGAGAAATTTTGCTTTGGAAGATATGAGAATGTCTTCTGAAGGTTAATTTCTCTTCGGAAGGAATTTACACTTAGGAAATTTCAGAGAGAATTTCTTGTAACATGGCTTAAATTGTATTGACTCAAGACTTACATATTAAAAAGGTTTTCAAAAGAGATCAAATTAATATATGTTTATCATCCCAATAGCTGTTATGAGATACTTGAATCTTTGTTCATCAAAAGCTTTGGTAAACAGATCAGCATATTGTTCATTTGAATCAACTTTGATTAACTTGATTAGATTTTTCTCATGAATGTCTCTAATGAAATGATACCCGATGTCAATATGCTTTGTTTTGGAGTGCTTCACCGGATTTTCAGTAATGGAGATAGCACTGTTGTTGTCAATATGGATAGGAGTACTCATAAAGTTAAATCCATAGTCTAACATCTGATTTTGAATCCATAGCAGTTGAGCACAGCAGCTAGCAGCAGCAATGTATTCACCTTCAGCAGTTGATGTAGAGACACAGGATTGTTTCTTGCATTGCTATGAGATGATCCTTCCACCAAGAAATTGACATCCTCCTGATGTTGATTTCTTGTCAACATTGCAGCCTCCATAGTCACTGTCAGAGTATCCATAAAGATTGAAATCCTTGTTTCTAGGATACTAGAGACCTAGTTTAGGTGCTCCTTTGAGGTATCTGAGGATTCTCTTAACAGCAGCTAGGTGAGACACCTTTGGAGCAGCTGATATCTTGCACAAATGCAAGTAGCAAACATGATATCAGGTCTACTGGCTGTTAGATACATCAGAGAACCAATAATTGCCCTATACTGATGTTGATCAGTATCCTCCCCCTCAAGGTCAGGACAAAGATTATGGTTTCTGGGTATGGGTTTCTTGGCAGGCTTGCAATCCTTCATCTCAAATCTTTTAAGATGTCAGAGACATATTTAAATTGATTAATGAAGAACCCTTCTCTCATTTGCTTTACCTGAATCCAAGGAAAAAGTCCATTTTTTCCATGGAGCTCATCTCAAACTTTTTCTTCATAATGCTCTCAAAGTCCTTGCACATTTGGTCATTTGAGAGAACCAAATATGATGTCATCAACATAGACTTGTACGAGCAAAATGTCCTTTCCAGATTTCTGATGAAGAGAGTCTTATCAATGGTACCTCTAGTGTAGCCATTCTTCAGAAGAAACTGAGACAAAGTCTCATACCACAACCTAGGTGCTTGGTGCAGCCCATATAGAGCTTTATCTAATTTGCACACATAGTTGGGGTGCTATGGATCTTCAAATCCTGGAGGTTGGCATACATAGACTTCCCTATCTATATCCCCATAGAAATGCATACTTGACATCAAGTTGGTATACTGTGAAGTCCTTGGATGCAGCATAAGCAAGGAAGATCCTAACTGCCTCAAGTCTTGCAACTGGTGCAAAGATATCAGTATAATCGATTCCTTCCTCTTGAGTGTATCCTTGAACTACAAGTCTTTCCTTATTCTTGATGATCAAGCCTCTATCATCTCTCTTGTTTCTGAAAACCCATTTGGTTCCTATAGATACTTGACCAGATGGTAGCGGACATAGGTTCCATACCTTCTGTCTATTGAATTGAAGCAGCTCCTCTTGCATCGATTCAAGCCAGCTACTATCTTTCAAGGCATCTTCACCTTCTTGGGTTCCATCTGAGATAAAAGCATGAGTACAAGTAGACATTCCCTTGATGAGTATGTCCTCTTGTTCTCACACCCTTAGAGACATTCCCTATGATGTTCTCGGTTGGATGAGTGTTGTGAATCCTAAGACAAGGAATCACTTCCAGTTGCAGAGATAGATCCAAGTTAGACATTTTGCTCAGGAACTGGACACTCTGTCCAGCTGTTGTTTCAAAGTCATTCAATGAGGATTGATTGAATGAATGAGAAACATCATCAATAGTTGGCTGTGAAGTAGTATTAACAGTTGCATGTTCCTTCAAGATACTCCCTCCTTCTTCCTGGTGTTGTGGTGGATCACCTGATGAGTTTTGAGGCTCAAAATGTGATTCACTTGTTGAAGCTTCACTATTCCTTGATATAGTTAGACTATCGGATTCGTGAATAGTGGAAGCTTGGTGTATTGCAGCACTTGGAGAATTTGGTCTACGTCTGGGAAGCTCAAACAGTTGATCATTAGCAGTAGCATTAGCATCATTTTGAGCACCTATCCAACTGAAACATTCTCACAAGAGGGTTTAGAATAGTTTGGAAACAATTCTAAATCAAAGATGTGATCAGGTCCATTCCCCCTAACACAAGGAGTGTGCTCATTAACAACTATATTGGATGACTCCTCAAATTGTTGATTCTTAATGTTGTATACTCTGTAAGCTTTGGAGCTAGAAGAATATCCAATAAAGATAGCATCATCTGACTTTTCAGCAAATTTTGCCAAATTGTCCTTTGTGTTAAGTATGGTACACCTGCTGCCAAAGGACCTTAGAAAGCCAATGAACGTGGCCTCTTGTTCCATAGCTCATAAGGGGTTTTTCCATGGGGCTTAACTACAAGAACTCTGTTCTGCACATAGCATGCAGTGCTGACGGCCTCTGCCCAGAATGTTAGAAGTAGCTTTGAATCAGCTAACATAGTTCGAGCAGCCTCAATAAGTGTCCTATTCTCCTCTCAGCAACACCATTTTGTTGAGGAGTTCTGGGAGCACTATATTGTCTAGCAATCCTTTTGAGTTACAGAATGAGTCAAGAACGAAGTTCTTAAACTCAGTCCCTTGATCACTTTTAATTATTTTAACCTTGTGATCAATTTGATTTTCTATTTTAAGAATAAAAGATTTCAATGTTTCAGCAGTTTCATCATTAGTTCTTAAAAAGAATACCCATGTGAATCTTGTAAAATCATCAACTATCACAAGGCAATATGATTTCCTTCCAATGCTTATTTACTTGTGGGACCAAATAGATCCATGTGCAATAAGTGTAATGGGGTAGTGATAGAGTTAACAACTTTGGATTTATGAGATGTCCTGTGTTTTTTCCTTTCAGGCAAGCAACACAGTTTCTTTGCAGAAAAATTCCTTTTTAGGCAAACCATGTACCAAGTTATTTTTAGCCAATTTATTCATTGTCTTAAAATTTACATGACACATACGTTTATGCCATAGTGTTGACTCATCACCATCAGCTTTGGAAAGAAAGCATGATACTTCACCATTGGGGAAGCATTGTTCATATCAAGCTTGTACATATCCCCTTTCCTCGGAGATCTAAGAAGCACCAATTCCAGAGGAATTGTCATCCCTGGTTTGAGGATAATGCACTCATGTTCTGTGAATAGCATTTGGTGCTTTTGATCACAGAATTGAGAAACACTTAACAGATTGTATTCAAGCTGTTTGACAAAATGGACTTTGTCAACTTTTAACTTACCATTGGATATACTCCCTTTGCCAGAAATATATCCTCCGGCCTCACCTCCAAACTAGACAGGACCTCCATCATAATGTTGAAATTTTTGAAGGAGAGATCTGGTCCCTGTCATGTGCCTGGAGCATCCACTATCTACAATCCAAATGTTGTTATTCTTGACATATGGATGTCCCTGCACATAAGATGAGATTAGTCTTGATTGGAAACCCAAGCTTTATTGGTCTTGGGTTCTTCCAAAGATAATGACATAATTGAACCAAAATTTATGCATGGGGGTTCAATGGATGTTTTGAAGAAGAGGTTTGGGCTACAACATCTTCCTTGATCTTCCATTCCATCCCTTGGTTGGTCATAGAGGACGAGCTTGTTGAAGCTTTTGTAGCTTGGCATTCTTCCGAAGCTTCTTTCTTTTCGGAAGAAGCCTTCACCACCTTTTCTTCCGAAGCAATCTTCTTCTAGGATGGTTTCAAGGGGACTCTTTTGTTCTTCTGAGTCTTGACAGCTTTAGCTTCCGAAGCCTTTTTCCTTTCGGAAGAAGAATCTTTTTCCGAAAGCAGCCTTGCTTCAGAAACAAGCTTTCCTTTTTCATCACTTGAACCATTTGATATGGTCCAAATGAGAAACCTTCCCTGACTCCTTCCTTATAACATTATTTGCATAATGTGTGCTAGCAAGATTGTAGTAACAATCTTTGGCCATGTGGTTTTGCAGACCACACATTATGCAGGCAATGTTAATCTTTTGGGGATTTGAGGATTGTTGTTTCTTGTTCTTTTTATCTTCATCAGCAACTTTTCCCTTTAACTTCTGATCCTTTGGTAGGACAGGAGTGCTGGTACTACACCCCTTTCCTGAATCAGAGTTTCCAACCACCTGGAATCCAGCTGAGATGAATATACCCTTTTGCTTTAGGTCTATCTTTAGCTTGGACTTAGCCACTTTCTTGGCAGTTTTTTGGCTGCCTTAGCTCTGCTTCTTCTGGCTTTGGTGGTCAGGGTTTGATCATCATTGGTAGGGGAGGGCATAATTTCCTGGTTCTTCCTTGTGATGGTCTCCATAGTTGCATCATTCTTTGACTCATGAGAAGGTGGGTCAGCAGATGGAATCTCTTGCTCTTCAGTACCACACCTTGGTTGTCTTATAGACTCATAAGAGTGTGGTGGAGCAATTTCATTGGTTCCCAACCCTCCTTGTTTTGGTAACAAAGTTTTGAGTGAGAGGATGATGCAAGGATGGCTTGGAAGTTTTACTCGGAAATAGCATACTTCCTGGCTTGAGCCTCAGCTGTGACAAGCTGGGCTTGAGCCTCAGTCAATTTGGATATTAAATCCTTTATCTGAGTCTTATAGTTTATGTGTTCATGTTTTAATAGGGACATAGTTTTCTCTAACTCCTCAATTTTCTTTGGTCGTCAGATTCAGCCTTTTAAAGTTAGACTTCAAAACATTTAAAGACTCAATATCAGATTTAATCTCCATATTATAGTCCTGATACAATTTAACCTTAGCAATACAGGCAGGAGTACAGAGATGTTCATATACCTTATTTTCATCTGTTCCGGCCATGAGTGCTTGAGCAAGAGTCACATCATGTACCATGAAGCTCCAGTCAACTTCTTGAGCCATTGCAGCTATTTCAGTTGACTTTCTGGTGGGCTTTGGTGTAGAGGGATGTGTGGAGGCCTGTGGGGTTCCCGGGTTGGACTTGGGAGCCTTGCATTACCTTGCAAAATGACCAAGTTGGTTACAGTTGTAACATTTGGCCTTGGTTTTGTCAAACCCAAATTTGCTATTGATTGGGTTCTTGGGAAATTGCCTTCCAGTTTTCTTAAAGAACTTCTTTGCTCTGTAGGTTAGAAGAGCCATTTGTTGGACTATGTCCACATAATCCACGTCATCCGGGCTGAAACACTCTAGATCATCAAAGCAGTATTGATAATCACTTGAGTGTCCACTTCCTGAGACAAAAGCACAGCTTTCCTAAAAGGAGCTTTGCTGAGCTTGTTGAGACCTTGGAGTCTCAGGAAATGTGATGTATGGCCTAGAAGAACAAGATGGCTGCTGGGTGTAAGTCAGGTATTGTTGAGGCTGGGAGATTCTTGAGCCTTCAGCAACCATCAAGGTGTTGTTAGCAGGAAGACTCAAGGGTCTGCTTGTCTGATGACCCCTCTCACTTTCCATTTCCAAACGGTATCCATCAAGGATCCCATAGAGTTTGGTCATGGTGAGTGTATTCAGATTTTCTGTTCTCTTGATAGAGACACAGAGAATGTCCACTCATTGGGTAATGCACTCATGAACTTTCTTGTAAGGTCTCTGAGTTCATGAGCAATTCCCACAGATTGAAGGGAAGAAATGAGATCCATGCACCTAAAATATTGCTGGCTAAGAGTCTCTCCGGCAACATGGGTGAAGTTCTTGAACTGCTGCTTCAGTGAGTCCTTCTTGGAGTATTTGAGTTTGAGTACATTTGAGCAAGCACATCAAACAGTTCTTTGGCAGACTTGCAATGCTCAAACCCCACCATGATAGAGTTTGAAATTGCAGTCATGAGAACAGTCATAGCATTGTTGTCAATGTCGAGCTTCTTCCTGTCCTTATCAGAATAATCTTTAACAGCTTTCTCGATCATGGCACCATTTCCACCAGCTACTTTTGGCTTATACGGGCCATTGACAATGGATTGCCACATTTTGTTGTCTTGATACCTGATGAAGCCTTCCATTCTTCTGCTCCAGGACCTGAACTTTTCAGGGGTGATGATGGGCGCTTTGGTCATCGTCCCCATTCTACTTCAGATTTGTTGAGGGCCATTTTGAGTGAGGCATAAGGAGGAGTGAAAAACAGGTTGATTAGGATGGTAAGATCACCAATCAAGAGCCTAGGAAGCTCTTATACCAATTGCAGGATCGGGTTTGTCACTTAGACACTTGGATTTCTCTCAAACTCACTTATGAAAACACTCAACTCAGATGAAGTAAAGTCTTTTACAAGAGTTGATAATAATATAATAAGTAGTAAAGGAACACACAGAAATAATTTTTCAAGGCACTTGTATATATTACTTCTCAACTCAAGATATTACAAGACTCTTACAAGCATGATACATGAGTTACAATGAGAAACTATATATACTAGATCCTACAACCAGATATACTTTGATACCAGCTGGAAACCTAAGGCTAAAGCATATACTACAATGCTAAAGTTAAGGTATCTTAGATAAAGTATTATCTAAGATATGATAGTCATGACATGTCCATGACTTACCTTTTGTCACCAACTAAAGATGGCAACTGTACTAACATAAAAAGGTAAATAGTGGATTAAAGTATGGTCCACTACATGGCTTTTGAGAAAACGCCATGTAGTATCTCAAAGATTTGCAGCGGGGTGTCAGGGAGACCATACTTATGTCCACTGGATAATAGCAGTGTTTTCCGAAGTTAAGTTGGCTTCGGAAGAACAAGTTCCTCCGAAGCCACTATACTTCGGAAGAGGCTTCTATACTTCCGAGGCTTGAGGACTTTTGTACTTCGGAAGTTGACTTCAGATCTCTCTTTCTAAGTCTTGAACTTCGGAAGTAGGTTCTTGTCTTCGGATGTTGGAATTTTTCTTCGGAAGTAAGTTTTACACTTTGTCTTCGGAAGAGCTCTTTTTTTCCTTTGGAAGTTCCACACTTCGCTTCGGAAGTCCTTTATTTGTTGTACCAAAATCTTCTAAGTGACTTGGTTTTGGTTGCACCAGCCTTTCTAGATCCAACAAGAAGTGTAGTTTAACTTCTGACTTTCGGTGAAAGTGCAGATGTAAGTTTTGACGTAAAGGTTCCCGTAAGAGCATGTAAGATGACTGTTGAGGCCTTAGAGTTGGGCATGATGATGATGATGTTGCATGTTTATGCATGATGTGATGACTGTGCATGTTGATTTTCCTTATATGACATATGTTTATCTTTCCTGTGGCTTTACGTGTTGTGTTAATGAAAGAAATGAAGTATTAGGTAACGTAAAGTGGAAGATAATAAAAAGTGGAACATGATGAATGCATGCATAATGAACGATGAAAGTAATGAAAGTCTTGCAAGCATTGGATATCAGGACACACCATTAAAAGATGTTGGCCCAACGGTGTGCGGGTTCGCTACCTCGGGAGGATGCACATCGGCGTCTATCTTTGTGATCAAACATTTATATAGAACCTCTACCGCTTACCCCTGGTACTACGGCACCATGTTTAGCTCTCTATTTATAGACTTCGGCCACGTAGCCAAATAGTTCGGGGTGTAGCATATGGTATTGGTACGGAAGATATCAGATGCACAAGAAAAGATGCAAAGATGAATGAACGAACGAAGAAGATAATAATGATATTATCTATGTGTACGTATGAACGAAAAGAACTGTTTTAACGTAAGAAAAGTATGTTTTATTTTGTAAAACTAGAACTCATTCAGCAACCCTGACTTTGATGTGTTTCTAGTTGGCAGGTAATGATTGTTGGGGATGGCACGAGGTGGCTACTCAGCTCTTTTGGGATGGCATCTATTTATTTAATGCTTTTGTGATGTAATACAACAATGTATTTTGTAACTAATTGACGATGTATTATTTGGCAAAAGTTTTTATAATGGAATGAGATGTCATTTTTTAATGTTTCCGCTGCGATCTTTTTGTAAGACAAATGTAATTATATGTATTATGTGCGATGAGAAACCAACTGTAAGTGTCCCGGGAACGGGGCCTTACACTTTCCATTTACTTTCATAACCATACCACGTAAAGCCATAGAAAAATAAACGTACATAACAAGGAACATAATATAATCATAACCATACATAAGCATAACATCAACATACACATCATACATGACATAACATACATCATACATCACATGTGACCTCATAAAGTCAACTTACATTACCCCCAGGAACATCCCAAGTCAAAGCCTACTCTTTACATTTTCCCCAAAAAATTTCAGAATATTTTCTAAGGCATAGGCGCATAAGCACTATGTAGGCGCATGACCTACTGGGCGCATGGGGAACACTTAGGCGCATGGGAACTTTCTGAACGCATGGGCACTATTGGGGCGCATGGCCTATCACTTAGTCATTCTGGACAAATTCTAGGCACATGGGCACTATGCAGGCGCATGGGCTTTTAGAGTGCATGAACACTTAGCCAAATTCAGCCTATTCGTAGGCGCATGGGTACTATTTAGGCGCATGAAATTTGGGCGCATGGAACCACACTTATGCAGTTATGACTGTTAGGCGCATGGGTAACTAACATACACTAAAATCATCATAATTCAGCCCGAATCATCAATCTAACATGATCTAAGCTTAGTTCTAACATCCTAAGCAACAAAACATGAACATAATATCATCATAACACCCAAAATCATAACCCGCCTGCATACTCATATACACATACATATGGGTGTAAAACCCATTTAAATAAAAATATCATCACATGTATTTCCAACCCCAAAATCATGTAAAATATGTAAAAAAGGGGTTCTAGAACTCACACTTGACAACCTTCGAGTATGAATTCTTCAAACTTGTTTGCAAATGAGTTCAAACACCTAGAAACCCACCAAAAACACACAACTGAACACACATAAACATATAACCGAGACATAGGCTGTTGGACCAAAAGAACCAATGAGCCTGATCAGAAAAACCTCTAAGTCCCACAGAATCACAACAACTACTGAAGACTTGATCAACTGTTTGACAAAGTCTGAAGACTTCACAGCTGAAGACAAAGTACTGAAGACTTCAACAGCTGAAGACCAAAGTCTGAAGATCAACAGCTGAAGACTAAAGTACTGAAGACTTCAACAGCTGAAGACTAAAGTACTGAAGACTTCAACAGCTGAAGACCAAAGTCTGAAGATCAATAGCTGAAGACTGAAGTACTGAAGATCAACAGCTGAAGTTCAAGTACAAGTACTGAAGCCTTCAGAGTTTGTTACAACAGCTGAAGAAGCATTCTTCAATTGTTGTGATGGTTTCATTTCAGTAGTTTTCTTTTTTTTGTTTCAGTATTTGTAAAATGACTGAAGAGCATGTTCTTCGGTCGTTGTAGTTTCAGTAGTTTCTTTTCAGTAGTTGTAGTGACAGTTAACACTTAGTATTTTTGTAAGAAGATGTCAGCTGTTTTGACATCTTCAGTAGTTGTGTTAACTTTCAGTAGTCTGAATAATTCTGTTAGATGTCACTATCAAATGACATCAGCAGACGTCACATCTCCTATATAAGGAATGTTCCACCATGACATTCTTATATAGGGATGATTGACCTGATTGTAAGGTGACATTTTGCCACCACGAAAGCGCGTATTGAATGAAATATTGATTTGCAGAATTCTTTCTATAATTGTTTGTTCTTACTTTGAATATCACTGTATTCTTGTGAATTGTCTAATTCATTGTTTGATTTCCGCTGCAATACTCTCTAATCAATCAAACTAGATCACTGATCCTAACAATTGGTATCAGAGCAGGTTAATCATTGATCGATCTAACAATTGATCATTGAAACTGCTAATCGATATATGCATTTGATTGAATTAGCATATTTGCAAGAATCGGTTATAGTTAAATTGAATTTCTTCTACCTTCGTTTATTGCTTTCTGTTTTCTCTTGGTTCAATTTGGTCTGTTGTGTTCTGTTCTAAATCTGTTAAAACTTAATTGATTTTGGTTGAATCTGAGAATGACTACTCCTTCTAATGACCCTCACAATACCGGTTCTTCAACCAAGCCTCCGATGCTGGTTAGGACTGAGTATAACATATGGCAACGAAGAATGCTTCATCACCTATCTGTTAACAGTTCAGGTTGTTGGACATCGGTGGTACATGGTCCACATAAGCCTATGGTGAACAATCCGGAAACCAATCAAATGGTTCCGAAGAAGAAGGAACAATACTCAGATGAAGATCGGAAACTGTTTGAGATTGATGCTAAAGCCCATGGAATTCTGGCCATGGCACTGCCGAATGAAATCTATTCCGGGCTTATGCATCATGAAACTGCTCATGACCTCTGGAATGCACTGAAGGAACAATTCGGTGGAACTGATGAGGTCTTAGCAAACAATAGAGAAATCCTTGCCCAACAATATGAAACATTCTCTCATAGGAAGGGTGAGACACTGACTCAACAGTTTGAGCGTTTTTCCTGTTTGATCTCTGAGCTAAAAATGGTCAAACATGAATATACCAATAGCCAGATGAACAACAGATTCCTTAGATCACTACCTAAGAGATGGGACACATACACTATTGTCCTACGCTCCAGTGCAAATCTGGATAAACTATCTCTCACCCAACTTCATGGGAAACTACTTACATTTGAGAGAGAGAGAGCAGAAAAGGAAACTGGCATCATCAGGAAAGCTCACTGATGACTTTGTACCAGGAACACTGCCTTGGTTGGTCATGAGTAGAATATGCTGCATGAAAGTAATTATGATGAGCATATAGATTTCTCTTCAAACAGTTCAGATCATGCATTCATTGGTGTTGATAGTCACTCAGGCTGTAATAGTGACAATTTATGTTTTATCATGGATGATTTGAAAGGAATAGCTGATGATGATCTAGAAGAGATGGATATTCTGAGCCAAATGGTCTTGATTAATATCAGATCTCAGAAGTTCTACAAGAGGACTGGCAGGAAATTTCCAGGACTCTCTGGCAAAACCAAAGTTGGTTTTGACAAGAGTAAGTTGAGGTGTCACAAATGCCAAAGGCTTGGACACTTTGCAAGAGTGTAGATCATCTGGATCTAACTCCTCTGCACCCTTTGTGACTTTTCCAAGCACTAGTCCACAAAACAGGGGGCAAAATCCTGCTAGTTCTGGTCATCATTCACAACCTGCTTCGCCTGCATATTTTGTCCCTCAGGGTCCAATGTCATATCCGTATCCCTGCTATTACATGCCTCAGCCTAATCCAGTTCAAGTTCCTACTGTACAACAACCACAAGCATTACCTGAGCCTTTACCATCTCAATCACAACCTCATCACAGCTTTTTCACCCCTGGTAATGTTGACTGGAGCAGTTTACCAAATGATCTCTCTGGTACTGAGCAATTATTTACTGGTGATGGTCAACATGGTGGTGAACATCCTTTTGGGAATCTAGCTCTCATGGCCCTGGAATCTACTGAGGGTTCATGCTCCAATGCATCTTCTTCACAGGTAACCCAGGTATCCTCTGAGGCTAAGGCCAAGCTTTGTTCTGAATCTTGCATAGATGCATTTGTCTCTATTAGAGAAGCAAATGTAGCTGTAATTAATCAAAATCTAGAGCTTGAGCAAACTATTTCCAAAAGAAAAGCTGAATATGAGTCTGTCCTTAAGGACAAAGATGATGAGATTTATAAGCTTAAATGCCAATTAAATGATGAAAAGGCTAAGCTAGAGGTCATTCTTGAGAACCATAAGGAACTCAAAGAAAAACTGCAGTTACCCAAGTTGAGTGTGACCGCTGGGTGTCATCCTGCAAGGGATTTGAAATGCTGCTCAGTAAGCAATCTGCTTCGAATGTGAAGTTTGGAATTGGTTACAACCATATTGCACCTCCAACAGATTTTACTCCAAAACCAATAGTAAAATCTAAAGTGAAAGCAATCTCCAAACCACATTATCATGTGCATCATCCACAAGTGATCTCCCAAAATCACAAGATGAAATAAGGGTTGATACCTCAGCAAGTCAATTGGCTGATGGGTTAACTACTGATAAGCACATGAACCTGAGTATTTCAGATGTTGTCCCTCAAAGTAACTTAAGTACTGAAGGGCAAGTTACAACAACTGAAAAGCATTTCAAATCAGCTGAAATAAATGGATTAACTGCTGACAATGAACAGCTGAAGAACAACTCTTCAGTTGTTACAGATTCTTCAGTACTAACAAAATTACTGAAAGGAGGAAAGTACTGAAGAGCACACCTTCAGTAGTTTCCTCATCAGCAGTTGATCAATCCAAGATGAAGAATAAGCCATGTGAAATATGTGGTAAATTCAATCATCTTTCTGATGAATGTTGGTACAGAAAGGGTTCCAAACTCAACAGAGATAAGCTCATTAAAATCCAGATGGATGAAATGAAAACTGAGTTTGAGACCAAGTTTGTACCACAATCATTCCATTGTGATAAACCCAAGCCTTCAACCAAATTCAAAAAGAAGGATAAGGTTCATCACAAAACAGCTGATGGTGCTCCTCATGATAAACATCAGACTAAGTCTGTTAATTTTAAGGAGGAAATGGTGGATCACAGGAACTCATCAAACACAAGTACTGATATGTCACAAGAGCTGAAAGCTTTGGCTACAAATCAGACACAACTTGTTATGATGTTCAGCATTTGTTGGGGAGAGTTAACCAACTAGATGCACCTGTGATCAAATCACTGAAAAGGCATTCCAAGCCCAAATCCAAGGAATCCATTTCAGCACCATCTCCTTCTTCAGCTGTTAATCATAAGAAACAAGTTATGGTTGCATCTGTTGATGAAAACAGACCCAAAACCAAAAAGGTTTGGGTCTCAAAATCTAACTAGTTTTCTTTTATGCAGGTTTTTCAACATGCCAAAGGAGCATCTGGTATGTGGACAGTGGAGGATCTATGCATATGACTGGGAGCAGTTCTCTTCTTAATGACTACTCTCAAGGAAAGAAGGGATTTGTTTCATTTGGAAATGATGCCAGAGGTTACATCATTGGGAAAGGATATGTGTCTAATGGACAAATCCGGTTTGATGATGTCAACCATGTGGAGAATCTCAAGTATAATCTGCTGAGTGTCAGTCAGATGTGTGATAAAGGGCATGTTGCACTTTTCACAAGCCAGAACTGCAGGATTCTGTCTTCCCAAGTTCTGAGGCTGATTGACAAGGTAATGGATGAACATACTCTCCTGAAGGCCAACAGGATCGGAAGAGTGTATGCCTTGGATTTGTCAAAGAAGATTGATTTGAAGGGTCATCCATGCCTGTTCTCCAAAGCCTCTCTTCAGGAATCTAAACTATGGCATAGAAGGCTGGGTCATGTCAATCTCAGAAACATGAATCAGCTGATCCACAATCGTTTAGTGAGAGGTTTATCAATAAAGGAGTTCCACTGTGATGAAGCCTGCACTGCTTGTTTAAAGGAAAACAACACAAAGTCTCATTCCCTCCCATTGAAGAACCTAGGTCCACTGCCTGCTTGCAGTTACTGCACATGGATCTATTTGGTCCTGTGAGAGTGATGAGCATGGCAAAGAAGAAATACTGTCTGGTAATTGTGGATGATTACTCCAGATTCGTATGGACTTTCTTTCTACATTCAAAGGATGAGGTTGCTCAGAAGATTACAAACTTTGTGCTGTATGTTGAGAAGCAGTATTCCCTATCAGTCAAGTGTATAAGGAGTGACAATGGTACTGAATTCAGAAACCATACACTTGATGATTTTATCTTTCAAAAGGAATCAAAAGGCAGTTTAGCATCCCAAGGACTCCAGAACAAAATGGAGTAGTGGAGAGAAAGAACAGGACTTTAATTGAAGCTGCAAGGTCCATGTTGGCTGACTCTGGTTTGCCTTTGACCTTTTGGGCTGAAGCTGTCAATACAGCTTGCTATGTGCAGAATAGAGTGTTAGTAAATCAGAGGTTGATGAAGACTCCATATGAAGCTCTACATCATTTGGCTCCTTTGATTTCATTCTTCAGAGCCTTTGGATGTCCTTGTTTCATTCTCAACACAAAGGGTCAACTCCACAAATTTGATCCTAAGGTGGATGCAGGGTATTTTGTAGGTTATTCATCCACTTGCAAGGCTTACAGAGTCTTCAACTGCAGAACAAAGATAGTTGAAGAAACCTTGCATGTGAAATTCAATGAATCTCCTAAGGATAAAATTCCACAAAACCCTGTGGAGTTGTTTGATCTGGACATACTGCAATATGCTCTTATCATCAAACTCCAGCTGTTGCAGATCATGTGGATAAATCATCTTCTGCAGCAAGTCTTCCACCTGGTGGTACTGAAGATGATGATGATATCAGTACTCACCTTTTCAAGTTCAGTGACCAACTGCCTGAGTCTGCTAAACTTGATGTTCCTGTACCTTCAGCAGCTCCATCCACAACAAATGCTGATGAGATTTCTGATTCCTCTACATCGTTTGATTTGCCATCTAATACTTGGTTTCAAGAATCTGAATCAACATCTGCTGATGCTGAACCGCTACAAACACTTGCACTGATCTTATTGTGCACCAAGAGCTGAAGGATCACCCCATGTCTCAAATCATTGGTGGTATCAATGCTGGCGTCTCAACCAGAAGTCAATTGTCTAACTTGTGCTTCTATGCTCTCATCAGTCAGCAAGAGCCAAAGAACTATCATGTTGCTTTGAGAGACAATGGATGGGTGGAAGCCATGCAGCTTGAGCTACTTCAGTTCAAGAAACAGCAAGTGTGGGAACTGGTTCCTCTACCCCCAGGTAAGTATGCAATAGGCACTAAATGGGTGTTTAGGAACAAAACAGATGAAAATGGGCTTATTGTTAAGAACAAGGCCAGACTGGTTGTTCAGGGTTTTCACAAGAAGAAGGTATTGATTATGATGAGACCTTTGCCCCTGTAGCCAGACTGGAGGCAATTAGATTGTTCTTAGCCTATGCTGCATTTCACAATTTTAAAGTTTTTCAAATGGATGTTAAAAGTGCATTTTTATATGGTAAAATAAAAGAAGAGGTTTATGTGTGTCAACCACCAGTTTTGAGGATAATAAACATCCAGATTGGGTATACAAGCTTGATAAGGCTCTTTATGGGTTGAAACAAGCTCCTAGAGCCTGGTATGAGACATTATCAAATTTTCTTCTTCAAAATAATTTCACTAGAGGCTCCATAGATAAACTTTATTCATTAAGAAGGTGGATCAGCATAAGTTACTTGTTCAAATTTATGTTGATGATATTATTTTTGCATCCTCTGATCCCCAGTTGTGTGATGACTTTACCAATTTAATGCATAAGAAGTTTGAAATGAGTGCAATGGGAGAATTACAGTTCTTTCTAGGATTGCAAATCAACAAAAGGCTGATGGGACTTTCATTCATCAGTCTAAATATACAAAAGATCTTTTGAATAAGTTTGATTTACAAAATTGTAAGCCCTGTTCTACTCCCATGTGCAACACACTGGATGCAGATCAGAAAGGTAAGGCTGTTGATGAAACACTTTACAGATGTATGATTGGGTCCTTGATGTACTTAACAGCTTCTAGACCAGATATCATGTTTGCAACGTGTGTTTGTGCTAGATTTCAGGCTGCTCCTAAAGAGTCTCACTTGATTGCAGTCAAAAGGATCTTTAGATATCTGCAAGGTACACAATCTCTAGGTTTATGGTATTCCACTGGACACTCTTGCAAATTGGTTGCTTTTTCTGATAGTGACTATGCAGGGTGTAAGTTAACCAGAAAGTCAACTTCTGGTGGATGTCAATTTCTAGGCAACTGTTTGATTTCTTGGCAGAGTAAGAAACAAACATCTGTTGCTACATCCACTGCTGAAGCAGAGTACATTGCTGCTGCAAGCTGTACTTCTCAGGTACTCTGGCTTCAGAACCAACTTTTGGATTATGGCATTACAGAGACTAAGACTCCATTATTAATGGACAGTGCTTCAGCTCTTTGCATTGTCAAGAATCCTGTCCAGCACTCTAGGACCAAACATATAGAGATCAGACATCATTTTATTAGGGACTATTTTGAAAAAGGTCTGATTGATCCAAAGTTTGTGCCTAGTGCTGATGAGCTTGCAGACATTTTTACTAAGCCTTTGGATAGTTCGACTTTCCAAAACCTAGTGTTAAGGCTTGGTATGCTGCAGCTAGAATAAGTGATAACTACTGATGATCTCAGTAAATAAGTACTGATGATCATTGTAACCATATCACAAATAAGTACTGATTCTGTTACAAGAACTGATACAGTCATAACTACTGATATAAGTACAAACAGATAAGTACTGATGTCCTATGAAACAACTGAAAACAGCCAAAAAGACTGATGAGTAAGTGTTGAGGACAGTATGAAACAGCTGAAAAGCTATGAATTGACGAAAACTACTGATGAGAATTTTCTCTTCAGTTGTTTCTAAAACTGCTGCTTCATCTTAAACAACTGATGACAAAACCACGTCTTCAGTAGTTTCACAACTACTGATGACTAACACCACGTCGTCAGCTGTTTACAACAACTGATGACAAAACCATGTCTTCAGTAGTTTCATAACTACTGATGACTAACACCAAGTTATCAGTTGTTTCCAACATCTGAAGCTAAAACCATGGTCTTCAGTAGTTTTATAACTACTGATGCCTAAAACCAAGACTTCAGTTGTTTCAACCTCTGAAGGTTAATACCACGTCATCAGTCGTTAAAACTACTGATGACTCATACCAAACCCTTCAGTTGCTTTATAACCCATACCCTATAAATACCTTATCTTACAGAGCTTCATCATCTCAAACCTAACGTTCAAAAACTCAGAACCTTCTCTCACATCAATGGCGAACATGAAGCTTAACCACGACACAACTGTGTTACTTACCTTACCAAATCACCCTTCTGGACAAAGTTTGATAATGCCATTGATCTAATGATCAACTCTCCATACAAAACGGCTTTCCTTCTAAATCCTACCATTCATGACGAATCCCTCTATCAGTTCTGGACGAACGTCACCCTCATCACTGGGGAGAATGACACCGACTCTCTCCAGTCGTTTGTCAACAACCGTCATGTGGTCATCACTCCAGAAATCCTTCGCCAAACCCTACAACTGGATGATGCCACTTTCCCCACTGGGTATCCAAAGGGCACCACTGATCTATCATTTGCCCAACATGGATACCAGGGTAACCTTAGTGCCTCTACCATCCTGAAGAAGCATTTCCATGATGCGGAACGACTAATTTTTCACATGGTGAATGTATGCTTAGCTCCTAAGACTTCTTCTTGGGATCAAATGTCGACGAGGTGGCAGCAGGTATTATTCTCTATCCTTGACCAACAAAGCTTAAATTTTTCTGAAATATTATTTCTTGAACTCAAGGATATGGCCTCCAAGCCTATAGCTAACCGATGGATATTATATCCTCGGTTCCTAATGGCCATTATAGTAAACCAGCTGAAAGCTGAGGGACTTGTTGGCCTTGGAGTCCCTGCCACGGCTGTATTGCCTGAAGTATACTCCAGGCACAACTCAGACCAGTCACTCAAACTGGCTGCCAAACTGCGAAAACCCACGCAGCTGGAACCCACAGCCACCACCTCCAAATCCATTGTCCCCACCAAACCCAAACACAAGAAAGCCAAAAAGGCTACTCAGGGAAATGAGTCCCCTGAGGATGCCCCTGCAACACAAACGCAGGTTATATCTACTGGTCATAACCCCCCAGTAGATACCATACTCACTCACCCCCAACCGCTCAGGTTTCCTCTCAACAGGAGCCTGTAGCAACCATCTCTCTGGCACCTATACATCTGGAACCTTCCTCACTTGAGGAGGTTGCCATTGAAACGCACCACTCTCCCCGGGTGCATACTGCCTTCACACCCTCTCCCACTGCAACCGCCCCCAAAGTCCTACCATCATAATTGCCAAAGTGCTGACTCAGTTGCACTCCTCACCTCCTCCCCAGATACCAATCAAACTGGGATGCCCAACCATTGAGGGGGAGGACCAAAGTGCTTCTGACACCCCACAGCACAGGGGTTACCATATTCAATCTCCAAGTGTAGAAACGGAGATTCGAATTTCTGGTGAGGCTGCCACTTCTCCTGCTCTTCAGCAATGATCAGGATGAATTTGGTACTATCCATAAGACCTCACCAGAGGCAACTGCCGATGAAGGACATGGTCCTGAGGCAGGAAGTCCCCAGTACCATGACCAAGGGCACATGCTACTACTGATCTACACTCAGAGCATGTTCATCCTGATTCTATCAGGAGGTCAGGTGATTCAGTAACACTGATGATGACCTGGGCTTCTTTTATGATGTTTTAGCCCAAACACCATCCTCGAGGATGAGGTGAGCAGACTCAAAGAGCTGCTTGCCAAAATTTCTCAGGATCAAAGACCATCTACCCCTCAAAACCCACATGGCACCTTCCTCTGAAGGTCTCCCATACACAGAGCCACTCCAAAACACTCAGCCACCTGCCTCTGCTTCTGGCACTATTTCTCAGGGACAGAACCCCCTGAGCAAATAGCTGCTATCTTTCAACATTCCTTACCTCTCATCACATCAACTATCACTGATATGGTGCTTAAAACCCTTGATGAGAGGCTTCCCTCAGTTATACAACCCTTGATAGAGGATGCTGTGAGCAAAGGCTTTCTGACAATCAACCCTTGAACCAATGCAACCAAAAAGGGGAGATTCAGTCAGTGAAAGCAAAAGAAAGAGGATTGCAGATAGGAAAGAAACTGAGAAGGAGAAGGTGAAGGATGCTGACATGGAGAAAGTGACTGAAAGTACTAAAGACTTTCATGTCACATACAAGAAAAGGAAGAATGAAAAGGAGACTGACTTGGAGACAATGGTGAAGAAGCTGATGCCGAACACAGCCGATCAATGGATAACATCATTGATCAGTTTTTAGGCAAGGTCACGACACTGAAAAACTTGACTCAGAAATCAGAAGACTAGAGATTGAAGAAATCCAAGCTAGATGGGCAAGTTATGATGTGTTGGAAAGGGAAAGGCTAGAAATCATGATCAGGTTCATAGCGAAGTATCTTGGTAGATCATTGATTGAAATCAAGGCATGGTCCAGGGACAGCATCTTGGCAATAACCACCAAGATCTGTTCGTCTGAAGTATACACAAAAGGATTGGTTATTGAAGCCTTAAACGAAGCTGGTGCTGGGAGCAGGACTGAACTAGTCAAGCAATCTAAAGCCAACTCACATCCAAATGCTAGAACAGCCTGTCAAAATTCCCACACCAAACCCACTAAACAATACCTTTACCCCAAAAACCACACACCACAACCCACCAACCAACTCCCTTACCCTCAAACCCATAGCCGATGATGTACCCCAGAAGAGGAAGAGAAGGGTACTGAGGCTAGAAGAAGAAAAGAAGATAATGATGAAGATGAAGATAGGCTGCCAATCTCAGCTATTATACATTGCCTAAGGCCACAAGTCACCTCCCACAATTACTCCTGAAACTCAAAGACAAATTGTGAAAGTGAAGCTAGAAGAAGAAGAGCTTCATAACAACATGATGAGGAATTGTTGAGGAGAGTTGACAAAGCATATGCTGCCACATCTTCAATCATCAACATGAAGAAGCACGCTCTCAGGTTATACACTCTTAAACATACATTTCAATATCAAAAGGAGAGAGTGAGGATTTGGCCTGATCCCAGGGTGTCTCATAGGATTCACAAGAAAAACATTCCACAGAGATACATTGGCCAAGTGAAGAAGATTGTAGATGAAGTGATCTCACTGGTCTTTGTAGTATCACCCTGGGAAATCCTAGATGACTTCAAGAAAGCCTATAAAGCTAACCTGACCCCACAAAAGATGCTGAAAATAAAATGGTGAAAAAGGGGTGTATATAGAGGCTTGAGGAAGTTAGAAAGAATGAGCTCCAGTTGTTCTTAGAGGGTAATCACCCAGATGAATTTGCTTATAGAGTAATAACAACTGTGGAACTCAAAAATGGAAACAGGTCAAATACCTATCTGAATATTATGGGCCAGAATCACTTTTTGAAGGAGGAGCTGAAGAGCTTACCATGGAGGACAGATAACCTTCTTGAGGCCTATACAAGGGAGTCATACAGACTCATTGTTGGGAAGTAGATCTCATGGATGGGGTAACAGCTCTGTGTCCAGTTCCCCAAGACAGAGTTCCCATTCATCCTTTGCCAAACAGATCATTGAGACTTCTTCCCAGGCCTGTGCTTACATGGGTCACTTCTGAGCTGATCTAGAAGACAAAAAGACCAAATCTTTCTGCCATAATAAGTGGGACATCTTCAATAATTTAGAGGTTTTGGCTGCATTGGTTCAGGGGGAGTTTGTTGGACCAAAAGAACCAATGAGCCTGATCAGAAAAACCTCTAAGTCCCACAGACATCACAACAACTGCTGAAGACTTGATCAGCTATTTGACAAAGTCTGAAGACTTCAACAGCTGAAGACTAAAGTACTGAAGACTTCAACAGCTGAAGACCAAGTCTGAAGATCAACAGCTGAAGACAAAAAGTACTGAAGACTTCAACAGCTGAAGACTAAAGTACTGAAGACTTCAACAGCTGAAGACCAAAGTCTGAAGATCAACAGCTGAAGACTAAAGTACTGAAGATCAACAGCTGAAGTACAAAGACTGAAGACATCAGCTGACGATAACAGCTGAAGTTCAAGTACAAGTACCGAAGCCTTCAGAGTTTTACAACAGCTGAAGAAGCATTCTTCAGTTGTTGTGATGGTTTCCTTTCAGTAGTTTTCTTTTTTTTTTTGTTTCGGTATTTGTAAAACGACTGAAGAGCATGTTCTTCAGTCGTTGTAGTTTCAGTAGTTTCTTTTCAGTAGTTGTAGTGACAGTTAACACTTAGTATTTTTGTAAGAAGATGTCAGCTGTTTTGACATCTTCAGTAGTTGTGTTAACTTTCAATAGTCTGAATAATTCTGTTAGATGTCACTATCAAATGACATCAGCAGACGTCACATCTCCTATATAAGGAATGTTCCACCATGACATTCTTATATAAGGGATGATTGACCTGATTGTAAGGGTGACATTTTGCCACCACGAAAGAGCGTATTGAATGAAATATTTGATTTGCAGAATTCTTTCTATAATCGTTTGTTCTTACTTTGAATATCACTATACTCTTGTGAATTGTCTAATTCATTGTTTGATTTCCGCTGTAATACTCTCTAATCAATCAAACGTAGATCACTGATCCTAACATAGGCTGATCAGATAATCTTAAAAACACCAAATCTTACCTTTAATTCGGTCTTCTTCTTGTTATTCTTCAAATATCCGAGAGCTTCTCTGCTTTCTCTCTTTAAAACTTGAAAGAAATGATGTGTATAGACAACATAGGTGGCCATGCCCATTTTACACTAACTTTTGAAACTTTTGTTCTTTTTTGACACTTTTAACCCTTCAACTTGGGTTAAATTATGTTTCTTTCTTTTTCTTCACTCTTATTCTTTCTTTTCCGTCTTTAAAAATATTCGGGTGTAACAATAGGGAGCTGGTGGAATATGCATTAAGCAGTCAAGCTACGCTAAGAAAGTGATAAAGCTAGATGGGTTACATGAGTGTAATGATGTCAAGACTCCTATGGAATTAGGTTTGGAAGTGTGTTTTACTTTAATGGGTCACCTGTGTCCTGGAGCTCGTAGAAACAATCCACTGTAGCTCTGTCAAGTTGTGAAGCTGAGTTCATGACAGTAGCTTTAACATCTTGTCAAGCTCTATGGATGCATGGCTTGAAGAAGTTTCGAGTGAATGGTATAAAACAGTAGTGTTAAACATTGATAATAAATCTACAATTGAGTTGATGAAAAACCCAGTCTTCATGGGAGGTCAAAACACATTGACATAAAATACCATTTTATTCATGAATGTATTAAGAAGAATCATATTCGTGTTAATTTTGTAAGAGGAGAGTTGCAGAAGGCTAATATCCTCACTAAAGCTTTACCAAGGTTAAATTCCTCGAAATGAGAAAGTTTCTTGGTATTAAATATTTTTAAGATTCTTGGAATTAGAGAGAGATTGTTTGTAATAATTCTAAGATATTAATAAGTAGGGGTTTTTCTTGTTGGGAAGTTAGTGACATTTGTTTTGTATAAATACTTGTATAAGGTGGATTATCATGTATTTCAATATACATATCAAAATACATTGAGTTTAGTGTCTTCTTCTTCATTCTCTTTTATCTCTCAAATCTTGGTACCTGCTACAATGTTGCCCAGCACGTCGCAGCTTTTGCTGTTCCACTTGTGAATGCTTCATGTTTAATTTTTTTAGGTGGGTTGTTTAATTGAGTTAATTTACCATATAAAACAATTAAACAAAATAACAAATAACAATAAACCATCACTCATGTGATTTGGGTATTCTGAATTTTAAATGTGCGTGTGTATATATATCTATAAATACTAATAAAAGAAGATTTCTTTTGCCACTTGTCATCTTCGTATACCACCTTTTTGACACTTGTCATTCTTTTAAACATACTCACTTTATTTTCCCTCCAAAAGGGTATTAAAGTAATTTAAACACTCAAACAATTTCTTTTTATTCATAAAAATTAATTTAGTTAATTGATACATTTTTCTCTCATCTATATATTTTTTTAAATCAAACTATGTTTTTAAAAATAAATTTTATTAAGAAAATTAAAAATTTTATATTTTCTAAAATATTGAACCTTTTAAAACATAATATTTTAATTAGTCATTTTTTAAAATAATTATAAAACATATGGAATTTTCTAAAAGTAGTTTTATTAAAACAACTAGAATAATTAGAAACTTGAGTTTTTAATAAACAAGCTTTTTGTAAACAATAAATTTTTTAAGAAAATCTTAAAATAATTTTTTTTAAAAATGAAACTATTTAGATAAGAGATTTAAAAATAGTATAATTGTTTTATCTCTTAAACAAGTACATATATATAATTTTATACGTATCTTATATTAAAATATCGTACCGCAACTTTTCGTATTTATTACTAACTATAATCCGTTTAATAAATGAGTTTCTAGACTATCTATTTATCTATATATCTATCTATCTATAACCTATTTATTGTTTATTTACTTGAAATATCTATTCATATGTAATTATAACCATATTTTATCTTCAAACATGATTTTATCATTCATAAATTCTTATTACTAAATATTATTTATTTTATTTATTCAACCCGTGTATTGCATGGGATACTAACCTAGCATATATATATATATATATATATATATATTATATATGTATATGATTAGGTTAGTTTTTTTTGGATTATAACTTATAATAGTTTTTTTAGAAAAATCATATATAATATATATTTTTTTAAATATGTGTTTCTAACTGAATGTACCCTAGATAAAAGTTTATTTTAACCCTCTTTAGGGCCCGCTATATTTATATTCAATCATGTTTACTCACACTCACAAATACACCACTCCCCTTCTCCATTAGTGATTACTTAGAGCTTACATGTCTCTAACTCACATTCACTCTTTTCTTAGTATATTAGATGATCTCATACTAGCTAAAGTTAAATAGTTAATTAATGTGGTTTTATAAACTAAAAGTTTGAGTATTAATGTTTTAAAGTAACATAATAGAGTTCTATGTTTTATTTTTTGTACCAACCTTTAGGTCCCTTTTGTAAATGTTTTTTTAATTTTGAATATACCATTGGGACGTGTTTTATTATCTATGTTACATTCACAAAGTAAGTCTGTTGCAACTTCATATACTTCTCTTTACATATTTAACCAAATTAATGTCATTGTTACAATGCACGACAATGTTTGAAAGTTATATTAAAACTAGTATTGTATTTATGTTAAATAATTTTATGCTAGATATATAAATAAAAAATAAATTATGACAATGGTTAACCAACCATTATTCAAATGATCTAATTAGTAATAAATTCATATAAAAAGTATACTTATTATTCAAATACTAAAATTATTAAAACTATTTGATACTATCATTAAGTATTTTTTAAAAATAATAAAATAATGAACTTTTTATTACTGTTTTACAATCTAGCTTTTTTTAAGTTTAAAATAAATTGAATTTTAACTTAGAATATTATTTTGACTAGGTTTTTCCACACACGGGTTGTACAGGGATTTTTGTCGCGATCCCAAATCAAAACACCAAGGATTTTTATTTTAGTGTTACACCTTTCATGTTATGACATGAGTGTATAATACATTGTCGCATTTCTAATCCAGAACATTTGTGAATTTAAACCTTTTTGTGTTTTCATTTTCGCCAAAATGTTTCTCATCAGATCCCCTTTTGGACGTAGTTCTTGACATGACTTTCTTATCATCATCATGAAATTCACTCTCTTGATGATGAAGATGATTGATGAAATGATATATGGTACCATCTTCATAACTAACCTTGTTATGGGTTATATGATGGTTATCTTCAAGTAAATCCTTTTTAGATAAATTATATCACATCCATGACAATCTTGTTGTTCATTAAGCATATTATGTGATGCATATCCTATTTCATGATTAAGGGGTTGTAAGCTTTGCTTGGGTTCTTTATCATCATTATTCATGATATATACATCTTTGTTAGACACTTGTTTTCAATTTGAGAAACATAACTATTATTGTCATTTCTAATATCAACTATGGGATTTTTATCATTGTGAGAAACTTTTTTTATCACTTAGAGAAAGATTACTAACATAGTTTACTTTTAAAATTTTTAAATCTTCGTAAGGCTGGAATTAGGGGAGATATGTTCTTCAAATTCCTTACCGTGATAAATTTTGTAGTCAAAAAACGCTATTAGATTGAAACTATTTGGGTTCAACTCAAATTTTTAATCAGATAAAACTCAATTCCAAAAACAAGTATGATACGTGCAGTGAGAATTCATCAACAAAGAAAATGAAGAGTAATAAAAAATTGTTACGAAATCAACATTTGCAGGGAATGAACAAAAACCGTCGTAATCCTAATTTTACATTTTTTTCTCTCAAAATTTCACAGGTGAAATTTTGAGAGAAATCAAATTGTAGTGCATTTTTTATAAGATCAAATTTACAGCTCGACCCTAGCCAGGGGCTCTACACTTTGGACCTCGGCACCCTGCTCCTGGTGGCGCTGCCTCTGGAACCCTACCAAGGGGGTGTTACCCCCTAGGAACCCCCGTTGCTTAGGAGCTAAGAAGGTTTTTAATTTCGAAGATCATAATAAACTCAAACAACTGTGCACTCCGCACCTCGTTACTTGTTTGATGGATATTATGATTGAATTGATTGTTAGTCAATCCAATTACACTAAAATATCTAACATTTATCTGCTATTTTAGGGTAATCCTTGATTAACTAAAACAAACTCACACAAATAACAAACTTATGCATAAATGAAATACATGACTATTGAATTTCATCTTAGTATATTACACATTTCAAATATTCGAATATTAGGGTGTCACTATGACTTGAACTTTGCTATTGATAGTGAATACATGAAGATAATATGCATAAAAGTTTACATACTTATATATTTTAACTTGAAACTATATTTACTAGCTTTGTGTTCTTATCCTTCATAAGCATATCAAAGCCAAGTTCAAGCTTCTTTAAGCAACTAAATTTCATGCTCATATAGGTAACTAATTTCCTCTTGCACCTACATATGCAAATTTTCAAAAGAACTATTAAAAAGTTAGACTTCAACCTTTCCAACTTGCAGATCAGAACACATAGCTTGGAATGATTTTACTAATGTGTTCCAATCTCTAGATGTTAAGCTTTCCATAAATTAAATTTAGCATCTAGTGTTATACTAGATGAGAATGGGTATCTTAGCGTGAAAGATTTTAGGTGGATGTTAATACCATCCCTGCTGCCGACCTGTGCACAAGATCTCTATTTAACCCTTTGGTTAGCCACTCAGCTTCTTTACCAGCTACTACTAATAGCCTAATACCACAAACTCAGACTCTATTGTTAAGTTAGTAATGCAAGTTTGTTTCTTTGATGCCTAAGAAATGAGACCTCCCCTAAGTAGATATGTCCATACACTTGTGAAAGAATGATCTTTAATATTAGCAATCTAACTTGCATTAGAATAACCTTCAATAACAAAATAAAATCCAAAATAAGTTAAACTATAATTCATGGGTCTTTCAAATACTTAAATACTCAATTGATAGCTTGCCAGTGGTGTGTAATAGGATTACTAGTAAATCTACTAAGCTTTCCAACAACATAAGCTATATCTGGCCTAGTGCTAATTATGTCATACATAAGACTTCTAATAGCTTTTGAGTATTCAAGTTGAGATGCCGCAATACCTTTATTAGGTAGAAGTTTAAGATTAGGATTTATTGGAGTTCTTATAGGAGAATAATCATTGAAGTTAAATTTCATCAGAATCTTCTCAGTATAAGGAGATTGACAAACTGAAATACTAGTGTTCCCACACTTGATCGTTATACCAAGGATCACTTCAACCTCTCTCATGTCTGTCGTAGCAAACTTAGATAACAATACTTTTTAAGTTTTATCAACTTGACTTTCGTCAATTTCAAAGATTAACATGTCATCTACATATAAACAAATTATAACTCATTTACTAGAAGTATTAAACTTTCTATATACACACTTATCCGCTTGGTTTAGCATAAAACCATTAGATAACAAAACTTCATCAAACTATTAATACCATTGTGTTTGGTGCTTGGTTTAGATCGTATAAAGATTTTATCAACTTATAAACTTTATTCTCATTACTAGGCATAACAAAGCCTTCATGTTGTTTTATGCAAATCTCCTCATCCAATTCACCATTTAAAAATGTAGTTTTCATATCCATTTGATGAATCACAAGATTATGTATAGCTGCAAGTGCTAATAACAATCTAATAGTAAAAATACTAGCAACATGATCATAAATATCAAAGAAATCAATACCTTTTTCATGTCTAAAGCCTTGGATAACCAATCTAGCTTTAAGTTTGTCTATGCTACCATCTACCTTCATTTCCATTTGAAAATCCATATACACCCCAATGGTTTACATCTAGGAGGTAAATCAACCAGCATTCAAGTATTTACGTGCATAATGGAATCCATATCATCTTAGATTGCTTTTTTCTAGAATGCAATATCTCTATAAGCCATAGCTTCACTATAAGTCTTTGGATCCTCCTCAATATTAAAAATATTGATATTGAGATCTAATCTTATTCCTCGATCCTTCAACCAAATAAAGTTGAAAATCGTCACCAAAAGACTTCGCTTTTCTTGCTCTTGTACTTTTCCTAGGCTCTATACTAGTGGAAGGTACATCTTCAATATTAGCCGAGTTGTTACTAAATGTGTTATCAGTTTAAGAAACTTTCAAACTAGAAATCAAGTCCTTTGGCCTAGGTATAGAATTAAATCTTTTTTCATCAAATATTTCATCTCTTGACTCTATAACCGAGTTTACAGTTACATAATCATTAGGTTTTTAGACATATAACCAGTAAGCCTTGGAATACTGAGCATGCAATACAAAGAGCTTTAATCAATCCATTTTGATGAAGTTCTACCTCTTGTTTATAAATTTTAAATTTATCAAA
Source organism: Flaveria trinervia (assembly GCA_025506515.1). NCBI lineage: Eukaryota > Viridiplantae > Streptophyta > Magnoliopsida > Asterales > Asteraceae > Flaveria > Flaveria trinervia. The sequence continues at coordinate 57,124,728 of CM046458.1, forward strand.
TGATTCATCCTTAGCATGCAATTAATAAACATAACAATTTTTAGAGACATCGTAAATAAATGTAATAACATACCTTTTATTACCTAACGATGGTGTAGCATGCAAGTCACATAAATCAGTATATATATGAGATCTAAAACTTTACATTCCCTATTAATATCTTTAAAAGGTTGTCTAGTTATCTTAGTCAACATACATGTCTTGCATTTTTTTGTTCATGTCAATAGAATGGATTAAACTTATTTTAGACATATCTTTTAACCTTTTATAATCAATATGTCATAGTCTAGCATGTCATAATTCTAATGTGTTCATATTATTACTAGAACTTGTTGAAGCCATACAAACAGATTCATTACTAAAATAAATATTTAAATTTAATACAAACATACCATTACATAGATAATTAAATTCAACAAAGATATCATGTCTTGACAAGATATACTTGTTATTTTCCAACACTTGTCATGAAATTAGTTATAACTTGAACCATTGTATCCATCTCTTGTCTAAAAACCGACCATTACACCAACTCAACTTTAACCATACTTTTCTTCATGACACTCTTTATGAAGAAGTTTGCATTGTACAACCACCAGGTTGCATTCCTTCTTAGTTTCTAAATCATGTTTGCCGACTTCGTAAATCTTTATATGACTTCAAACAAGCTCCTAGAGCTTGGTACATTAAACTCACATCCTTTCTTCTTGACTTTGGTTTCATAATATATTTGGCAGATGCAATAAAAGTTTACCAACAAAATGGTCACCTTTTACTTCATGGTATACGTTGACGACATCATGTTCTTATATCCTATACTTGGGTTCAAATATTATATATTTTGGTGCTTAACAAGGTAAAAATTAATTTGATTTTCACTGACTGAAGTTGAATAAAAAGCCTTAGCAAATGCAGCGGTGGAAATTTCTTGGGTTCGTAACTTGTTAAATGAACTTGGCATTAAAATCAAATAACATCCTACATTGTTTTGTGACAATACAATGGCAACTTAGTTATGTGCAAACCCCACACCCACGGATAAAACACCTTGTGATTGACTACTATTTTGTTAGAGAATAAGTCACAGATGGTTCTCTCAAAGTTATACATATCAATTTTAAGGATCAACTAGCGGGTATTCTCATCAAACCTTTGAGTCGCACCCGGCTCCTACACATGTTATCCAAGATTGGTCTCACCGTTGAAGCCTCAATCTTGTGAGGGCGTATTAAGACTACACGTTGTTGACGTCACCATCAAGTCAACTATACATATTTTTAAGTTACATATTTACCTTGTTTAAATTATTATATCTTTAGTATAGTCAACGTTAAAACTGGTTAGCTTAGATTTCTCCTAATTACTTATTTACTATGCATTGAATGTGTCTAAGGCTATTCAAATTATAAACTAAAAGACGGTTAGATGCGGTTAGATGTTACGTCTGGATAAGGAGGTCAAAAAGTCTTTTTCAATGTAAACGTTTAAGTATCATATAGGAAAACATGTTAAAAGATTGTATGCGTGTAGTTTGCATATGTTGATGTATATAGGAAATTTAACTACCATGAAAATTGGTATAAAGAATTTTGTAAGGTGAACCCAAAACTCATAATTATTTGTAACAAGTGTAATCATGTGCTACTTAGATATTCTTAATGATAAACATAAAAAAAATCGAGGGAACTAGGTGATTTCTTACTTGTATGGATTTATTGATGAAAATTGTATAACTTTACTTGGAAAATAATTTTTATACTCCACCATTTGTATTGGTCAATGTATAAAGTTAGTGAACTACCTAATTATACATGTGACTTATGTTGATCGACTTGAAGAATATGACTAAGTAAGATTTGGATATATAGTCTAGTAAGTTTATAAGTATCGTGGGTCATTATGAAATAAACTTATCGTGTCTGTCATATTGAACTTTTGGAGAGTTCAACAAAGTTTTCTTATAACACTAACCTATATTGTTTATTTTATCAATAAGAATCTCACATGTTTGTATTTGGTTGTTCATGTGAAGCTTATAAGGATGTACACCTATAGTTGGATTGCTTTGATCCAATCATGCTTAACTTTGAACTCAACATCTTTCATGTTAATTAGCGATGTGGAATTCATAAGGTCTACTATCACCCCCGCTATGAACACATCATCCTTGTTAGGTTTGCTAGAGTCGAGGATGTTTTGAATTCTGCTTCACCTAAGGTGTCCGATTATCCCATTAATGAGTTTGCTTAATCTTGAAAGACACAATAGTTGTTTTAAAATCATTTATAAAATTTGGCCCCACATACTACTTAATATGATATACTTTTTCCACTAGGATTCATAGATTTGTTTTTGGTCATCCAAATGAAAACTTCTCAAAAGTCACTCATCTTAAAATTGCTTTAATCAAACATGTTTAACCGTGGATCCTCTTTCATCCATGGTCAATCTGTCAAACATACGTCGATGATATTTGAGATGGGTTATTACGTATGAATCAAATATCTCCCATGTACATAAATAATGTGAGATTTTACCCAAGGTGTTATATTTACCAAGTCAAAGTCTTCTTAGGGTCTGAAATTTGTAAAACCTTTTATATATTAAATATATATACATGTAGTATAAACTTATAATAATCTCATAAACAAAGCCAATGAAATTTTAATTATTTTGGTCTATTAAACCTTATTTTAGAGCCCTTAATATTTTAAATAGTTCCGCCTAATTATCATCGTATTATAAATTATTTATATACTAGTTATTTGATTTACATTTTTTTATAAATCGTCTTGCTCTGGACCCAGGGTTTTTGGGAATTCCCGAAACCGACCGACCCTGGTTACATTTACTTATCAAGTCCCTAGATGGAACCAATATGCATGTTACGCTAACCATGACTTGGTCAATCCAAAGTGATACTTTTATGTCAGCTATTAGGTACAAATATCAAGCACTTAAGTTAGGGTTATAAATATTATTGAAGGATATAAGTGGTTAGGTACAAATATCAAGCACTTAAGTTAGAGTTATAAATATTATTGAAGGATATAAGTGGTCTTCAGTGGACCAGAACTAGCTTATGAGTCAACACCAGAAAGTCTAGTAATGAGATATGGTATATATCTTTTAATCACTTTGTGGATTTTGAATTCAAAATTGAACATATCTTGTGGACCATAAATCAATGAAGAATCATATCCACAGTTAAATCTAGCTAGCTCGGCTTGTAAACGAGCTAAACACGTTTCGCTTGGTTTATAAACAATACGAGCCAATTTCGAGTGATTTTTTCAAACTTCTTTCAAACGAGATTTAAGTTATGAGTTATTTAAACATTTGTAGATTAATTTTGACATGCGGATAACATATATAATTAGGTATTTTGGTTAAAATTAAGGTATAAACTAAAATTTGTATATTTATGTTATTACATAGTGACGAGTAGACTAACCAAAAACATTTACCATTCAATAAGAATTATATATATGCATATATATATATATAATTAAAATTAAATAACTAGAGCGAAAATCGAGCCAACTCGAGTTCACACAAGCCGAGCCAACTCGAGTTCACACAAGCCGAGCCAACTCGAGTTCACACAAGCCGAGCCAAGCTATCTCCGTTTGTAAACAAGTTACTCTCAAGCAATTTTTTTGATCTTTTTTTCAAACGAACTTTGAGCTATTTGAACTATCCAAATACAAAACGCTACACATTCGATAATTCAAACTACAAAGACATGTTCAAACTATAATTGTGAAATTTCTTTTTTCTTATAGACACACATAAAAGTCTTTACTCTACCCTTAATATCACTAAACATTAATACAATAATATTTATTGAATCCGTAGCTAAAAAATAAACAACTTATAAATCATACTTCTAAGATTCTCATAGAGATATGAGCCAACAATCTTTGGATTTGAGAGTAGATAATTTATGACATTTAACATGAAGATAAGTTTAAGTATCACTTGATATAATACGTTTTAAGTGGATCATATGTTTTACCACAGTACGTATTTGGGTAACAAAGTTCAATTGGGTCGGGTTATTAGCGTTATTCGTGTTAGCGGACTTAAAAGTAAAAAAAAAAAAGATAGAGATATGATAAAAAGGGTAATTAAGATATTTCACATTGCGTCCAGTTTCCAAGAGATATAGATAGAGACAGAGCTCCATTACCAATTGTAATTGTGTCTTTTCTCTTCTCCTCTTTTGTGTGTTTTAGTTTATGAACATCAGCCTTCGTGCTGCCCTTGTGTGCGATCGGATCCTCCAGTGATCCATCGAACCAATAATCTTTTTGGAATATCAAACCCTAGCATTTTCCCCTAATTACTTTTTCCGTAATCAATCCCCCAATTTTGATCCTCTTTTTACCTTTCAATTCACCGTCGTCGATCAACTCATCGACCTACAACCCTAATTCGACTCCCATACAATCAATCGCGTTTGCAATAGCTTGTTGTTTGAGTGTTTTTGTTCCGAATAAAACCCTATGGCTGCCTCAAACGTTCAATCTGGTGACGATGGGCTCAACAGCCCTACTTCGCAGCGTGGGGTTCAATCGCCGGAAGGGGTTTCTCCGGTGTCGGTGGCGGCGGTTGCTCCGGCTTCGCCGTCGTGGTTTTCGGTGCCTGAGCATGGTGGTAATGCGTCTTCTGATTGGGGTTTGTGTAAGGTGGTGCAGGAGACGGTGAGTTCCTCTGATGATTCGGGTGCTGAGGGTCAGGGTGAGGGTTCTAAGAAGCCTGTGTGGAATAGGCCTTCGAATGGAGTTGTGGATGCTTACAGTCCTGTCATGGGTTCGGCTTGGCCTGCCCTTGGGGAATCGACGAAACCGACGCTTAAGTCGTCCTCGTTTGAGTCGTTGAAAGCCCTTTCGGATGGTTCGTTGTCCCCTGCATTACAGGTAGTAGTGACATACTGACATTATCATTTTTAGGATGCAAATGTTGAATGCAATGTAATTGATTGTTTCATTTGAGTTGAAACTTGAAACATATAGCACATGCCTATAAATTTAGGATTTTTGTGGATAATAGGTCTCTTTTGCATCGGAAGTTATCTAGATCATGCTTACCCTATACATTACAATGTACAATTTTGGTTTAGTGTGACCTTAATAAGTGAATTGTCCAATTGGTATGGAGGGTTTTCACCTTTGTTTTTGATATGATGACTCGTATATGCTTCTCTTTTGTGTGTATGCTTGTTACATTGTAGGTTACAGGAAGTTCATCTCCATCCCATAAAAAGGCGAGTGCCATTAATGTGAGTTCTACCTCAACTCCAAACCATGTGGCACCTTCTAGACAGAGATCCTCGAAGCGAGGTGGTGGTAATTCTAGTGCAAATGTATCAGCTAATGGGGTGGTTTCTCAGTTGCCAACGAGCCAGGAGTTGGTAATGGATCCACCAGATAATACATCTGGGAAGCGGGGAAATGCTGCTGAGCAGCCGTCTCCAAGAGACCATGCGCATAGGGAGCCACAAAAAGGAGGCTTTGTATCACATTCTCACAGTGGTAATGATCACCATCATCAACGGGGTTTATATAGAAGGGGTAATGGTGGGCAGCATCCACGGGGAGATGGTTCTTATCATCACAACTATGGAGGGAAACGAGATCATGATCGTGCGAATCAGGAATGGAATCAACACAGTAGAAGCTTTAATAACAGAGATACACACTTGCAATCTCAAAGGGGTTTCTCTAGGGGTTATATACGACCCTCTGTACATACTTCTGCCCCATTTATTCCTCCGGCTATGCATGTGCCACTACAACCTTATGGCACCAACATGATGTACCCTGGTGAGGTTTTCTGTCATCTAAAGTAATGCTATTAACCATGTGGCTTTGCGTGATGTTTAAATCCTTTTGCAGATGTGGCATCTCCTGTAATTTATGGTCCACCACCCTTGCCTTTTGGGGCACCATTACAGCCCCAACTGTTTTATTTTGCTTCTGATCCCATGTTGAATGCAAACATAGTGAGCCAAATTGATTACTATTTCAGGTACATTATTTTTAAATGGTAAACAAATGGTGTTTTTTTTATATTACTAGAAATTTCTCATTTATGGTGGTGCCAAGGATTTGATATCTAGTGTTTCACTGCAGTAATGAGAACTTGGTCAGAGATACATACTTGAGGCGTAACATGGACGAACAGGGCTGGGTTTCTGCTAGACTAATAGCCGGCTTCAAAAAAGTAAGTATTGAAGAATAATTGTGTTGATTTCTTCACTTGTATTGTTGATGCTTTCTTCTATTCTGGTTTACTTATATGTGCATTTCTGCATTTTTTTTCTATTTAACCAGACATTTGTGCCTCTTAAGTGTTCAAACATCATAAGCGTGGTGTCTGAGCAAAATTTGTTCTAAATTTTACTTGTTATAATGTATATAGAGTAGGTATTAGAGCCTATCAGTCTTTTATAGATGTGCTTTTTTGGGTTTTCTAAAAATCTTCTCAACTAAAAAGTACAAATTCTTTTATGTATCAATTAATTGATAGACACTATAATGTAACATAGTTTATATTAACTGTTACATTTGAATGCTTTGTGTAACATTATTTCAGAACCATGTTAAGTGACTAAAATGTGTATAAGCTAATGGATATGATTATGGATAAGTGTTTAGAACGGTCTGCTGATTTTGTTTGTAGAAGTGAAATGGACTTTAAACTTATCTTGTGTTACCATACTGTTGAAATTGCCTTCTTTATTTCTGAATGTACCCATGCAACTTGATTACTGTTCTTCTATAGTGTATCATGTATGTGCAAGCTACATTATTAAATTAACTAACAGCATCAATATCGTTCCTCTAACCAATGTGACATGTGTTCTCAACATGTGTGCATGGTTTAATCAGTGTTGCAAAAATCGCGACTAGCCTCCGATTAGTCGCCGGTAGTCGCTAATCGGAGGTTAGCCGCTTCGATTTCACCAAATCGGAGGTGCTAGGCGGTAGTCGGTCAAAATCCGTCAAAGCTGGACCAAATCGTCCTAATCGGTGGTGGTGTTCCGGCGATGATAACCGCCGGATTTTACCATTCCAGCGCTGGATTTGTAGATTCCGGCGAGGATCTGCCACCGGAATGATAGAATGCTGCCACCGGTGATGGAAGGGAACGGGATGTTCTAATTTAGGGTTAGATTATTTTATTAAGTTTTTGGATTTTTACATTTAACCCCCTCAATATCCACCAATTTACAAATTATCCCCCAAACTTGCAAATTATTTCATAAAAAAGTATAAAATTATATATAAATTTGCAAAATTATACATAAAAGCCTGATCCGATTAATTCCGATTAATCCCGACTAATCCCTATTAATCCCTAGTCCCCACCTCACCGCCGACTAGTGCCTAGCGATTTTTACAACACTGGGTTTAATGGATTTTTGTTTGCTAATATTGAAGGCAAACAGTTGTCATCTCAAGTAATTTCTTAAACCATTGCTGGTAATTCGGTGTTACCATGTGCATTTACTTCTTTGAACTGGTTAATACACTTTTAGATATACATGTAATCTTGATTTGATAGCATCTTGATCTTTTATGTACATGAGTGTTGAAATTTTTAAGTTATGGGTCACATTTTAAGTAGTATAATTTAGATAGCATTTCTGTGTTTACTTGTTTAGCTCTATAGCCAATCTTTGAAGTGCCATAAATATCTTATTGGATATCATTGCAAATGTGCTGTACAATCTACACACCCTTTTTTGGCTTTTTTTAATGCTTTTGTAGTGTGATGGACAAGGGCATACATGCTGACAGACACTGGACTGCAAAGTTGTAAATTGTAATCATTAACTTGTGTTACTGTTTCAGACAATCAACATGAGACTAGAAAATAAAGAAAAAAGACATCTGAATCAAACCAACTGAAATAACCCTATATTGCATTCTTAACGCTTTAGGTTTTGTAGCACATTAATTATAATTGTTATTCATCAGACGTTACGTTCCTATAGTCCCTTTCTTCTCCCTCCTAGTAGGAGAAAATCTTTCCTGCTAGCCTGAAGACGTGGTCTATACATTAGCATTCTAGAACATGATCCTTTGAATGACAATGCATAAAGGCTATAAAGTAATAATTATAAAACTATAATTTCAGTCAAAGTAAGTTGCAATGAGGATTATGGCATATTAATAAGTAGCTGGCTAGCTGCATCTGTTTTGGTGCTCCTGATCTCTTTCCATCACTTAGTCACTTGTATACTTACTCCATATGTACATTTTCACTCTTTCTTGAGGAATTCTGGCTAGTTGGATGGATGGACTTACTACAATCTAAAGTTTCTTTTCAAACTTTGACCTTGAAGTCAATACTTGGTCTTCACTCTCTTATGCATAAAGAAGTTCATTGTGTTGATATTGCTTAAACTTGACCTGCTACATTCAGTTCATCTTTGGTTCTCAGTAAAGATAACATGATGTTTTGTCCTCTTACAGGTTTCCTCTTGACGGATAATATTGCGCTAATATTAGATGTTATGCGAACTTCAACTGTTGTGGAAGTGCAGGTATGGATTATTGGCACCATCTCACTTTATCAAGCTTTTGCTAATAACTTACATTAGTTTCTCATGGTCACTCTTCATAATCATATGTTCTATGGTATTTTTAGCTCCATTTTTTTTCCCAAAGAAAAAAAAAATAACTTCCTATTGTCCTTTACCTCATAGGGTGACAAAATGCGGAGGCGAAATGATTGGATGAAATGGATAATGCCTGCACCTGGTCAATATTGAATCCGTCAAGTCCACAGGCCAATCATGAAGGGTTGCTGTCGCAGGTTCAGGGTCTTGCATTGCATGGGCCAGCTTCAACAAATCAGGTCCCTGTTGAGAGTCAGTTTAGCAGGTCGAGTTCTCAGGAATTCACTGGAGGTGAGGAGACCGTTGGTGTGACTAGCCAACAGGCTGGTTTTGACCATGCATCGGCAGCTTGACGCTTATAGCTGAGTATATTAACCAAAACTCGTGTTTTGAGAAGAATGGAACGGAGTATGATGATCTGAGAGGCACATGGACAGACCAAAAAAACCTAAAAAAACTTCAAAAAACTCCCAAAAAAAGAAGAAAGACTTTAATAATGAATGGAAGAAACACCAAAAGGAAAAAGATTATTATGACATGAGTATGGGTTTGTTGGATTTAATGATTTGTTTTCTTTTTTGGACCAATGTTTTGAAATTATCTGTCCATTGTGGTTCTTGGTTTATGTTTTGAGTTGTTACTGGGGAGAATTTTGTGATTTACCTCCCCAATACCAGACTTCCTGTTGCTATGGCTTCATTATTGCCTTTGAGGTGATTTGGACTTGTCAGATATGATCAAATCATATGGATGATATTTGATTGTGTGCTTTTATTAAGTTCCATTTGAATATGATAACCTCACTTTTACCTCCCTTGCATATATGTTACACTTTTAATGGTGTTGCAGCTCTAATGTTTTTGGTAATCGTGAAAACCTATAATAGAAAACGTATAGGGTCCTATCAATAACTTGCATTTTATGGGATTAACTAAAACACAACTTGCTCCTGACTTGTGGTTTTCAAGCATATATGTTATGTATATATGATGTCTAAATTAGTTTGCAGCAAGTTACTCGCATGGCCTTGTTGCACCTACAGTCAAAAGCGACTTGAAGCATCCCAGTAGATTTTGATTGGTGGAAAGAATAGTGGATGTTACATTTGCATCAATGGAAGAGACATCCACGGGTTTGAAGAGGCTAGTGGATTTTATGAAGTGATTAAGGTGTCTAGGGTATGTTTAAGTTCAACCAACATTGGGGTGAGATTTTGGGAATGTTCAAGTCTTAGTCATATTGGTGAGAATCTCCCTAAGACCAAGTACCTTAGACGTAAGACTTCGAATTTGTTCCATGAATTCCAGTTAAGTTAAAATTTGATCCTTCATCCAAATGAATGAAATCATTAGGATTCCAACTACAAGTAACTATAAATCGTTTTGATACAAGAGTACAACAGATGTGCGTCTGGTTTTTGGTATTAGGGGCTTTAAATTTGTTCGTAGATCATTGTTTGTGGCTGCATAAGGGGTCTTATTGAGTACCATCTTTCTTTCAGGTATCAACAAATAAAGTCAAACCAAATAAGACCTGCTAATGCATTCACATATTTATTAAGACTCGAATACATATAGGTCTTTATGCTTGTTAGGGTGGTTGTTAGAGAGCCATTTACACAACATCCTATGTGGAAGGTATTAGAGAGTAAGAGAGACTGAAGTAGTGTCTTAGGTTTTCACATCACGAGATTAATTGTTATCTGTAGTTGGTTTTAGTGTCAAAACCAACTATTTATGCAATTGGTAATAGGTCATATTTTATGAATTGTTGTCCTCTTGGTAAACATGTCACACTTGTAAATGGCGATAGATTAAGGATTGCTAGCTTTGAGAAGTAAAATTTTGTTGGTTCACATGTCAAACTATAGTTTTGACAGATGTTTTGTTGTATATCAAGTCTAACGAACCATAACCTATAAGTTTTGACTCTTTCACGGTACCCCAAAAATATACATTTGAAATCTCTTGGCTCAAGTTTACTTGGACTTACATGAGCATAGGAGAACCAAAATAATGATATGTTTTATTGTGTTTTTTTTCATTATTATGTTTTGCTAAACACTGTGAATTTTAAAAAACCACATTGGTGACATTACATTATTGTATATTTTTAGTTATAAAATAAAATAATATGATACAATAAATTTATATAATATATAGAAGACAATAACAAAAATAACATGAAATTGTTTAAAACGTAAAATATAATAATGAACACATATAATAAATATTGAAAAGTATTTGACACAATGATCTAGCGTGTTTGACATAATAACAAGGATATCATTTTCACTAAAAACAATAAAATGACACATGTTAAACCCAAAATCATTCTGTCTTTTTAGATTTAATATTCCATTAATTATAACTCTATTATTGTATTATCGTTATACCATCATATTCTTTTAAATATGAATAACTTGATTTTAACTTTGAACATGATTTTAATTAATTAATTAATTAATTAATTAATTAATTAAAGTGATTAAAAAGATGGTTATGAAAACTTGATTCATTTAGTAATTCTTTTATTGTTATGAGTTATGGATAACCAAGTAAAATTGAGAAAATAAGAGTTATATTTGTTATATTCAATTTACATAATTTAATTATTTATAAATGAAGTATGTGTGTGTTATAGTTTTTCTTAATAGTTTTAGGACAGTTAACTTTTAAACATACTCCTAATGTATACATTATGTGTGTTATAGTTTTTCTTATAGTTTTAGGACAGTTAACTTTTAAACATACTCCTAATGTATACATTATGTCTATCATAGGTAGGAGAAAACAATTTATACTTATTTACTTTACCATAGGTAGGAGAAAACAATTTATATAACTATAGATCATATTTATTTAGGGGCTGTTTGACAGCCTCTTAATGGTTCAGATGTCTAAATAGTTCAACACTTAATGGTTCAGACTGTATGTTTCGCGAGCAAATGTCTAACTGGTTTAGACACTTGCCTCTGAATTGTTAAGCATTATACTAGTGCTAAATGGTTAAGATATCTAATGTTGAATGGTTAAGACATCTTATCTGAATTGGTCAAACATTTGCATTTGTATAGTTAAACGATATACTAGCTCTTAATGGTCCAGACCTCTTAATGGTTTAACACTTAATGGTTCAGACTTCTTATTGGTTCAGCATTTATTCATTCAGAAGTTGTCAAACAGTCTCTTACTCAATAATATTATACATTTAATATATTTTGGTTAATTCCAAACTTGTTTAGTAAACAAAAAATAATTATGGCTCGGTTGAGTAATCAAACAATGAAACAAATTTTACTCATTTAGTCATTTAATTAGTTAGTATGTTATAAACACGTGCGCTTGAATTGATAAATTTAATTAAATATATATTGAAAAGAAAAAAACCATTAATGTGTATTAGTGTATGTAATGTATGTTATTATACATATGTATGTTTTTATCACTTTAGTAAGAATTTGTAATGATTTACCCTCAAATTCAACTATCAGGATAAATCATAAAACATGAATATTTAAGAATATCCATCTATAATAGCTAATTAAAAAACCTCAACTAATATAAAAAGTATTTATACTCATATAATACTTTTAAAAAAAAAACCAATAAATTTAAGAAAGAAACATAATTTACTTGCTTATATAAAACATATTTATACTTATAAAACATTTTAAGAATAAAAGAAATAAAAAATAAAAGAATAGAAATTATAGTTTCTTAAAACGATACCTCATATTCATTTATGATACAAATTAAATAATAACTTCAACTACTATAAAACATATTAATACACATAAATCATTTTTTAAAGTACGGCGTTGATGATGTGAAAACAAAACAATGAGTTATATAAATTATTTTTTATATTCATAAAGAAACAAATCTAGAATTGTTAATTTCGTTATTATGATTTCATTTGCAAATGAATCTCGTATATAAAAAGATAATTTTTCATATTGGAAAAATACAGTTTTGTAACTATATTAATTTGTATAATTATAGATGATACATTAATACTACAAAACAATATATTTAAAATTATATATCAACTTCTAATTTTGTTTGTTAATTTATAATACTCCATGGTAAATGGATTTATGAGGGCTTTATGGTTTATAACTATGCAATTATATTTAAATTAATGACTAGATTTGGAAAGAATACTAATTGGTTGGTTTTATAATTACTAACATATTAACATATTTTTTGTTGATAAAGTGAATAATTTAAAAGTGAATATGATGTAAAACGTGTCAAAGTTTACGTGACGCTTAGCTTTACAATCTATTTAGGTATCATGTAAAAAAAGTTATTTTTATAATAGGTTATAGATTTGTAGTTTTATATAATTTTAATTGATTACTAAATTAAAATTACTTGATATTTTGGTTATGATTGCTAAAAACATGATGTAGACATTTATGTAATATTGTAAAAATTAAAATAAATATTAACCAAATGTAGTACAAAATGTATAATGAATGCCCTTTTTCATGCCCCGTTTTAGGATGGTTTATAACTCATAAAACGTAGAGGTTTACCTTTAAAATTTTGATTCAACCAAAGGGGTTAATGTGAAACATTCATAATCAAAATTTACAAAAAGTAAAGGCGAGAAATTTAACGAATTATTTTCCAAAATATTTTTTTGAACTACAACTTTCATTAAAAAAAGAAGTGCTATCAATAGACTAAGCACTACAAAAACGATACATTAGAAATTAAAGTCAATTTACACCATGACTCGCAATTGAAGAAATCAAACCTGGATCTATTTGATACTAGGGCTTTTGTTGCTGAAGATTGTTTGATCCAAGACATATAAATCATCATTTTTCTTCTTTATAAGTTGTCTTCTCCATCATCGGATATATCCATTAAAACTTGAAATTTCTTCTTAAACTTTACACTAATTTTGAAATCTCATTAAAATCTTCATTTTTCTTCTTTATCTATCTATTTGTCGATATCATGGGTGCCTTTCTATGTATTTGTGAAAGAATCTGCCTAAAAAATCTAACAATTTCCCGCTACTAACATGAATTTCAGTTGGTGTCTTGCCCCCACTGAAGTACATATAGATCCGTTCTTGTAGATTTCTATATCATATGTGAAAACTAAGAATGGGATGTAGGTTTGGAATTTGTTGTGGAGCGTAGTTTGATTTTGTTGTTAATGTTTACACTTTCTTCTTTGCTTTCGAACATCTCTAAAGTGTTGGATCATAACGTATTACTTTATGATGTGTTTAGATTAGGAATAGAAATGATAAATGGTGTTTGATTTATAGTTATGCGTATATTGATTGAAAACAATATACATCTATAATTTTAAGAATTAGTGAGGAGTTTAGGAATTAATATAACAATGATCGGTAAACAAAAAATGTGAGTAGACGATTATGACAACAATAATGTTGATGCGAGCAATAGAAATGATAGAGAATGATAGATGACAACATGGTGGCATGCTAGTTGCAGTGTTTATCGGTGGAGGTGAGTTGAATTGGGAGATCGGAACACCGACGAAGGGTTTAAAAATAAAGTGGCATAATGGTAGAAGCCTCTTACTTTCACCTACTTCAAAAATTTATTGTATCTTCATATGTTAGTGACCATAATTTTTTCAAAAAATTGAGCCTTAATATTTAGTCGAGACAATCATCAAAACAAGGGTAAACTTTAAACCAAAATTTTAAAATAATCATACAACATCATTAATTACCAAGGCTTTTATAAGTTAATTTTCTTGAAGTAACTTTTAGGGTCGTGGTTTCACAAAATATTAGGTGTATTAGTTTTATATTTTTCATGAATATATCTAAACAAAATGTACATAACTTGAATTATAAAATCATATATTAAGATCCTTAAAGCACATTTTGTGAAAGCTTTTGAAAAAAAATACATGGTATATACAAACTTGCTAAACACAACAATGCACAACTACACAAGCTACTTCGCCGCAATGCATCAAATCAATTCCACAACACTACCGGGTATGTTTGGCGTTACGATAGATGAATAAAGATGACACAACGATCAGGAATATAGAATGGACAACAGTGTACGTCTAGTTTAATAATAAATTAGATATGATAAATATTATAATTGAATAATAATAAATTATAAAACCTGTTTATATAGAGTTGCATAATGTCACAAAATGATTTTTCAGCTATTATGTGGCACTAAGATGTGTTTTAAGCAAGTCTTACAATCAACTTTGGTAGCGAATACAAGAGTGTTTTAAGAAAGAGTATGATCGCTTGCTAAAGAATACAAGAGTGCTTTAACATGTTTTTGTTACTAACGTGGGAGAGTTACAAATGAGGCATCTTGTCCCTATTTATACTACTACTTGGTTGATTTCAGACTATTGTATATATAGATACATCTATTCAATATTTTATATAAAAACCTAAAGATTCCTATCAAAACATCTAGTCTTCTTTGCTTTTCTTGAGCTAACTCTAGAATCCTTCATCGTAGCTCTCTTTTAGACCCATTTCTAGATATTCTATTTTGGGTCTTTTTTCTAGTCTTCCTTTGTAGCCCGAGGTGATATATTTTCTAAAGGGAAATTTTAGGCGTATGATGAGGAATTTGGAAGAAATCGGACCAAATAATAACTTTTGGTCAAAATGTCACGGTTTGAAAACCTAGAGGTGACGATTATATCAAAGTATCACTGACTGTTGACAAAAGTATATTGATAAAAATCTATGGTTCTGAAACAAAAAGTTACGATTTGTCCTAATCGTGATAGTTAAGATACGAGGTAAGTACCACTTTGAACCGTCACGATTAGGCCAAACCGTAATGGTTTCTCACTCATTTCATGGTATATGCACAACACATTCATGTTTTTTCTTATAAAAATGATATTTTTTATAAAGAAAAAAGTATAGAATACTATACTCAAAACCATACATAGTTATAACACAAATATAAAACTATACTATAGATATTAAAATTATAAAAAAAGTATAGAATACTTTACTCAAAAGTCAAAACCATACAACTTTTTGAATGATATTAATTACTATAGATGTTAATTTTTGGTTTTGTGTAAGTATTCTATATTTTTTATAATATTAATATCTATATTAGAGTGTTTACTTTTGTGTTAATTTTTGGTTTTGTGTAAGTATTCTATGTTTTTCTATACTTTTTTATAAAATTTGAATATTTAAAAAACATGTATGTGTTGTGTATATACCATGAAATGGGTGAAAACCGTCACGGTTTGACCAAACCGTAACGGTTCAAAGTGGTGCTTACCTCGTACCTTAACCGTCACGGTTAGGGCGAATCGTGACCTTTTATTTTAGAACCGTACATTTTTATCGGTGTACTTTGGTCAGCATTCAGTCTATACGTGACACTTTGACCTAGCCGTCACCTCTAGGTTTTCAAACCGTGATATTTTAGCCAAAACGTGACGGTTTGTTCTGATTTCTCTCTGAAAACAACTGCGATGTCCCCAACACTACCCTTTCTAATACTTCTGGCAGCCATTAATCCACCTTTAATAGCTTGGGGTTCTCTAGATACATGGCATGATGACTAATGACAAGAGGGTGAGAAAAAAATAATGCTCTTGGAAACTATTTAACTCATATTTGGTTCCTTTAGACATTTTGTAAGGAAGATAAACAACGTTAGGGTATTTTCATAATAGTAACCACAAATCAACGCTTGTCAACTAGCCATAGGGTTACATATGAAAAATGTAGTACGAGATAAAGATATTTAATTACAAGATTGTTGGATATGATTCGGAGAAATTTAGAAAACGAAAAGACCAATTCTGTCAAACCAATGGCTCTATAAATCAATGTGTAGTAGTTGATAATAACAGCCACTAGCTTTGATATATAGTTATGTTAATGATTAACTAGTTTTTAACCCGTCGTACGTTACGACGGCGTTCACTATGTGATAAAGTATAGATTATGATCGGTCGACTCGTTTCCCAACTAAGTTTATGTCAAAACGTAGAGTAACTTAAATTTATACAATTAAATGAAAACATATTATATTTGACCCCTCTTTTTTCTAATCAAATGTATGTTGAAACGTAAATCAAAACGTATACAAAAAGCACGTGTTGACGTCGTATGCGATTTGATAAAATATATATTACTGGTTCGTTTATTAGTTACGTCAAAACATATTTTATATCGTCTAACGAAACATATTATATTTGACCCAACTCGTTTCCGAACTAGACTTATGTCGAAACGTATTTATAATATCAACTGAAACGTATTATATTTGACTAGACATGTTTTCCAAACAATAAACAATTAAAAGAAAATAATAATTGTTCATCTAGTTTAAATTAACATATATATAAAATAATATCATGTTATTTTATTAATTTAACTAAAATGCTAGAAATGAGAAAAGAACAAAAACGAGTGGGATTTGGGTTTCTAACAGTCCACGTATGGTTTCTAAATTAAAGTTCCTACCAACTCATCTAAGAGTTCATTTGGTTTAAATTTCAAGTGATCTTATTTAAACTGGACAAAAAACTCATAATAATATATAATTCCTCAATGATTCCGAATGCCAAAGAAACAAAAAATATGAAACATTAAATAAGGGTAGATAATGGTTATTGGCGAACATTCCGAAGAGGGTGACCATTTGTAGTCATTGGCGAAGCATACAGGATGGAGGGGGGAGGGGGCACTGATCGCCTCCTCTACATGAATGTTCAAGCCCCGTCACTGTTTGTAATTGTGTATGACCATAGGCTATTGTTACGAAAGCCCTACTGAATGGTGGTACACAATGTACGTTTTTACTTGAACCATGCATAATTGTTTGCCTACTAATGGTGATGGTTTGTATACTCTAAAAGGGTTTATTCTCCTATAGGCAACATTGATGCATGAAAATATGTATTGAAGTAAGTAATTGTTGTTTTTATAAAACTATAAAGGTACTTGTTTTCTAAAAAGACATAAAGGCATTTGTTTTCTAAAAAGAAATAAAGGCATTTGTTTTCTAAAAAGAAATAAAGGCACGTTAATATGAATCTACAGTGACATAGAAGGATGATACCTAAAAAACACTCTAAAGTATGTGATGACCGGTGTAAAGTTTGTAAAGGTTTTATTATGACCTTAAGGGCCTAACAAGTGAAAGGGTGAAGTTATAATATGTGATGGAATAGCTTAATGTGATTATTATATGTTTTCCTATTTTATGTTTGTCACATCCTGGCGGAAGCGTGAGATAATTATTTGGGTGTGACTTGTCTGTACAGAACTCATTGATTAACAAAGTTTATCAGATAGCATAACAATATATATCAAAATAGACATAACATAATTCACAAAGTGATAATAAGGTTAGGATTACCTTAAATCTTGATAGTCAAAATTTGATCTAATATAATCCTATTACATCATAATTTCTAACTGCTACATCTTCAGTAATGGTGGAAATGAGTGTCTACCGATATGCTGAGATCATACATATTCACAGTTAGATTCACACAGACTTTCCCTATTATTTCTCCCCAACCGTTATACACATCAAAAGAGAACATTAAGCTGTTAGACATAATGAATTCTTGAAAAAACATACTCAAAATAATCAACATAATGTTAGTGAATTCACAGGTTTATCTTACACAAAATATTATTGATGCATTATATCAACCAAACCTTACTTAATAATCAGATCAACCATACTGTCATAACATAATTCTTAAATCAGATAATAGCATCACAACACTCATCCTGTTGGTGCAGGAAATTATTTCCTAAGTAGCGCTACCTATATTATCCAACGGTTCCACATCCGATTAATGGTTGTAACATAAATAACAGTATAACTTACAAATTGCATCAATTATAAAAATCAATAGTATGATTTTTCCTCCAAAAGTTTATAAAAATCAAAATGGAGCTATAAATCTCACTTTTACTCTAAGAGTGGACCTATAAACAAAAATTTTATAGTTTAGAAAATACAAATATTTTCTTCAAAATTTTCAGTACCTAATATATAATGAAATTTTTATAATAAATGGGTCTAAACATCATACATAACATACTAAAGTTTCATATTTTATTTGTTTACAGTTTATTTTTTATAATTTTTATAATATTCCAATAATTGTTAAAAATACCTTCTGGTTTCTGAAAATTCCCAAATTCGATCAAAATATTTGGCACAATATTTATAACTCTATAAAATTTTCCCAAATCTTAAATCATAGTAGAGTCAATTTTTATGATTTTCATCATTTTACTAATATTTAGTAAAAATATCAAAATATGTCCAAAAATTCTTATTTTTGTACAGAATGTTTTTTCTCAGCTTTTCATATTTCCTGTAATTTTCTCATAATTTATTGCAAAGTTAAAGTATTTTTCCCGATTTTCATGTGGCAGAAACTTTCAAAATTCATAACTTATTCATATCTTTAAGTTAGGTCATGAAACGTTTTTTTTAAATCCTATAATTCATAAGAGTTAACATATAATTTTCTCAACTTTATTCCAGCTTCAGTTCTTCCAGCATAAATTTTTCCTTCAATTACTAAAATAATTTATATAAATTATTTCACTCATAGAAATGGCATCAAAATTTGCAGAACTATATTTCTTAATATTCTAAATATATTTTCAATGTTTTTTCCCACAATCATAGTCAGTTACATGATAAACTGAATTTAACTAGTTGCACATAGAATTTCTAACCCTTAATTGATAATTTTCTTTATATAACTTTTGATTATCAAGATTTACTTTATTTATTTCAGATTCTTAAAACCTCCTTATTGACTTTTAAATAAGTTTGATATGTTTATAAGATTCATGAAGATCTTGAATGTTAAATCAAAAGGGTTAGTCATATGTGTTTATTCAAACACATATATAGCTTTTGTAATCTTAACTAGTGATGATTTAAGGAATGAAACCTTGATTTTGACAGAAGGAGAGGATGGTAGCTTCTTTCTTCTTTGATGGGTCGATTGAGATGAGCTTGAATCTTCAAAGTCTTGTTTACTTGCAACCGAGAACTTAGAAGGAAGAAAAGGGTAGTATATCGTGACCGTAGTGAAGATGAGGGTGATATTTGGTTGAAGTAACCGAGAGAATTGAGATGGTGTGGTGTAAAGATGATGGTGATCTTCGGGTGTGGGGTGTCCGAAAGTTTTAAGGGTGATGTTGGTTTGTGTGTGGTTTGTTTGAAGGATGATCGAGAGTGATATTGTGACCGGATATATGGTTGTGGTTAAGGGACCAAAGATGGTGTTTTACATAAGTTTTTATTAATGAGAAGTAATTATTATGGCTATACTAGCCTTGGTGAGTAAGTCATGTATGTGTCAAGTTCTCCAAGCATTAGTGGCAAGGTAGCGGCCACATATGGAGGTTGAGGTGTCCTTGGCCGATTAGGGTGTTAAGCATCATGCTTAACCGGATGGTTAATGGCTTTAAGGATCCGAGATTAACCTTAAATGGTGCTTAGTTTTGAGGTTTTGGTGTATAAGATTTATTTTAGTTTTGTTTTGATGCCAAGTTTCTTTGATGTTAATTTGTATTATGGGGTTTGATTGGGTTGTGTTTTTGTATCATTTGATGAATGATAAAGTTGTAACATTTGATCACATAATGTTTGGTATCTAAAACTTATAAGTTTGGATACATGCATAAGTAAAATTTTGTGCATTCATACGTGCAACACATATATACACATAAACACATAATATATATGTATATATTTATCCAAAGATGGGCACATGCATACGTAAGACATGTATGTAATCATGCATTCGTACAATTTTACATATATGTGCACATAAATATTCATAATTTATATATATATATAAGAACACATAATAGAATTTATTCATAAATTAATTTTGCCTAACCTTAATTTTGAGGGTCGTCACATTCTCCCCCGTAAAAATAATTTCGTCCCGAAATTTACTTAGGAGATAATACCTAAAGTTGAGGGGAACTTACCTGGTTACTGATTTCCAATAGGTGGGGATAATTTCTCAAAATCTCATCTTCTCTTTCCCAAGTATATTCTGGACCTCTTTTAGCATTCCACTTAACTTTCACTATAGGAATCTTATTTCTTCTTAGCCTTTTCACTTTTTTATCTAATATGGTCATTGGTTCTTCCATAAAGTGTAGTTTCTTGTCTATTTTTATCTTTTGAACTGGAACTTTTAATGTCTCATCTGCTAGATATTTTTTTAGATTGGACACATGAAAGATGTTGTGTACTTCATTTAATTCTGAAGGCAGATCCAGCTTATATGCTACTCAACCAATCCTATTAGTGATTTCAAATGGACTAATATATCTAAGATTTAACTTATTTCTTATTTCAAATCAAACTATGCCTTTTGTGGGTGATACCTTTAAATAGACCTTATCTCCAATCTGAAATTCCAATCGTTTTCTTCTTTTATCAGCATAACTTTTCTGACGATCCCTGGTAGCTTTCAACCTGTTCTTAATTTCAAGAATCTTATATGAGGTTTCTTGTATCAATTCAGGTCCTGTAAGTTGTCTATCTCCTATTTCATCCCAACATAGGGGTGATCTACACTTCCTTCTGTATAAAGCTTCAAATGGGGTTGTTCCAATACTGGAGTGATAACTATTATTATAGGAAAATTCTATTAAAGGAAGATGTGTGTCCCAGTTTCCACCAAAATCTAATACACAAGCTCGTAACATATCTTCCAAAGTTTGAATTGTTTTCTCACTTTGACCATCTGTCTGTGGATGATATGCTATACTCAGATTTACCTGAGTTCCTAAAGCTTTTTGTAAGGTGTGCCAGAATCTGGATGTGAATAAACTATCTCTGTCTGATATAATTGAAATAGGTATTCCATGTCTGGATACAACTTCCTTTATGTAAATTCTTGCCAATTTCTCCATTTTATAATCTTCCCTGATTGGTAGGAAATGTGCTGATTTTGTTAGCCTATCCACTATAACCCATATAGTGTCATATCCATTTGAAGTTCTTGGTAATTTGGTTACGAAATCCATAATTATTGATCCCACTTCCATTCTAGAATTTCCGGTTGTTGCAAGGATCCAGAGGGTTTTTGGTATTCAGCTTTTACTCTTGAACAAATATCATATTTGCCTACAAATTCTCCGATCGATTTCTTCATACATGGCCACCGGTATTGGCTTTTTAAATCTTTGTACATTTTGTTATTTCCTGGATGTATAGAGTACCTTGATTTATGTGCCTCTTGTAGGACAAGCTTTCTAAGTATAATATTATCTGGTATCCAAATTCTTTCTTTGAATTTCAGAACTCCATTTGTGTCTTCCTTTAAATCTTTAATTTTCCCTTTTAATGTTAACTTATCTTTCTGCTAAGCTTCGCGTATTTGACTTATCAATTCGGAACGTAATTCCATTCTCATACCGCGTACTCATAATGGTTTTGTTTTTTCTTTTCTACTTAAAGCATCAACTACTACATTTGCCTTTCCTGGATGATACTTGATTTCACAATCATAATCACTTAGTAATTCTATCCATCTCCTTTGTCTCATATTTAACATTTTCTGATCAAATATATACTGTAAGTGATGTTGTCTAAATTATACATGTTAAATATAAATATCCCTAGGCTTCTAGTAAATTTTAAGTAGTTTTGATATAATTTCATTCACATTTGGTTCAAATTCGTATTTTATAAGTTTTAAGATATCACAAACTCTAAAAATATGATTTCTAATAAAACTTGAGACCAATAAATAATATTCTAAATATATATCTCATGTTAATTTGTATAATATATTTAAGTTATTGTCTAAAACAAACAAATAATAAATAAATAAATAAAATAAATTGTTCATATATGAACTTCTAGTCCACGTGGGTTGGATTAAAAAATAAAAATAAAATAAAAAAAACTTGTTTTGTATGTTTGGTGAAATTTCAAAGCAGGCTTTTGGTTCTAAATATTAAAGTCAAAAAAAGAAGCCTATTAGAAGATTTTGAGGTGAAGATAACAATTAACGTAAGGGGGAAACATACAGTGGTGGACGGCAGAAAGTATTGACGACAGAATTTGAAAAGAAAAAAAGAATTTCATTAATTTTCATTCAACTTGAAGCTTGTGAGTGCGATTAGAGATCAATCTTGAAGCAAAGAGCAAGATCGGAGAGGAAGGATTGAAACATTCAAACATTAATAATCATTCGGTTTTGTCTCGCATTCGATTATTTTTCTTTGTTTCATTGATTCTCTCATTTATGTTACTAAAGTTTGCAAATCTATTATCGTTTTTAATGTTTATAAACGTTATGAGTAGCTAATATTTTTAGTACTGCCTAGGTTGGGATGAAAACTATTCATGTTTTGATTAAATATTTGGTTTTGACTTCGTATATTTGTTTATTAATCTTAGAACTTGATTATTGTCTCAATTAAATATGAACCCGTGTATTGTTTTATACTTAAATGTTATTGCCATGCTCGTGTAAGTTTAATCTAGATTGATTGCGTGACATCTAAATTAGGCTCGCACGTTAAAATTAATTACTTAGTGTTTTTAATTTTAAGCTTTGATTAGAGATAATCTTAGGAGTATTGGTTGTGATTTGATAGTATTTTTCAATATGCTACCTTATCTAAAACCTAGGGGTGATAGATATTGCTTAAAACCTCTTACCCATTGCTTGTTAGGTTTAGATTTTGCGAGAACGTGTTTTGCCCTTCATTCGTGGTGTTAGTGTCTTAGGGTATTTAATTGGATTTAATCAAGTTGTCCTTTGTTTTAGGGTTAGAAAATATAATCTTAAAGACACTGTGGTAGAAAACCTAGGGGTGATATTTCATTAGACATTTTAATAAACCTATCTAGTGCCTTACACGTGTCTTTGGTTTTCTTAGGGAGTAGCAACATACCTAGTTAACCCTAGATCCGTATTTTTAGAGATAGCCATACGAGTCGTTACCTTTATGTCATTACATGTTAGTTAGATCCATGCCTAGGTATTTATTTAACATATTTGATCGTATTCAAGTTTCAAAGTTTGAATTCTTATTTGATTATTTCTTTCGTCGTGTTTCCGTTAATTAATTTTAGTCAAATTGTTTGTTTTGTTTATTACTATTAATTACTTAAAATATTAAAATTAATTAGGTTAGAAGTCGACAAAGGTTTATTATCGAGAGTCACCATTAGTGTCCACGGATTCGATATCCGGACTTACCGAAACTTTACTATATCATGACCGGTACACTTGCCGTTTGTGTGAAGTTTAGTTGGGAATTTCCAATTTTTTAAAAACTAATTTGTGAAAAACGCTTTTATAATAATTTATATATATTTTTTTCACACATCAGTAAGCTTTTATGATCTGTATATATTGTACACCTTGTGCCATACAGATAATGTCTCCAGATTTTAAGTGCAAATACTACTGCTCCTAATTCCAAATCATGAGTAGTATAATTCCTTTCACTACCCGTAAGTTATCTAGAGGCATAAGCTATTACCTTATTCCTTTGCATTAGAACACATCCAAATCCTTGACGTGAGGCATCACAATATACAATAAAATCATCAGTCCCATCTGGTAATGCTAAAATAGGAGCGCTGCATAATTTACTTTTTAATAATTCAAACGCGGCCTTTTGTTTTTCTTCCCACACATAAGGTCTGTCCTTTTGGGTTAATTCTGTAAGTGGTTGAGCTATTCTTGAAAAATTTTCTATGAATCTCCTATAATATCCTACCAATCCTAAAAATTGACGTACCTCTGTTGGTGTCTTTGGATCTTCCCACTTCTGAACAGCTTCTATTTTTGCGGGATCTACTTGTATACCTTCTTGATTATGATGTGTCCAAGGAATTGCACTTCCCTTTTCCAGAATTCACATTTTGAGAATTTTGCATATAGTTTTTCTTTTCTTAACGATTCCAAGTCAACCTTAAGTGTTGTTCATGATCCTCCTTGTTTCTGGAATAGATTAAAATGTCATCTATAAAAACTATGACAAACTTATCTAGGTAGGGTTTGCATATCCTATTCATTAAGTCCATAAATGCTGCAGGAGCATTAGTTAATCCAAATGGTATTACAAGGAATTCATAATGACCATAACTAGTTCTGAATGCAGTCTTTGGTATATCCTCATCTTGGATTCTTAGTTGGTGATATCCTGATCTCAGATCAATTATTGAAAAGTAACTAGATCCTTGTAGTTGATCAAACAATCATCTATCCTAGGTAAGGGATATCTATTCTTTATAGTCACTTTATTGAGTTCTCTATAGTCTATGCACATCCTGAAAGTTCCATCTTTCTTTTTAACAAACAGAACTGGTGCACCCCATGGTGATACACTAGGGCATATAAATCCTTTGTCCAAGAGTTCTTGTAATTGATTCATCAGTTCCTTAATTTCTGTTGGTGCTAAACGATATGGTGCTTTAGCCATAGGAGTGGTTCCTGGTACTAATTCTATTTTGAATTCTACTTAATGATGGGGAGGTAAACTAGGTAATTCATCAGGAAATATATCAGGATATTCATTAACGATAGGAACACTTTCTAAGATTTCTTTATTTACTTGGGTGTCAACAATATGAGCTACAAAAGCTAAGCATTTCTATCTTAAACATTTTTGTGCATTCTTACAGGAAATTATATTCATGGCACCTCTAGGTTTTTCACCATATACACATAGTGTTCCATTAATCAGAGGAATTCTTACCATTTTCTTGCCACATACTATTTCAGCCTGATTTTTACTTAACCAATCCATTCCCACAACAATATCAAATCCTCCTAGATCAATAGGAATCAAATCTATATCGAAACAGTAGCCATCTAAATTTATAGTACAATTAGGAATAATTTCACAGGCTTTAATTATCTTTCTATTAGCTAATTCTATCATATATTTTTGATTTAGCTTTTCTGAGGTTAAATTAAGTAATGGTCTAAATGTGTTTGACACAAAACTACGGGTTGCTCCCGTATCAAATAGTACGGTAGCGTACCGACTGTTTATAGGAAATGTACCCGTTACAACCTCTGGTTCGTGTTGAGCTTCTTCAGCTTGTATTACAAAAGCTCTTCCTCTAGGGTTGTTTTGGTTGACCGGAGCCTTACCCTTCAGGTGTGGACATTTGTTTCGAAAGTGATCTTCGTTTCTACATTAATAGCAAACTGGTTTTGGGTTAGTGGGGCTCTTATAGTCTCGGGATATATGTCCTTTTTTCTTGCAGTTGTAACAAATTACCATTGCGCAATTACCCTGATAATATCTTTGACAGGTACTGCATCATGGCTGGTTTGTGGTTACTTCTCTCATGTCATCCCTAAAAAGTTTCGGGTGGGTTGTCGGGCTATTCTTTTCTGGGAATTGCCTCCCAACCTTCCTCTGGAGTTATCATCATTCCATTTTCTTTTCTCTCCTGATCTAGGGATACTTAAAGATCCGTTTCTTATCATTTCGTCAGTCAAGCTTCCCTGATAGGCTTATGACATCTTGGAAAGTTTTAGGCATAGCAGATTTTACTAATCCTCTTATTTGTGGTACTAATCCCCAAATAGATCTTCCTATTCTTTTCGCTTCTGGACCTACTAGGTGAGGTACTAACCTTGAGAGTTTATTATATCTATCTGTATATTCTTGATGTGCTGCTCCTTTCATTTCTAGTGTTAAGAATTCAGTTTCTAATTTTCTATTTCATTGTAGGGACAATATTTTTCTATTACTAAACTTCTAAATTCATCCCAACTTAATCCATTCATAACATGCCTACCTTTAGTGTGCATTTCTATTTTCCACCAGGATTGTGCTTCTCCTTTTAATGAATGCGAAGCAAACAAGGTTTGTTATTGTTGGCACAGTTACTGATTTCTAATGTTGATTCCATCTCGTCCAACCAGTGTAGAGCCTGTACAGCTCCGCCTTTACCATCAAATTCCCAAGGCCTACATGACATGAAAGCTTTATAGGAGCATTCTTTTTCAGTTATAGTTCCTTTTTCTCGTTGTCCTCTCATGGTGTCATTGATGGGTATTTCATTACCTGGTGTTGTAGTTCCAAGGTTTAGGTTTTGTTGAAGTTGGGTTACTAGTATGGGTAGAGCAGCCTCAATCTGCTGTGTTACTATTCGTGAGATTCTATCATCTTCATTGGGGTTTATGTTTGCAGGAGTTTCTTCTCCGAGTCGAGTTCTAGGTCGTCCAACTCGCGCTGTTCTTCTTACGAGCTGTGTGTTTCTTCTTGGCGGCATGATTTTTCTATAGGTAACTGTAGTCAATATATAAAAAATATATATTTAATTTCTTAATAGCATTTTAGCTAACACTTAACAGACAATAATTTCAAACACAAAAGATATATTGCATATAAGTTCTTATTAAGGATTTTTGCATATTAAGTTAGAAAGTAAATTCTAATTTCCCTGAACCTATTTCTATATTCTTGAAAAGATGTTTCTCTTGGGTGTCTTCAACTCTTTAACATCCTTCTGAATATTCCTAATTTGCTGTTGGATTTTCTTAAGCCTTTTAAGAGTCTATTGGTTTGTCATAATTTGTCTTTCATTTATCTTTTGTCTTTTGCTTTCTCTTTCCTCCTTCTTGGAAGAATCAACATTTTGTATTTCCGCATCCTTATCTTGCTTAGCTTGGAACTTGTTTCCATGTCGTACCTTTTTCCTAGGGGTTTTAATTGTATAGCCTCCTACTGTTACTGGTGCACGTCGGACATAGAATTTTGGTTGATGGTTATTTTCAATTTCAGTTTGAGGAGTTTCCATGACTTGCTGAGGTTCGGGTTTAAATGTTATTTCTTTATAATTGTTATGGTCTGAATACTCAGATGAATCAGTCTCAATGTGGTAATTATCAGTGTTCATAGCTGCAAAAAGACATTTATAATTTTGAGCAAAATGGTTAGTCACTTATTTCCACATAAATAAATCTTTTACCTTTAAATTTACTAAGAGGTAATGTTAGAATATTCATGAAATCACAAAAATTCACGTATACACATAACATACATATATGAGCTTATGGTTATAGTCTAGGTGTTTTATAAATACCTACTTCTCTATAATCAATGGCTCTGATACCAAATTGTCACATTCCGGCGGAAGCGTGAGATAATTATTTGGGTGTGACTTTTTTGTACAGAACTCATTGATTAACAGAATTTATCAGATAGCATAGCAACATATATCAAAATAGACATAACATAATTCATAAAGTGATAAAAAGGTTAGGATTACATTAAATCATGATAGTCAAAATTTGATCTAAATATAATCCTATTACAACACAATTTCTAACTGCTACATCTTCAGTATCGGTGGAAATGAGCGTCCACCGATATGCTGAGATCATACATATTCACAGTTAAATTCACACAGACTTTCCCTATTACTTCTCCCCAGCCGTTATACACATAAAAAGAGAACATTAAGTTGTTAGACATAATGAATTCTTGAAAAAACATACTCAAAATAGTCAACATAATGTTGGTGAGTTCACAGGTTTATCTTACACAAAATATTATTGATGCATCATATACAACCAAACCTTACTTAATAATCAGATCAACCATATTGTTATAACATAATTCATAAATCAGATAATATAGCATCACAACACTCATCCTGTTGGTGCAAGAAATTATTTCCTAAGTAGCGCTACCTATATTATCCAACGGTTTCACATCCGAATTAATGGTTGTAACATAAATAACAGTATAACTTACAAATTGCATCAATTATAAAAATCAATAGTATGCTTTTCCTCCAAAAGTTTATAAAAATCAAAATGGAGCTATGAATCTCACCTTTACTCCAAGAGTGGACCTATAAACAAAAATATTTATAGTTTAGAAAATACAAATATTTTCTTCAAAATTTTCAGTACCTCATATATCATGAAATTTTTTTAATAAATGGGTCTAAACATTAGACATAACATACTAAAAGTTCATATTTTATTTGTTTACAGTTTATTTTCTATAATTTTCATAATATTCTAATAAATTGTTAAAAATACCTTCTGGTTTCTGAAAATTCCCAAATTTGATCAGAATATTTGACATAATATTTAAAACTCTACAAAATTTTCCCAATCTTAAATCATAGCAGGGTCAATTTTTATGATTTTCATCATTTTACTAATATTTAGTAAAAATATCAAAATATGTCCAAAAATTCCTATTTTCATACAGAATGTTTTTCTCAGCTTTTCATATTTCCTATAATTTTCTCATAATTTATTGCAAAGTTAAAGTATTTTTCCCGATTTTCATGTTGCAGAAATTTTCAAAATTCATAACTTATTTATATCTGTAAGTTAGGTCATGAATTTTTTTTTTAAATCCTATAATTCATAAGGGTTAACATATAATTTCCTTAACTTTATTCCAGCTTCAGTTCTTCCAGCATAAATTTTTCCTTCAATTACTAAAATAATTTATATAAATTATTTCACTCATAGGAATGGCATCAAAATTTGCAGAACTATATTTCTTAATATTCTAAATATATTTTCAATGTTCGTTCCCACAATCATAGTCAGTTACATCATAAACTGAATTTAACAAGTTGCACATAGAATTTTTAACCCTTAATTGATAATTTTCTTTATATAACTTTTGATTATCAAGATTTACTTTATTTATTTCAGATTCTGTAAGACCCTGTTCCTGGGACGCTTACAGATGGTGATTCATTGCACGTAAAACATATACATTTTATTTATACATCAAAACATTGCAGCGGAAAACATAAAACAAGTGTCATTTCATTTCATCCTAAAAACTTTTGCAAAATAATGCATCATTTGTTGGTTACAAAATTATATCGTTGTATTACATCACAAAAGCCTTAATTAAATAGATGCCATCCAAAAGAGCTGAGCAGCCGCCTCGTGCCATCCCCAACAACATTTACCTGCCAACTGAAAACGTATAAAAGTCAGCGTTGCTGAGTGAGTTTTAGTTTTATAATAAAACATACATCAAATCGTTATTTATTTCTTTTCAAGCCCATACTATACATTTCATTCGTTCGTGATCATACATCATACGTACCTACAAATAATATCATTATTATCTTACATTACGTTTGTTAGCGTTCATTCATTACATCTTGTGACATGTACAATACCCCAAACATTATGCACGAAGCTGGTTACTAGGCCTGAGGTCTATCATAGACCCCGAACATTGTGCACGAAGCTGACTCCAGTACCTGAGGCAAGTACATTCACCGTTCATCTTTTTGTTTTATTTCGGATCAATGCTATAGGCTATACCCCGAACATTGTGCACGAAGCTGGTTACTGGGCCTGAGGTCTTTCATAGACCCCGAACATTGTGGACGAAGCTGACTCCAGTACCTGGGGCAAGCGGAAAGGATTCCATACGTGTGGTCAATCACAAGGATTGGACCCCAGTGTGACCTTTCTGGGGTAGCTAACCCGCACACAATTGAGCTAACACCCTTCATTGGGTGTGAACCTCCATACGTTTGCTTGCAAGACTTTTTATGTTCATTCGTTCGTTAATGCATGCATTCATTCATCATGTTCCTCTTTCATTATCTTTCACTTTACGTTACATAATACTTTCGGTTCATTCGTTAACATAACACGTAAAGCCATGGAAAGATAAATATTCATCATCATAGGAACATAACATAACATACCATACATACATCATCACAGGGCATCATACATACATAACATACATCATGCATAATCATGCAACATCATCATCATCATCCATAACATGCCCATCATACTATCTTTGACCCCAAAAGTCAACTTATAGTCCCCTGGGAATTTCCCAAGTCAAAGCGTACTTTACACATTTTCCCCAAAAATCAGAAAAATAATCTAAGTCCTAGGTGCATGGACACTATGCAGGCGCATGGGGATCACTTAGGCGCATGGGCCACTTTCAGGCGCATGGGGACTTCTAGACGCCTGAACACTTAGGCGCATGGGCCACTTGGGCGCATGGCACTATTTGGGTGCATGAACACTTAGGCGCATGGGCCACTTGGGCGCATGGCACTATTGGGGCGTATGACCCTACCCTTAGTCATTCGACTTATATTTCTAGGCGCATGGACCACTGTTTAGGCGTATGAGTATAACTTAAACATTTCTAAGGCAAATCTAGTGGCACACCGGGTAAGTCTTCCGGGAATACGTTCGGAAAGTCGCGCACCACTGGTACTTCGGATAATTACGGTACTGACACATCCACATCTTTTATGTATGCCAAGTAGGCACAACATCCGCGTCTCATACACTTTCCCGCCACCGCCATTGAAATCACCCTCGGGATTGTCGTGACGCGATCACCATAAACCATCACCTCATTTCCGTCATCGGATTATCTTCTTGCGACACATGATATTTGCCTCATAGGTTGCTAACCAGCCCATCCCTAGTACTACATCAAATCCTCCCAGGGGTATCACATGTAACCTAGGAGCAAACCTATGGCCTTCTAGTTCTATGGCACAGTCCTCTATCACCTCCGTAATTCTAGTGGACTTACCAATAGCAGTTTCTACATCAAATGGCTCACCAATACATCTACTCTTATTGGGAAACTTAGCACCAAAGGTAGCAGAAATGAAACTCCTACTAGCACCAGAATCAAACAACACAGATACAAGAGTTTGGTTTACTAGAAACATACCTGACACCACGTCAG
Source organism: Flaveria trinervia (assembly GCA_025506515.1). Taxonomy (NCBI): domain Eukaryota; kingdom Viridiplantae; phylum Streptophyta; class Magnoliopsida; order Asterales; family Asteraceae; genus Flaveria; species Flaveria trinervia. The sequence goes on from CM046458.1 coordinate 57,156,097, forward strand.
GTTCTGTCCTAGCCTCCTCCCGAGTCACCGTGAAAGTTCGGGCACTTGCCTTTTGCCCTTCTCCTCCGGCCTTCTTCACCCCAGAACTCTCGGCCCTTGGCTTCTTACACTCCCTGCTCATGTGACCACTTCCCCCGCAGTTGAAACACCTCATGCCTCCACAATCTCTAGCCATATGGCCAGACTTCCCACACTTGAAACAAACATTCGACCCCCATCTACACTCACCACCGTGCTCCTTCCCGCACTTGCCACACTTCTCCAACCCAGTACTAGCTGTGACCACATGTCGGTCACCTACCCTCGCCGCCTTATTGTTTGGAGTGGCTCTACCACGCCTAAACCGTTTCCCATTCTAGTTTCTCCCATCCCTACTCGTCTTCTTCTCCTCAGCCACTACCACCTCACGCTCATCATATAGTCTACCAGCCAAATCAACCGCCGACCTAAAAGTGCTTGGCCGGGCGGCGATCATATGCCTACGGATATCCGTTGACAGTCCCTGAATATATCTCTTAATCTTTTGTGACAGTGGCGTCACCTGATCGGGCACCAGTCGTGCCATTTCGTTGAATTTTATGGTGTATTCTTGGTGTGTCATAGTTCCTGCCTCTAGTTGCAGAAACTCTCTCTCGACCTTGTCCATTTCCCGGTGAGGACAAAACTCCTCGATCACCAACTTTTTCAACTCCGACCATCTCATTCTCCGATCGCCCGACTAACCTCAGCTTGGACTATGTTATCCCACCAGCACAGAGCTGAGTCTACGAATGAGTGGGTAGCGAACTTAACCTTCTGGTCTTCTCGGCACTCGCTGATATCAAGTACCGCCTCCATTTCCCTCACCACCAGTGAGCAGCAACGACAGTGCCGTTTCCATCGAAAGTAGGGGGTTTGCATCTCATAAACACCCAGTAGTTGCAGCCTCGGGTCGCCTCAGGCGCAGGCTCTTCTTCCTCGTCCTCATCATCGAACGGAACTGTCTCAGTCTCGGGCTGTCTTCTTTCTCCCGTAGGTCCACTCCTTTCCTTTCTCTCTCCTCTCTAACTGCCTTTATCACTTCAGTCACCACAGACTGTAGGATCGTCTGCATGACTTGGTGCACTTCTTCCACAACCGCCTCCTTCACCGAGGCTCTCAGGTTAGCACTCTTATCTCCGGCCTCCAAATGAGGAGTTTCTAGTTCTTCATAAACCACTTTCTCGACTCTAGGCCTCCCCTCTTGGGTCGCGGTTCGGCACCGGGACCTCCACCATGAGAGGCCTTCGAAGATCTTCCACGAGCCATCACCTAACACACTGAAAGATTCAAACACCAACATGGTCATTCAAGGGAACAACTCAGTTTCTGTCAAGTATAGTAAGTCCCTAATTATAGTGATCAGTTGTGATTAGCCACTTACTTTACTCTTCATACCCCGAGCATTACCTGTCCCGACTACATTAGTATTTAAATCCACATACAACACATAACCACATACCATGCGCACATAAACCGGTTAACATTACGAAAATACCTGATGGCACGCAGCTACTCAGATTGGCATCCCATTCCCATTCCGTCCCATTCTCAGTTTTAGTTCAGGTTTATTTTGAAAATTTACCAATTTCACTTAAACTTTGGCTCTGATACCAACTTGTAAGACCCTGTTCCCGGGACGCTTACAGCTGGTGATTCATTGCACGTAAAACATATACATTTCATTTATACATCAAAACATTGCAGCGGAAAACATAAAACAAGTGGCATTTCATTTCATCCTAAAAACTTTTGCAAAATAATGCATCATTTGTTGGTTACAAAATTATATCGTTGTATTACATCACAAAAGCCTTAATTAAATAGATGCCATCCAAAAGAACTGAGCAGCCGCCTCGTGCCATCCCCAACAACGTTTACCTGCCAACTGAAAACGTATAAAAGTCAGCGGTGCTGAGTGAGTTCTAGTTTTATAATAAAACATACATAAAATCGTTATTTATTTCTTTTCAAGCCCATACTATACATTTCATTCGTTCGTGATCATACATCATACGTATGTACAGATAATATCATTACTATCTTCCATTACGTTCATTAGCCATCGTTCATTCATTACATCTTGTGACATGTACAATACCCCGAACATTGTGCATGAAGCGGGTTACTGGGCCTGAGGTCTATCATAGACCCCGAACATTATGCACGAAGCTGACTCCAGTACATGAGGCAAGTACATTCACCGTTCATCTTTTCGTTTTATTTCAGATCAATGCCATAGGCTATACCCCGAACATTGTGCAAGAAGCTGGTTACTGGGCCTGAGGTCTTTCATAGACCCCGAACATTATGCACGAAGCTGACTCTAGTACCTGGGGCAAGCAGCAAGGATCCCATACGTGTGGTCAATCACAAGGATTAGACCCCAGTGTGCATCCTTCTGGGGTAGCTAACCCGCACACAGTTGAGCTAACACCCTTCATTAGGTGTGAACCTCCATACGTTTGCTTGCAAGACTTTTTATGTTCATTCGTTCGTTAATGCATGCATTCATTCATCATGTTCCTCTTTCATTATCTTTCACTTTATGTTACATAATACTTTCGGTTCATTCGTTAACATAACACGTTAAGCCATGGAAAGATAAACATTCATCATCATAGGAACATAACATAACATACCATACATCATCACAGGGCATCATACATACATAACATACATCATGCATAATCATGCAACATCATCATCATCATCATCATCATCATCATCATCATCATCCATAACATGCCCATCATACTATCTTTGACCCCAAAAGTCAACTTATAGTCCCCTGGGAATTTCCCAAGTCAAAGCCTACTTTACACATTTTCCCCAAAAATCAGAAAAATAATCTAAGTCCTAGGCGCATGGACACTATGCAGGCGCATGGACACTATTCAGGCGCATGGGGATCACTTAGCCGCATGGGCCACTTTCAGGCACATGGGGACTTCTGGACGTCTGAACACTTAGTAAATTCCAGCCCAATCTAGGCGCATGGATACTATTCAGATGCATGAACACTTAGGCGCATGGGCCACTTGGGCGCATGGCACTATTCGGGCGCATGAACACTTAGATGCATGGGCCACTTGGGCGCATGGCACTATTGGGGTGCATGGCCCTACCCTTACTCATCCGACTTACATTTCTAGGCGCATGGACCACTGTTCAGGCGTATGAGCAGAACTTAAACATTTCTAAGGAATATTTTGGGCGCATGGGTTACTGTTTAGGCGCATGACTTACACTTTATTCCTTCTAAGGCAGTTTCAGACGTATGAACACTTATCTAGGCGCATGAGCATTCTGTAAATATGTTTCTAGGATATTTTCAATCCTAAACATCGAATCCATCCGTTCTAAGCATAATGTGGCTATTCTAAACATGAATAACCTATAAACATCCAAGAACCAACATCCAACATACACAATACATAGGGGTATTCACACTTAAGCTTTGTAAAATCATTTTAATATGTTTTCAGCCCCAAAGATAGTTTAAAACATTTAAAAACCAGGGTCTAGAACTCACCTGGTGCAACTTGGGTGTTCTTCCTTTTAACCCGCTTGCAAAGAGTTCAAAACACCTAGAAATAACACCAAAAACACACACATCTGAGCACAAACACAGCCCATAAGCATACAAATACATAACCAGGATAAAACCCGACATAAAAGCATAAAAACCTTGAATTCTTACCTTGAATTCAACTTCTCTTCTTCTTCCTATCTTCAACCGAGAGTTTTTCTCTGCTCTCTCTCCCTAAAACCGAGACAAATGGTGAAGTGAGGTGAGGGTGGGCGGCCATACTCTCTTTACACCAACTTTTGAAAGTTTTGTCTTTTTTGGACACTTTTAGTCCCTCCACTTGGACTTATTGCCTTTCTTGCTTTTATTCTTTATATCTTGATTTGTAAAAATAGCCGGGTGTTACAGATTCTTAAAACCTCCTTACTGACTTTTAAATAAGTTTGATATGTTTATAAGATTCATGAAGATCTTGAATATTAAATTAAAAGGGTTAGTCATATGTGTCTATTTAAACACATATATAGCTTTTGTAATCTTAACTAGTGATGATTTAAGGAATGAAACCTTGATTTTGACAGAAGGAGAGGATGGTAGCTTCTTTTTTCTTTGATGGGTCAATTGAGATGAGCTTGAATCTTCAAAGTCTTGTTTACTTGCAACCGAGAACTTAGAAGGAAGAAAAGGGTAGTATATCGTGACCGTAGTGAAGATGAAGGTGATATTTGGTTGAAGTGACCAAGAGAATTGAGATGGTGTGGTGTAAAGATGATGGTGATCTTCGGGTGTGGGGTGTCTGAAAGTTTTAAGGGTGATGTTGGTTTGTGTGTGGTTTGTTTGAAGGATGATCGAGAGTGATATTGTGACCGGATATATGGTTGTGGTTAAGGGACCAAAGATGGTGTTTTACATAAGTTTTCATTAATGAGAAGTAATTATTATGGCTATACTAGCCTTGGTGAGTAAGTCATGTATGTGTCAAGTTCTCCAAGCATTAGTGGCAAGGTGGCGGCCACATATGGAGGTTGAGGTGTCCTTGGCCGATTAGGTTGTTAAGCATCATGCTTAATCGGATGGTTAATGGCTTTAAGGATCCAAGATTAACCTTAAATGTGCTTAGTTTTGAGGTTTTGGTGTATAAGATTTATTTTAGTTTTGTTTTGATGTCAAGTTTCTTTGATGTTAATTTGTATTGTGGGGTTTGATTGGGTTGTGTTTTTGTATCATTTGATGAACGATAAAGTTGTAACATTTGATCACATAATTTTTGGTATCTAAAACTTATAAGTTTTGATACATGCATACGTAAAAGGTTGTGCATGCATGCGACCATGCATACGTGCAACACATATATACACATAAACACATAATTATATATGTATATATTTATCCAAAGATGGGCACATGCATACGTAAGACATGTATGTAATCATGCATACATACAATTTTACATATATGTGCACATAAATATTCATAATTTATATATATATATATATATATATATATACATATATATATATATATATATATACATATATATATATATATAAGAACACATAATAGAATTATTCATAAATTAATTTTGCCTAACCTTAATTTTGAGGGTCGTCACAAGGTTAGAATGCAGATGAAATTATGATTGTAATGTATGTTTTAAATGAAAGTATTGTAGAAATACAGTGACTAAAGGTAAATATGTTTGTATCATGGTTACAAAACTCGCTAGACATTGTCATGTCGGTCAACTGTGAATTTGCGAGTACTCAGCCTAGGCGGGAGTATTCGAGGAGTACTTCAACGTGATAAGCTACAAAGAAACTAGTTTTCGGAAATTATAAATATGTCAAATATCATAAGATTACTAATATTATAAAAAAAATACATGAATATCAATATAAATCAAAAGAATGCATGTTCACATATAAATATATTTTAAAACTTAATATTAATTATTTAATATTATAGACATAGTAAACATCTGATTGTCATCTTTCAATATATCTCTATGAAAAATAATAAAAATCCAACAAATACCGGTGAAAATGGCAAAAAATTATGAAAATCCGAGTTGGGTGAGTTGGGCCAAATTGGAACGAGTTTGACCGATTTCGAGTAATGTTGACCGAGTTTATAAAAAGCGCCTCAAGACCTTTTCGACTATCGAGTACTCGACCGCCTAGACCGAGTTTACAACATTGGTTTGTTTGTTGAGGGGTCAATTGTATTAACATGTGCAAGTTAAAAGGTCCTAATGTGTAAAGCTGAGTTTAGTTTCTCTTAATGAATGTTTAAAGCTTCTTAAGAGGTGGTCAACACCTTTGCATTTTTTGTTCTTTCTTCTCATTTTCTGTCAATTGTTTCATCTAATAAGATCATATCATAGTTTTTGATTGTTTCTCATATTGATTCTTTATTCAATTCATTGTTGTTTGTTTTATTGTGATTTACAATTACAACAAGTGGTATCAGAGTTAAGTACGACTCAAGGGTAAATATCAGTCATTGATTAAATTAGGTTTGAAGATAGTGTCCACGAAGTATGAAATCAAGGAGTTTGATGAAAAGAATGATTTTGATTTGTGGAGGGTGAAGATGAGAGCACTTCTTGTAACACCCGAAAAATGTGTAAAAAGGAAGAAATACAATTTAACCCAAGCTGAAGTGTTAAATGTATAAAAAGGACAAACTAATATAATATTTTGAACAAAAGCAACATGGCCGCCACTCCATGTTACATCACCTTTTGTCTATAGTTTTTAGAGAGGGAAATAGCAGAATTCTCTTGGGTTCTAGAGAGAGGAAGAAGAAGAATTCAAATTTGAGGTTAGTTTTTAGTATTTTTGGCTTGTTCTTGGTTGGTTTCAGCCTCAGGATTATGCTTATGTGTGTTTATATGTTTGGTTGTATGTTTTTGGTCGGTTTTTGGTGGGTTTTAGGTGTTTGAGCTTATTTGCATTGGGTTTGAAGAAGTCATACACGAAAGTTGCAAAAGGTGAGTTCTAGATCACCGTTTTTAAATGTTTTATCTTGTTTTGAGGCTGTAAATACATGTTATAACGTTTTTATTTTGTTGGGTGTGTGTACCCATGTGTAATATGTGTGTAATATGGGTGGGTGTATGTAAGGAATGATTTTTGGGTTATGTTCATGTTTATGAGGAATGTTTATGTTGTTTAGTATGTTAGAACTAAGCTTGAACAAGTTTGGATATGATTTGGGACTAAAAAATGATGTTAGTTACAAGTTAGTTGTTCATGCGCCTGAAGAGTAGTCCATGCCCTCAACTGCCCAAAAGTCTAAGTGTGCCCATGTGCCTAGAATTTTGCCCAGGCGACTAAGTATTGGCCATCAGCCCGTATAGTGCTCATGTGCCTAAAATTTTTCTCATGCGCTTGTATAGTGGCCATGCGCATAAAGACTTAGAAAATATTCTGGAATTTTCAGGAAAAGGGGATTTTTAGACTATGAATTGGGATGTTCCCGGGGATGATGTATGATGTTATGTGATGTTATATGAGGATGTTATGCATGTTTTATTTTGTTATCTTTATGTTCCTTATTGTGTATTATTCTGTGGCTTTACGTGGTATGTTAATGCTAATAAAGGTAAAGTATTATGTAATGAAAGCGGAAGTTAATGATAATGAAAAAGGAACGTAAAGAAAGAATGAATAAACATATGAAAATTCTTGCAAACAAATGAATGGAGGTACACACCAAATGAAAGTGTTAGCTCAACTGTATGCAGTTTAATTAACCCATAAGGATGCACACATGGGTCTAATCTTTATGAATGACCATATGTATGTGACCTTTGTCACTTGCCCTAAGTACTGGAGTCAGCTTCGTGCATAATGTTCGGGGTCTTTTTATAGACCTCAGGTCTAGTAACCAGCTTCGTGCATAATGTTCGGGGTATAGCACATGGCATTGGTCCAGATAAAAAGTGAAAGATAATGATGAACGTACATTATGTAAGTGTATGAAAGTGAATGAATGAATGATAACGACTAACATACGATAATGGATGATGTTGAAAGATAATAATAACATTATCTATGTGTACGTATGATGTATGATCGCAAATGAAAGTAAATAATGGTTTTAAACGAAAGTAAAGTATAACATATTTTATAAAACTAGAACTCACTCAGCGTTTTATGTATTTACCAGTTGGCAGGTAATGGTTGCCGATGATGGCACATGATGTAGCAACTTGCAAATTTTGGATGACATCCATTTTATGCTAAATGATGTTTTTATGATGTAATGCAATTAATGATGTTTTGTAACTTAACAATGATGTATTATTTAGCAAAAGTAATTATTAATGCATGAAATAGTTTTAGTCAAGTTACTTTGTTGCAATGTTTGATGAATGTTAAATGTATATATACATATATATATATATATATATCTATCTATCTATCTATATATATATATTATGCGTGATAATTGTCCAACTGTGAGTGTTTCGGGAATGTGGCCTTACACTTCTGGTTCATCAAGGCATGGTAGATGCCCTAAGTGGTGAAGAGCGATTACCTACGAGGTTAATAGAAAAAGAGAAGAATGATACCCCAAAAAGGCACATAGTGCAATCATTCTCAGTTAGGTGATTGAGTGCTAAGAGAAGTGTCAAAGGAAACATCTATAGTTAGGCTATGGTCAAAGTTAGAGAGCTTGTACATGTTAAAGTCACTTGCAAATCATTTGTATTTGAAAAAGAGATTGTACACATTTCAGATGACTTATGTTAAGTCTTTGGAGGATCATACCGATGAATTTAATAAGTTGGTATTGGATCTTGAGAATGTTGAAGTTGAATTGGAAGATGAAGATCTATTATTTTCTTGGCCTAATTACCCCTAACATTTGAACACTTTGTAAATACTTTCATATTTAGAAGAGAGTCTTTATCAATGGAAGAGGCACTTGCTGCTCTAAAATCCCAAGAATTAAAGAAAAAACATATTTGAAAGAAGAGTTTTCTGATTGGTTATATGTACGAGGAAGAACAGACCAAAGGGGAAGTAAAGCAAATGGGTTTTTCTAGGTCAAAATTAAAGCATAAGAGAAGACACTTCATCTGTAATTTGGAAAAATACTTCAAGAAAGATTGTTCTGAGTGGAAAAGAAAGAAATGTAAGCATGTACCAAGAATTTTGAGTAGTTAGCAACAAGATGAATCAAGTGATAGTCATGATAGTGCATAAGTTCTAGCTGTCACCAAGAATAAGGTAAGTTTGGATTGGGTCATGGACTCAGGGTGCTCATATCATTTGACACCAAACAATCATTTCTTTAATGAGTTGAATATTGAAGATATGGGCACAATATTGTTAGGTGATGATAGGCTTTGTTTGATGAAAGAAGTTAGGAAGGTGCTCCTAAAATTAAAGAATGGGTCTAGTTTTGGTCTAGAAAATATAAAGTACCATCCGGAGATGAAAAGGGAATTTGTTGTCTCTAGGGTCTTTTGAGAATATTGTTTTCATAGTTAGCTTGGCTAATCGTAAAGCAAACATAGTTAAAAGGGTCAATGGTGATATTGAAAGGAACTAGGGAGATAACAAAGTATACATTCTAGGTAGTGATGTGTCTATTGGGTCTATTTCTATAGCCAATCTTGAAAAGGCTAATAAGGCTATGATGTGGCATAAAAGAATGGTTCACATAACTGATCAAGGTCTTGCTAAATTAAAGAAGCAAGAAGCTATTGAAGATCTAAAAGAATACAATGTAGGTTTTTATGAGCATTGTATTATTGGTAAAGCTCACACAGTTAAACTTGGTAAAGGGAAGAACTCTACTAAAGGGATTTTAGAATATATACATGTAAGGCCTACAAGAGTTGCTTCCTAGGTGGAGCAAAGTATCTTTTTCTATCCATTGTATATGATTCTTCAAGAAAGGTCTGGTTGTTCTATAACAGAAAGATGATACATTTGCTAATTTTAGGGAATGGAAAGCCCTTGTTGAGACGCAAACTAAAAAGAAGGTTAAATAGTTAAAATTGAAACAGGGTTAGAATTATGCAATGGTATGCTTACTAGTTTTGTAAGGATCATGGTATTACAACGTACTTAACTGTGCCTGGCACACCAAAACAAAATGGATTAGTAGAACGGATGTTAGGATCAGTGATTTAAGTTTGATTAATTAGAGTAGATTGCAGCGGAATTCGAACAATGAATTAGACAATTTAGCAAGAACTCAATTGATATTCAATGGAATAGTACACGGTTATAGAGAGAGAGAATTCTGCAAAAGGAATATTTCATTCAAGTGCTTTCGTGGTGGCTGAAAGTCACACGTTACAATTAGGTCAACATTCCTTATATAAGGAATGTGACGTCTGCTGATGTCACTTGATAGTGACAACTAACAGAATTATACAAACAACTGAAACTATGCAAACTACTGAGAATGTTCTCAACAACTGATCACATCTCAGAGAATGCTAAGTACAAGAACATAAAACTACTGAACTAAAACTACTGAAACTATAAACTACTGAAAGGTAAATTACAAGTACTGAAAAGGAAAACCATCATAACTACTGAATTTAATAACTTTAGCTGTTGTGACAACTACTGATCACTCTGGTCTTCAGTCTTTGTCTTCAGTAGAAATCTTCAGATCTTGTCTTCAGACTTTGTCTTCAGACCTTGTAATCAGCTGATGTCTTCAGCTGTTGTGATCTTCTTTAGTAGTTGTGATGTCTGTGGGACTTGGAGGTTTTTTTGATCAGGCTCATTGGTTCTTTTGGTCCAACAAACTCCCCCTGAATCAATGCAGCCAAAACCTCTAAGTTTATTGATGATCCCACTTATTCTTTGGCAGAAACACCCTCTTGATCAGCTTCAGAGGTAATCATGTAAGCACAGGCCGGGAAAAGGTTTCTGATCTTTTGATTGGCTAAGTATGGAAGGGAACTCTATCTTGGGGAAACTGGACACAGAGTCTTGTCCCAACCATGAAACCTAATTCTTATTGATGATTATGTAAGACTCTCTTGCATAGGCCTCAAGGAGAACAACTGTTCCTCCTTGGTGAGTTCTTCTGCTTCTCCCTCAAAGAAGAACTCAGGGCCATAATATTCAGACAGATACCTTACTGTCTTCCCATTCTTCAACTCAACAGTTGTGATCTCTGTATGTGAATTCATCTGGATGAGAGCCTTCTAGCAACAACTGGAGTTCACTCTTTTGAAGATCTTCAAGTCTCTTGTATAACAGCCCCTTCTTGATCATTTTGTTCTCAAGTAGAGATTGAGGGGTTGTCTTTGAGTTGTGTGCTCTCTTGAATTCTTCTATAATCTCCCAGGGTGAGACTACCATAGCCAACATAATTGCAGCATTCAAAGTCTTTTCCACTTGGCCATGATATCTACTTGGTATGTTCTTCTTGTGTATTCTGGAACTTACCCTGGGGTCTGGCCAAATCCTCACTCTTTCTTTTTGATGTTGGAATGTATGCCTAAGAGTGTACAGCCTCAGAGCTTGTTTCTTCATTGCTTGAATGGATGAGGACTGAGGGAAGTCCTTGTCAACCATTTTGAGAAATTTCTCATCATGCTGCTTCTACTGTTCTACTTCTTCAATCTTCACTTTCACCATTTGCATTTGCAAGTCAGGTATGATCATTTGTTGACTTCTGGCTCAGGTGTTTTAAGTTTGAGAACAACAGAGATTGGCAAACTGTCTTCATTCTCATCCTCTTCTTCTTCTTCTACCCTCAGCACCCTTCTCCTCCTTCTGGGTGTATCACTGGGTGTGGTTTGATATGGTTTTTAGGGTAATGGAATTGGTTTTGTGGGTGGTTTTGGTTTAAGGATAGAATTGGCAGATTTTAGAGATGATTGCTTTGAGGGTTGTTTTTGAGTAGGAGTATGAGAAGGCTGATCTAGCAATTTAGTGGTGAGTTTGGCTTTTGAGAGCTTTGCCATCTCAGTTCTCTTCCCAGCACCTGCTTCATCCAGTGCTTCGATGATCAACCCTTTGTTGTAGCTTCCAGCAGAATAGATTTTCTTGGTTATCTCCAAGATACTGTCTCTGGACCAAGACCATCTCTATCAATGATCTTCCTAGATATTTGGCAATAAACTGATCATAATCTCCAACCTTTCCTATCATCACACTGTAACTAGCCTTTCTTGCTTGAATCTCATTTATCTCCAGCCTTCTGATCTCAACATCTAAGGTGGATGTGTCATGACCCTGTCTGAAAAGCTGATCTATTATTTTGTCCATAGATCTGCTGTGAGCTTCATCAGCTTCTTTGACTAGAACTTCTAAGGACTTTTCTCCATCAGACTTTGACTCAGCACTTCTCTTCCTTTTGTAAGTGATCAGCTGATCTTTCTGCTCTTTGTCTGTGCTCAGCTCTTGCACTGTGATCAGTTGTTTCTCTGAGATCAGTTCTTGTTCTTTCTCCAACTCCTTTTCTTTTTCTGGTTCTTTCTCATTTTCTACTCTCTTCCTTTTCCTTTCTTTCACTGCCTTAGACTTAGTAGTCTTCCCCTTTTTGGGTGCATTGGGATCAGGGGCTTAAAAGGCAGAAAGTGACTTGTGAACAACATCATCAAGGAGTGTTTGGAGATTTGAGGAGATCCTCTCATCAATGGCTTTATATACTATCTCAGTGATGATGGGAGTGATGAGAGGTAAGGATCTTTGAAAGGTTGCAACCATCTGCTCAGAGGGGTACTGTCCCTGAGAGGTGGTGCCGAAAGCAGTGGCTGGTGGCTTAGTTAAGTGTATTGGCTGTGTGTTTGGTGAACCTTCAAATGAAGGTGCCATCTGTGGGTTTATTGGGGCAGATGGACTTTTATCCTGAGACATTTTGGCTAGCAGTTCTTTGAGTCTACTCACCTCAGTCTCTAGGATTATGTTATGGGCTAAGACATCAAAGAAAAAGCCCAGGTCATCATCAGTCTTTGCCGAATCATCTGACCTCCTAATTAAATCAGGATGTACATGCCCTGAGTGTAGATCAGTATATGCATGTGCCCCTTGTTCTTGGTTCTGGGACTTCCTGCCTCTGGACTTTGTCCTTCATTGGCAGTTGCCTCTGGTGAGGTCTATATATGTTACCAACTTCATCCTGTTCATTTGCTGAATCAGTAGAAGTGGCAGCCTGACCAGATGTTCTAACCTCCTCTTTTACACTTGGAGATTGAACATTATAACCCCTGTGTTGTGGGTTATCAGCAACATTTTGGTCCTCCCCCTCAATCGTTGAGGTATTCCCAGTGTTAATTGGTTTCTGGGGAGGGGGTGAGGAATGCAGCTGACTCGCACTTTAGCAACTATAAGGGTTGGGCTTTGAGGGGGGGTTGCATTTGGAGATTGGTCAGAAGTAGATTGCACCCGGGGTGAGAGATGCTCTTCAATAGTAACTTCTCAACTGAGATAGGTTCCAGGAATGTGCTCCCAAATTTGGTTGCAACAGGATCTTGTGGAGAGGATACCTGTGCGGTTTCAGCTGGTTGAGTCTCTGACATGACTGGGGGGTTAGAACCAGTATGTTTCCTGTATTGGTGGTACAGGGGCATCCTCAGGGGACTCATCTCCCTGAGTAGCCTTTTTGGCTTTTGGGGTTTGGGTTTGGTGGGGACTTTGGATCTGGAGGTGGAGGCTGTGGGTTCCCTCTGCTTGGGTTTGAGCAGCCGGGCAACCCCTTTGAGAGTAGGGTTAGAGTTATGCCTAGAGTATACCTCAGCTAAGACAGCTGGAGTAAGGACTCCAAGACCAACAAGGCCTTCAGATTTTAATTGATTAAAATTATGGCCATCAGAAACCTGGGATATAGTAGCCATCTGTTTGTCACAGGTTTCTGAGCTAGATCCTTAAGTTCCAGAAACACTATCTCAGAAAAATTTAGAGTTTGTCGTTCAAAGATAGAGTACAATACCTGTTGCCATCGTGAGGACATCTAATCCCATGAAGATGTCTTTGAAGCAAGGCAGACATTCACCATGTGGAAGATAAGTCTTTCAGCATCATGGAAGTGCTTTTTGAGAATGGTTGTAGCACTTAAGTCTCCTTCATACCCGTTGTTGATGACAGACATATCAATGGTGCCTTTCGGGTATTCTATAGTACAGGTGGCATCATGCAAATTTAGGGTTTTGCGAATGATGTCAGGGGTGATTACCACCTATTTCTGGTTGACCAACGACTGGAGAGTGATTTGGCTATCATTTTCACCAGTTGTTACAGAGACGTTGGTCCAGAATTGGTTTAAGGAATCGGGGTATATGGTAGATTCAAAAGAAAAGCGGTTCTGTATTGGGAATCCACCATAAGATCGATGGCATTATCAAATTTGTTCCAAAAGGCCGATTTCGAGAGGTAGGCAACACAGTTGTGTCTGGGTTTGAGTTTCATGGTCGCCATTGTTGAGACAGAAAAGGATAGAAAATGGCTAATGAAACGTTCGACGATAAGTGCAGGTAGTTATAGGTTAAGAAAAGGCTGAAAAGAAAACGACTAAAAGTGTTGGTGTGTCATCAGTTGTATGAAAACAACTGAAGACTTGGTTTTAACTATCAAACATTTGAAACAACTGAAGACTTGGTTTTGGTCATCAGTAGTTATGAAACTACTGAAAACCTGGTTTTGGCTTCAGGTGTAGGAAACAACTGAGGACTTGGTGTTAGTCATCAGTAGTTGTGAAACTACTGAAGACATGGTTTTGTCATCAGTTGTTTAAGGTGAAACAGCAGTTTGTGGAAACGATTGAAGAGAAATCTCATCAGTAGTTTTCGTCAATTCTTAGCTTTTCAGCTGTTTCATACTGTCCTCAACACTTACTCATCAGACTTTTTAGCTGTTTTCAGTTGTTTCATAGGACATCAGTACTTATCTGTTTTTACTGACATCAGTAGTTATAACTACATTAGTAGTTGTAACTGCATCAGTTTCTTTTAACAAAAAGTACAGTACTTTTTAAGTAATTTAGTCTTCAGTAGTTATGAAACCAACTGAGATAAAACTTATCAGTACTTATTTACTGAGATCATCAGTAGTTGTCACTTATTCTAGCTGCAACATACCAAGCCTTAACACAAGGTTTTGGAAAGTTGAACTGTCCAAAGGCTTAGTAAATATATCTGCAAGCTCATCACACTTGGCACAAACTTTGGATCAATCAGACATTTTTCAAAACAATCCCTAATAAAATGGTGTCTGATCTCTATATGTTTGGTCCTAGAATGTTGGACTGGATTCTTGACAATACACAGAGCTGAAGCACTATCCATTAACAATGGAGTCTTAGTCTTTGTAATGCCATAATCCAATAATTGGTTCTGAAGCCAGAGTACCTGAGATGTACAACTTGCAGCAGCAATGTACTCTGCTTCAGCAGTGGATGTAGCAACAGATGTTTGTTTCTTACTCTGCCAAGAAATCAATAGTTGCCTAGGAATTGACATCCACCAGAAGTTGACTTTCTGGTTAACTTACACCCTGCATAGTCACTATCAGAAAAAGCAACTAATTTGCAAGAGTGTCCAGTGGAATACCAAAGACCTAGAGATTGTGTACCTTGCAGATATCTAAAGATCCTCTTGACTGCAATCAAATGAGACTCTTTAGGAGCAGCCTGAAATCTAGTACAAACACAAGTTGCAAACATAATATCTAGTCTAGAAGTTGTTAAGTACATCAAGGACCCAATCATACATCTGTAAAGTGTTTCATCAACAACTTTACCTTTCTGATCTACATCCAGTTGTGTGGTGTTGCACATGGGAGTGGAACAGGGCTTACAGTTTTGTAAATCAAACTTATTCAAAAGATTTTTTGTATATTTTGACTGATGAATGAAGGTTCCATCAGCCTTTTGTTTGATTTGCAAGCCTAGAAAGAACTGTAATTCTCCCATTGCACTAATTTCAAAATTTTGTTTCATTAAACTTGTAAAATCATCACACAACTGGGGATCAGAGGATGAAAAAATTATATCATCAACATAAATTTGAACAAGTAGCTTATGCTGATCCACTTTCTTAATAAACAAAGTTTTATCTATAGAGCCTCTAGTGAAATTATTTTGAAGAAGAAAATTTGAAAGTGTTTCATACCAGGCTCTAAGAGCTTGCTTCAACCCATAAAGAGCCTTATCAAGTTTATACACCCAATCAGGATGTTTATTGTCCTCAAAACCTGGTGGTTGACACACATAAACCTCTTCTTTTATTTTTCCATATAAAAAAGCACTTTTGACATCCATTTGAAAAACTTTAAGATCGTGGAATGCGGCATAGGCTAAGAACAATCTAATTGCCTCCAGTCTGGCTACAGGGGCAAAGGTTTCATCATAATCAATACCTTCTTCTTGTGAAAACCCCTGTACAACCAGTCTAGCCTTGTTCTTGACAATAAGCCCATTTACATCAGTTTTATTCCTAAACACCCACTTAGTGCCTATTGCACACTACCTGGGGGTAGAGGAACCAGTTCCCACACTTGCTGCTTTTTGAACTGAAGTAGCTCAAGCTGCATGGCTTCAACCCATCCATTGTCTCTTAAAGCAACATGATAGTTCTTTGGCTCTAGCTGACTGATGAAAGAGCATAGAAGCAGAAGTTGGACAATTGACTTCTGGTTGAGACACCAACATTGATATCACCAATGATTTGAGACATGGGATGATTCTTCAGCTCTTGGTACACTATAAGATCAGTGCAAGTGTTTGTAGCAGGTTCAGCAGCAACAGATGTGATCCAGACTCTTGAAACCAAGTATGAGATGGCAATTCAAATGATGCAGAGGAGTCAGAAATCTCATCAGCATTTGTTGTGGATGGAGCTGCTGAAGCTACAGGAACATCAAGTTTAGTGGACTCAGGCAGTTGATCACTAAACTTGAAAAGTGAGTACTGATATCATCATCATCTTCAGTACCACCAGGTGGAAGACTTGCTGCAGAAGATGATTTATTCACATGATCTGCAATAGCTGGAGGTTGATAAGGAACATATTGCAGTATATCCAGATCAAACAACTCCACAGGGTTTTGTGGAATTTATCCTTAGGAGATTCATTGACTTCACATGCAAGGTTTCTTCAACTATCTTTGTTCTGCAGTTGAAGACTCTGTAAGCCTTGCATGTGGATGAATATCCTACAAAATACCCTGCATCCACCTTAGGATCAAATTTGTGGAGTTGATCTTTTGTGTTGAGAATGAAACAAGGACACCCAAAGGCTTTGAAGAATGAAATTAGAGGAGCCAAATGATGTAGAACTTCATATGGAGTCTTCATCAACCTCTGATTTACTAAAACTCTATTCTGCACATAGCAAGCTGTGTTGACAGCTTCAACCCAAAAGGTCAATGGCAAACCAGAGTCAGCCAACATGGACCTTGCAGCTTCAATTAGGGTCCTGTTCTTTCTCCACTACTCCATTTTGTTCTGGAGTCCTTGGGATGCTAAACTACCTCTTGATTCCCTTTGAGAGATAAAAATCATCAAGTGTATGGTTTCTGAATTCTGTTCCATTATCACTCCTTATACACTTGACTGATAGGGAATACTGCTTCTCAACATACAACACAAAGTTGATAATCGTCTGAGTAACCTCATCTTTGAATGCAAGAAGAAAGTCCATACAAATCTGGAGTAATCATCCACAATTACCAGACAATATTTCTTCTTTGCCATGCTCATCACTCTCATAGGACCAAATAGATCCATGTGCAGTACCTACAAGCAGGCAGTGGACTTAGGTTCTTCAATAGGAGGGAATGAGACTTTATACTGTTTTCCTTTCAAACAAGCAGTGCAGGTTTCATCACAGTGGAACTCCTTTATTGGTAGACCTCTCACTAAACTATTGTGGATCAGTTGATTCATGTTTTTGAGATTTACATGACTCAGCCTTCTGTGCCACAGTTTAGATTTCTGAGGAGAGGCTTTGGAGAACAAGCAAGGATGACCCTTCAAATCAATCTTCTTTGACAAATCCAGGGCATATACTCTTCCAATCCTGTTGGCCTTCAGGATAGTATGTTCATCCAATACCTTGTCAATCAGCCTCAGAACTGTGGAAGACAGAATCCTGCAGTTCTGGCTTGTGAAAAGTGCAACATGCCCTTTATCACACATCTGACTGACACTCAGTAGATTATACTTGAGATTCTCCACATGGTTAACATCATCAAATCTGATTTCTCCATTAGACACATATCCTTTCCCGATGATGTAACCCTTAGCATCATTTCCAAATGAAACAAATCCCTTCTTTCCTTGAGAGTAGTCATTAAGAAGAGACTGCTCCCTGTCATATGCATAGATCCTCCACTGTCTACATACCAGATGCTTCCTTGGCATGCTGAAGACCCTGCATTCATCACAAGGAACTAGTTAGGTTTTGAGACCCAAACCTTTGTGGTTTTGGTATGTTTTCATCAACAGATTTAACCATAACTTGTTTCTCATGATTAACATGATGAGGTGGAGATGGTTCTGAAATGGATTCCTTGGATTTGGGCTTGGAATACCTTTTAGTGGTTTGATCACAGGTGCATCTAGTTGGTTAACTCTCCCCAACAAATGTTGAACCATATAACAA
Source organism: Flaveria trinervia (assembly GCA_025506515.1). Classification (NCBI taxonomy): domain Eukaryota; kingdom Viridiplantae; phylum Streptophyta; class Magnoliopsida; order Asterales; family Asteraceae; genus Flaveria; species Flaveria trinervia. The sequence goes on from CM046458.1 coordinate 57,174,234, forward strand.
GTTGTGTCTGATTTGTAGCTAAAGCTTTCAGCTCTTGTGACAAATCAGTACTTGTTTTTGATGAGTTCTTGTGGCCCACCATTTCCTCCTTGAAATTCACAGACTTAGTCTGATTTTTATCATGAGGAACACTATCACTGTTTTATGATAAACCCTATCCTTCTTTTTGGATTTGGGTGAAGCCTTGGGTTTATCAATTTGGGATGACTGTGGTATAAACTTGGTCTCAAACTCATTTTTCATTTCATCCATCTGCATTTTAATGAGCTTATCTCTGTTGAGTTTGGATACCTTTTTGTACCAACATTCATCAGAAAGATGATTGAATTTACCACATATGTCACATGGCTTATTCTTCATCTTGGATTGATCAACTGCTGAAGTGGAAACTATTGAAGGTGTGATCTTCAGTACTTTCCTCCTTTCAGTACTTGTGTTAAGTACAGAAGGATCTGTAACAACTAAAGACTTGTTCTTCAGCTATTCTCTATCCGTCCTGAAAGACCGTATGATAGATTCCTCAACAGTTGTTAATTCTTTTATTTTAGTTGATTTGAAATGTTTTTCAGATGTTGTGACTTGCCCTTCAGTACTTGAGGTACTTTGAGGGACAACATCTGAAGTACTCAGCTTCATGTGCTTATCAGTAGTTAACCCATCAGGCAATTGATTTGCTGAGGTATCAACACTGATTTCATCTTCTGATTTTGGGTGATCTCTTGAGGATGATACACATGATGATGTGGTTTGGAAATTACTTTATACACATGATGATGTAGTTGGAAATTACTTTCACTTAAGTTTTTACTATTGATTTTGGAGTAAAATCTATAGGTGGTGCAACATGATTGTAACCTATTCCAAACTTCACATTCGAAGTTGTTTGCTTGCTGAGAAGCATTTCAAATCCCTTGCAGGATGATACCCAGTGGTCACACTCAACTTGGGTAGCTGCAAGTGTTTCTTTGAGATCTCTGTGGTTCTCAAGAATGACCTCAACCTTAGCCTTTTCATCATTTAATTGGCATTTAAGCTTATAAATCTCATCATCTTTATCTTTAAGGACAGACTCATACTCAGCTTTTCTTTTGGAAAGGGTTTGCTCAAGCTCAAGATTTTGATTTATTAAAGCTACATTTGCCTCTCTAATAGAGATAAATGCAGCTATGCAAGATTCAAAACATAGCTTGGCCTTAGCCTCAAAGGATACCTGGGTTACCTGTGATGAAGATGCATTGGAGCATGAACCCTCAGTAGACTCCAGGGCCATGAGAGCAAGATTCCCAAAAGGATGTTCACCACCATGTTGACCATCACTAGCAAATAATTGCTCATTACCAGAAAGATCATCTGGTAGACTGCTCCAGTCAATAGCACCAGGGGTGAAGAAGCTATGATGAGGTTGCGATTGAGATGTTGAGATAGTTGAGATTCAGGTAAGGCTTGAGGTTGTTGTGCAATAGAAACTTGAACTTGATTTGGCTGTGGCATGTAATAGCAGGGATATGGATATGGCATTGGACCCTGAGGGACAAAATATGCAGGAGATAGAGGTTGTGAGTGATGACCAGAACTAGCAGGATGTTGCCATCTGTATTGTGAACTATTGCTTGGAAAAGTCACAAAGGGTGCAGAGGAGTTAGATCCAGTTGATCTACACTCTCTTGCAAAGTGCCCAAGCCTGTGGCATTTGTGACACCTCAACTTACTCTTGTCAAAACCAACTTTGGTTTTGCCAGAGAGTCCTGGAAATTGCCTACCAGTTCTCTTGTAGAACTTTTGAGATCTGATATTAATCAAGGCAATTTCGCTCAGAATATCCATCTCTTCTAAGTCATCATCAGCAATACCTTTCAAATCATCCATAATGAAGCACAAATTGTCACTATTACAGCCTGACTGACTATCAACACTAACAAATGCATGATCAGAACTGTTTGAAGAGAAATCTATATGCTCATCATAATGGCTTTCTAATGCCACATATTCTGACTCATGACCAACCAAGGCAGTGTTCCCTGGTACAAAGTCATCGGTGAGCTTTCCTGATGATGCCAGTTTCCTTTTCTGCTCTATCTCTCTTTCAAATGTAAGCAGTTTCCCATGGAGTTAGGTGAGAGATAGGCTATCTAGATTTGCACTGGAGCGTAGGACAATGGTATATATGTCCCATCTCTCAGGCATTGATCTGAGGAATCTGTTGTTCATCTGGCTATTAGTGTATTCATGTTTGACCATTTTCAGCTCAGAGATCAAACAGGAAAAACGCTCAAACTATTGAGTCAGTGTCTCACCCTTCCTATGAGAGAATGTCTCATATTGTTGGGCAAGGATTTCTCTGTTGTTTGCTAAGACCTCATCTGTTCCACCAAATTGTTCTTTCAATGCATTCCAGAGGTCATGAGCAGTTTCATGATACATAAACCCAGAATAGATTTCATTCGGCAGTGCCATGGCCAGAATTTCATGGGCTTTAGCATCAATCTCAAACAGTTTTTGATCCTCATCTGAGTATTGTTCCTTCTTCTTCGGAACCAATTGGTTGGTTTCCGGATTGTTCACCATAGGCTTGTGTGGACCATGTACCACAGATGTCCAACAACCTGAACTGTTTCAGGTGATGGAGCATTCTTCGTTGCCATATGTTATACTCAGTCCTAACCAGCATCGGAGGCTTGGTTGAGGAGCTAGTATTGTGAGGGTCATTATAAGGAGTAGTCATTCTTAGATTCAATCAAATTCAGTTAAGTTTTAACCGATTTAGCGCAAAACACAACAAACTCAATACAAACCAAGAGAAATCTCAAAGCAAATAACCAAAAGCAGTAGAAATTCAATCTCTATAACCAATTCTTGCAAATATGCTAATTCGATCAAACTTAGATATAGAAATAGCAGTTTCAATGATCAATTGTTAGATCAATCAATGATTAACCAGCTATGATACCATTTGTTAGGATCAGTGATTTAAGTTTGATTAATTAGAGTAGATTGCAGCGAAATTCGAACAATGAATTAGACAATTTAGCAAGAACTCAATTGATATTCAATGGAATAGTACACGGTTATAGAGAGAGAAAGAGAATTCTACAAAAGGAATATTTCATTCAAATGCTTTCGTGGTGGCTGAAAGTCACACGTTACAATTAGGTTAACATTCCTTATATAAGGAATGTGACGTCTGCTGATGTCACTTGATAGTGACATCTAACAGAATTATACAAACAACTGAAACTATGCAAACTACTGAGAATGTTCTCAACAACTGATCACATCTCAGAGAATGCTAAGTAGAAGAACATAAAACTACTGAACTAAAACTACTGAAACTATAAACTACTGAAAGGTAAATTACAAGTATTGAAAATGAAAACCATCACAACTACTGAAGTTAATAACTTCATCTGTTGTGACAACTACTGAAGTTAATAACTTCAGCTGTTGTGACAACTACTAAAGTTAATAACTTCAGCTGTTGTGACAACTACTGATCACTTTGGTCTTCAGTCTTTGTCTTCAGTAGAAATCTTTAGATCTTGTCTTCAGACTTTGTCTTCAGACTTTGTCTTCAGACTTGTCTTCAGACCTTGTAATCAGCTGATGTCTTCAGCTGTTGTGATCTTCTTAAGCAGTTGTAATGTCTGTGGGACTTGGAGGTTTTTCTGATCAGGCTTATTGGTTCTTTTGGTCCAACAACGGATGAACATGGCACTCTTAAACAATGAAAGATGCATGTCATCAAAGGCAGGTTTGCCAAAGGTGATCTAAGCTCAGGCAGTGTAAATTGCTGCCTATTTGGTGAATAGATCTCCTTCCAAAGCAATTAACATAATGACTTTGGTTGAGAGGTGGTTTAGCAGGAAGGCTAGGTATGATCATTTGAGAACTTTTGGCTCTTTAGCCTATGCTCGTATAACTCAAGGTAAACTTGAGCCAAGAGCATTCAAATGTATATTTTTGGTGTAATAATTATTATTCATAAATATCCATAAACCTTTTATATACCTTTTAATATTATTAGTTTTAACAATCATTAACTAGAAATTAAATTGTATGTAAAAAACTAATTCTCCTTAAAAATATTTTGTTTAAGATGATTTATTTATTTATAGAAGAAAATTAATTGATTAATATAGTAAATAAGCATTTATTAAGAAAACTCTTTTGAAAATAAAACTTTTACGTATCAAAATTTACAAATTTTAATGTGGTTAGGATGTGGACTATCCTATGTGAAGCCTAGGTGGTATGATGTTAACATGCTAAAAATAACCATGTGATTACAATCAATTTATTTAATTAGTATATAGATACTCATGTAAGTCAATGTAAACTTCAGCCAAGAGCATTCAAATGTATATTGTTAGTGCAAAAATTATTATTCATGAATATCCATAAACATTTTATATACCTTTTAGTATTATTAGTTTCAACAATGATTAGCTATAAATTAAATTGTATTTGAGAAAATAAAGTCTTATTAAAGTATTTTTGTATGATGATTTATTAAGTTATAGAAAGAATTTTAATTGATTGATACAGTACATAAGCATTTATTCAGGTAACTCTTTTGAAAATATTTTTTTATCAAAATTTATAAGTTTTAATGTGGTTAGAACATGTGGACTATCTTAGGTGGATACGATATGAACATGCTAAAAATATAATCATGTGGTTATAATTATTTTGTTTTAATAGTATAGACTATTACAAGTGTTGAATAAATAAATTATTAAATAGTTAATTAAAAAATATGAATTATAAAACTATACTTGAAGATAAAATATGATTATAATTGTTTATAAATAGCGACTTTAAGTAAATAATAAGAATATATTTATCTTAAACTTTTTGTTTTATAAAATATTTGTGGTTTTTATATATTTTGTTTTAAGTAAAAAGTTTTTTTTAAAAGTTTGTTGTTTTTTTGTTTTTAAAAAGTGTGCTTTTAATTCAAAATAAATAGATTTTTAATTTATTAAATTATATATATATTATATATATATATATTAATTTGAAAATAGTATGAGTATTATTATTATTATTATTATTCAATATTAGTTTTAATAATAGAGAGAAAGAAGAAAATTAGTATGATGAGACTTACACTTGTATCACATATTATATTATTTTTTATTACAGATAGATTGTAGACAAATAGACAGATAGATATATAGATAGACAGGCTAAAACCCATTTATTAAATGGATTATAATTAATAATAAACACAAAGATTTACAGTATGATATTTTAGTATAAGATATGAATTTTACATACATAATAGTTCAAGAAAATAAAAAAATATATTATTTTTAACCATCTTATCTAAATAGTTTCATTTTTAAATATTCGTATTAAGATTCTTTTGTAAAAGAATTTATTTTTATAAAAATCTTGGTTACTAAAAACTCTGGTTTGAAATTCTTCCGGTTGTTTTGGTAAGATTTTTTTAGAAAAGTTCACAATTTTATAACTTTTTTTAAAATGGACAGGATTTAAAATATTTTATTTCAAAAAGGTTTAGGCTGTGTTTGATTTCCGCTGACCAAAGCCTGACCACTGACTGGCTGACTCGGTCAGCCGAGTCAGCCGGTCAATGCGTTTGATTTGTCCGGTGTTGGTGACTGACCCGATCGTTAAGGTCTGACCGAGACCGTAAAATCAGCATCGCTGACCCGGTGTTGGCGACTGACCCGGCGCTCCTTCCCTCCCGCCTTCTGCCGCTCCTGCCGTCCCTCCGCCGCTCCTTCCCTCCTGCCCTCCCTCCCCTCCGGTGCTCCTTTAACCAGCCGCTCACCACCGTTACTACCCTCCGCCGCTGCTGCCCTCCCTCCGTTGCACGGCCGTTCATGTAGAAGACGATGGAGATGGAGATGTGTGTGTGGGTTGGGTAGAAAATGATGGAGATGGGTTGGGTGGGTTGAGGAAGCAGTGAAATGATGGGGATGTGGTGGGTGGGTTGGGTTTAATATGCTATTATCATATTATTATTATTATATTATTATTATTATATTATATTATATTATATATTATATTATATTATATTATATATATATATATATTATTATTATTATTATCACTATTATTATTATCATTATTATTATTATTATTATTATTATTATTATTCAGCAAAAAAATACAGTGGTTATTTTTTTCATTCAGCAGAATCAGTCAGATACTAAATCAAACAGCCAAGTTTCAATCAGATACAGACCCAGTCAGAACTTCTTACTGCGTCAGCTTCTGACTCAGTCAGATCTTACTCAGTCAACGCAATCAAACAGCCCCTTAGTGTTCTTGAAAATTTCATATCATATATAAAAAATTATTATTAGTTCTAAAAAATACATTGATTTAAAAAATCAAGATGAGATAGAGAAATGTTTAATTAATAAAATTGATCTTTAATAAGAGAGAAATTAATTTTAATATTTAAATTACTATAATACCATTTTTAAGGAAAAAATAAGATAATGATGTCTATAAAAATGATAAGTGACAAAGAGGTAGTTCAAAAGAATGACATGTGGCTTTAAAAAGCTTGTTTTATTAGAATCTATAGATTACTATATATACTTTTACTATATATAATTTTATCATTAATAGGAGAGAGATGCGAGAGAATGAAAATGAGAATGCTTAATACGTTAATATGTGGCATAAAAACCTTCTTTTATTATAGGTAATAGATTTGGTTATTTTCGATGTTTTAATATCTATGCATATGTTTTTAGTTTTTGATGGAAGTTTACGTGTATAAGTTTCGGTTAGTAAGGAGTTTACTCCATGATCAAATCGTGGAGTCATCGGTTATCACTTTTGTACAAACATAAAGACAGTTAGTGTAGGACTGAAATCTCTTTCTTTAAATTATCTCATTGGATTATGAGTAATTGATCCTTCTATTGCTAGTTCAAGAGTAACAAACATAAATGGTCTTTATAATCTAGATTAGGGTTGAGTGGTGCAACTATAGCACAATCCAAACGACTAGTTCAAGGTGTTTCTTAAGTTTTTATATTTGGTTCACAATAATGGTATGAGTCAAACTCGGAGCGATGGTCTGGAGAGAGCTAGTTGTGACCAACAAAGACATTTGCCCTTAAGGAGGGGACGAATGTTACAGACTGAAACCGTTACAAAGAACAAGACATGTCATGCATAAGTTGTATGGACAATTGATATGGGGTTTATAAACTAGATGAGCCTTCTTACACAACAGACTACTGTTTTAAGGTAAGTTCTCATATTTGATCCGTAACACAAGTTTAAATATATTTAAGAGCAGTTTAAAGAGTCCTAATTTATAACACCCGGTTATTTTAGAAAGACAAGACATGAAGAATAAATGAAAGAAAAGCAATAAAGTCCAAGTGGAAGGACTAAAAGTATCCAAAAGGACAAATCTTTGAAAAGTTGGTGTAAAGTTGGGCATGGCCGCCCACCCTCACTTCACATCACCATTTTCTTTGGTTTTAGAGAGAGAGAGCAGAGGAACTCTCGGCTGAAGAAAAAGAAGAAGAAGAGAAGTCGAATTCAAGGTAAGAATTCATGGTTTTTAAGTGTTTATGACGGGTTTTATCTTGGTTACATGCTTATGTGCTTACGTGTTGTGTATGTGCTCTGGTGTTTGTGTGTTTGGTGTTGTTTTTAGGCGTTTGAACTCATTGCAAGCAGGTTAGAAAGGAAGAAACACCCAAGTTGCATCAGGTGAGTTTCTAGACCCCGGTTTTTACTTGTTTTAAACTCTCTTTGGGGCTAAAAATGTATTAAAACGATTTTCAAATGTTTATGTATGTATACCCGTAGGTAATGTGCATGTTGGATGTTGGTTCTTGAATGCTTATAGGTTGTTCATGTTTAGAATAGCCATATTAAGCTTCGAACAGATGGGTTTGATGATTGGTTTTGAAAACATACTAGAAACATGTCACACAGGAGGTCCATGCGCCTAGATAAGGCTCATGCGCCTAGATAAGGCTCATGCGCCTAGATAAGGCTCATGCGCCTGAAAATGCCTTAGAAAGATTTAAGTGTAATCAATGCGCCTGAACAGTAGCCCATGCACCAAAGATTGCCTTAGAAATGTTTAAATATAGCCCATGCGCCTGAACAGTGGTCCATGCGCCTAGAAATATTAGTCGAACGACTAAGTGTAGGGCCATGCGCCCCAATAGTGCCCATGTAAGGCCCCGTTCCCGAAAACCTCACAGTTGGTCAATCATAGCAATTAAAACATTAATCATTACAAATAAACAAGCTTAAGCAGCGGAAATAATTTATCAAAGCCATTCATTTCATTTAAAACACTGTTGTTAAGCAATACATCATCATTGACTGTTTACAAAAAACTTGTCTATATACATTACAAAACAACAGCAACACATAGTACGAATGGATGTCAGACTTTTCCTGCCGAGTAGCTTCACCCTCGTGCCATCCTCAGCAATAATTACCTGCCAACTGAAAATGTATAAAAGTCAGCGTTGCTGATTGTGCTCTAGTTTTAAAAGTAATAAAATACTTTCTATATGTTGTATAAGAAAATACTCTTTTCTGTAAAATACAACTCTGTACTATATATGCGAGCACGCATCAACTATATGAACAAATATTGTTTGTTTTCTTTACTGTAGGCCTTGTCTGTTTTGTAAACTTTTATCTTTATGTTTCACTTTCTGTATGGACCAGTGACCAATACCCCAACTATATGCGCGATGGAAAACGGGTGATGGGCCATCTATATCCCTCAAAAGGGTCAACTGTATCCCTCGAAAGGGTCAACTATATCCCCCGAAAGGGTTAACTATATCCCTCGAAAGGGTTCTGTATACTATGTACAAGGCCAACCCAATCACCCAGGACACACTACAAAGGTCCTGCCAGTCTCAATTGATTGACCCTGTGTGCATAATAGGGTAGCTAACCCGTAGCATAGTTGAGCTAACGACAACATGGCCGTGTACCTCCTGTAAGCTTGCAAGACTTGTTAACATTTTCATTAATGTTCCTCTTCTTTTCTTTATTGCTCTTTCACTTTATTATTACGATATACTTTACGTTACGATAATAACATACCACGTAAAGTGACATACTATAAGTAATAATAATAAAAGCAATAACAATAATAAGGAACAATCATAATCAATCACATCATGCATGAAACAACATCATTAATAAGCCCTTAGTCAACCTCGGTCAAAACCCTAAGGCAAAGACTCCCAGAAAAATTTTGTAAAAATTTCTAAGTCTTTGGCGCATGGGAACTATTTGGGTGCATGAGCCCTGTTCGGGCATTTCATTCTTATGTACGCGCATCAACCAACACTTAAAACATTTTCACTTTAGGCGCATGAACTATTCAGGCGCATGGGCACTATTTGTGCGTATGAACACTTAGACGCATGAGTAATTCAGGCGTATGGACACTTAGGCGCATGGGCCACTTGGGCGCATGGGCACTATTTGGGGCGCATGGCCCTACACTTAGTCGTCCAGCTAACATTCTAGATGCATGGGCCACTGTTCAGGTGCATGGGCTGTACTTTATCATTTCTAAAGATCATGCAAACACTGTTCAGCTGACTTCCAAAGGCGAATGGTAAAAGTCAAACTTGAAGAAGAAGAACAGCACAAACAACATGATGAGCAACTATTAAGGATGATTGATAAAGAGTTTCCCAAGTCTTCATCCATACAAGCTATGAAGAAACATGCTCGGAGGTTGTATGCTCTCAGATTTACATTCCAATATCAGAAAGAGAGAGTGAGAATTTGGCCTGACCCCGGAGTAAGTGACAGAATTCACAAAAAGAAGATTCCAAGCAGATACAATGGCCAAGTAAAGAAGATTGTAGATGCTGTGATAATGCTGGCCTTTATAGTGTCACCCTGGGAAATCCTTGATGACTTCAAGAGAGCTTACAAGTCTAAGATGACTCCACAAACTTTACTAGAAAACAAAATGGTAAAGAAGGGGTTAATCTACAAGAAGCTTGAAGAAATAAGAAGAAATGAGCTCCAGTTATTGCTTGAAGGCACTCATCCTGATGAGTTTGCATACAGAGAGATAACAACTGTGGAGCTGAAAAATGGAAAGCATATTAAGTACTTATCTGAGTACTATGGGCCTGAGTTCTTCTTTGAAAGTGGAGCTGAAGAACTCACAATGGAAGAACAAGTTTTTTTTCTTGAGGCCTATGTCAGAGAGTCTTACAGACTTATCATTGGGAAGTAGGTTTCATGGATGGGGTAACAGCTCTATGTCCAATTCCCCAAGACAGAGTTCCCATTCATCCTTTGCCAATCAAACCTTCTGAAATCTCTTCCCTGGCCTGAGCTTATATTGAAGAATTCTAAGCTGATCCAGATTTTGTTTCTTCCAATAAGTAGGACCTCAATAATTTTAAAGGTTTTGGCTATATTGGTTCAGGGGGAGTTTGTTGGACCAAAAGAACCAATGAGCCAGATCAGAAAAACCTTTAAGTCCCACAGACATCAAAACAACTGAAGTGATCTACATCAGCTGAAGACAAAGTCCGAAGACAACTGCTGAAGACAAAGTCTGAAGACAACTACTGAAGACAAAGTCTAAAGACAAAGTCTGAAGACAACTGCTGAAGACAAAGTCTAAAGACAAAGTCTGAAGACAACTGCTGAAGACAAAGTCTGAAGACAAAGTCTGAAGACAACAGCTGAAGACAAAGTCTGAAGATCAAGTTCTCAGAAGTTGTCATAACAGCTGAAGTAGTTCTCTTCAGTAGTTGTGATGGTTTTCATTTCAGTAGTTTGTAATCAGTAGTTTTATATTATGTAAAACATCTGAAGTTCTTACACTTCAGACGTTATAACTTCAGTAGTTGTAATGTTACTTTTAGTGAAGGTGTCCTCAGTTGTTGTGGACATCTTCAGTAGTTTAGTTTACTTTCAGTTGTTTGTATAAATCAGTTAGATGTCACTATCAAGTGACGTCAACTGATGTCACATTCCTTATAAAAGGAATGTTGACCTAATTTCCCTGTACGGGAAGCTTGTACATGAATGAAAACATTCTTTTTACAGAAAACTCTCTCTCTATAACCGTTACTGTTTGATTGAATATTCATATTATTCTTGCTAGAATTTCGTCTAATTCATGTGCTATTCCGCTGCAAATCCTAATCTAATTGATCAAACTAGATCTCGATCCTTTCAATTTCTAAGGTAATCTTAGGCGCATGGGCTACTGTTTGGGCGCATGGGCTACTGTTTGGGCGCATGGATCACACTTAGTTCTTACTATGGCATTTTCAGGCGCATGAGCCTTATCTAGGCGCATGGACCTTCTGTTCAACATGTTTCCAGTATGTTTTCAACCCAAATCATCAAATCCATCTGTTCTAAGCTTAATGTGGCTATTCTAAACATGAATAACCTAAGCATTCAAGAATCACATTCATTCATGCACAAAACATACGGGCATACATACTCAAACATTGGAAAATCTTTTACATACATTTTCAGCCCCAAAGATGTTTGAAAACAAGTAAAAACCAGGGTCTAGAACTCACCTGATGCAACTTGGGTGTTTCTTCCTTTCTAACCCGCTTGCAAATGAGTTCAAGCACCTAAAAACAACACCACACATGCACACCCGAGCATGAACACAAACACATAAGCACGTAAGCACATAAGCATGTAACCGGGATAAAACCCGTCATAAACATGTAAAAACCACGAATTCTTACCTTGAATTCGTTCACTTCTTCTTCTTCTTCCACAAACTGAGAGTTCTCTTCTGCTTTCTCTCTCTAGAACCGAAGAAATGGTGATGTGAAGTGAGGGTGGGCGGCCATGCCCACCTTTACACCAACTCTTCAAAGTTTTGTTCTTTTGGACACTTTTGGTCCCTCCACTTGGACCTAATAGCTTTTCTTTCTTTTACTCATTATTTCTTGTCTTTTAAAATATTTCCAGGTGTTACAGCCCATGCGCCCAAGTGACTCATGCACCCAAGTGACTCATGCGCCTAAGTGTTCATACGCCGGAATAGTGCCCATGCGCCCAAGTGGTTCATGCGCCAAAGTGTTCATACGCATGAATAGTGCCCATGCGCCTGAATAGTTTATGCGCCTAAATGATAAAATGATTTAAGTGTTGGCCGATGCGCCTACATAGTGATGAAACGCCCAAACAGGGCTCATGCGCCCCAATAGTGTCAAAGCTCCTAAGCACTTAGAATTTTTACAGAATTTTCTAGGAGTCTGTGCTTTTAGGGTTTTGACCGAGGGTTGTCTGGGTCTTATTTATGATGATGTTTCATGCATGGTTATGATTGTTCCTTATTATTATTATTGCTAATATTATTATTACTTATAGTATGTGACTTTACGTGGTATGTTTAATATCGTAACGTAGAGTATATCGTAATAATAAAGAGAAAGAGCAATAAAGAAAAGAAGAGGAACATTAATGAAAATGTTAACAAGTTATGCAAGCTTACAGGAGGTACACGACCATGTTGTCGTTAGCTCAACTGTGTTGCGGGTTAGCTATCCTATTATGCACACAGGGCCAATCAATTGAGATTGGCAGGACCTTTGTAGCGTGTCCTGGGTGATTGGGTCGGCCTTGTACACAGTACACAGAACCCTTTCGAGGGATACAGTTGACCCTTTCGAGGGATATAGTTGACCCTTTCGAGGGATATAGTTGACCCTTTCGAGGGATATAGTTGACCCTTTCGAGGGATATAGTTGACCCTTTCGAGGGATATAGATGACCCATCACCCGTTTCCATCGCGCATATAGTTGGGGTATTGCTCATTGGTCCATACAGAAAGTGAAAGATAAAGATAAAAGTTTACAGAACAGACAAGGCATACAGTAAAGAGAACAAACAGTATTTGTTCATATAGTTAATGTGTGCTCGCATATACAGTACAGAGTTGTATTTTACAGAAAAGAGTATTTTCATATACAACATATAGAAAGTATTTTATTACTTTTAAAACTAAAACTCACTCAACAACGCTGACTTTTATACATTTTTAGTTGCCAGGTAATTATTGCTTAGGATAGCACGAGGGTGAAGCTACTCGGCAGGGAAAGATTGATATCCATTTGTATTCTATGTTGCTGTTGTTTTGTAATGCAGTAAAACAATTCTTTTGTATACAGTAAAATAATGATGTATTGCTTAACAACAATGTTCTAAATGAAATGAATGGTTTTTGATAAATTATTTCCGCTGCTTAAGTTTGTATAATTATAATGTGTAGTGTTTTTAAAAGCTGTGATTAGCCAACTATGAGGTGCTCGGGAACGGGGCTTTACATAATTCCTTTGAATCTTGTTAACATACACTTGTTATTTGTGTTTACTTGGAATTTCTAATAAAAATTTCCTTATATATTTTCTTAATTACGTGTGTATCCTATAATTCAATGTTTTACGAAAGAAAGTGTGGGTAACATAGAAACAAATAGAATATCTAGTCTATTATTTATATTAGAAGGTTTTAAAATGCCACGTATTAGCATATGAAAAAAATTTATTTTATTTTCGTGCATGTCTTTCTTAATAAATAATAATAGTATATTAGTAATTATATTATTTAAAATATTTTCAAAAAAAATAATATTATAAATTATATAAAAATAGATTTTATTATTAAAAATCACACTATAAAAATGTATAACATACAAACAAAATTCTTAAAAAAATCCTTTTTTTTAATATGAACTATTTTGGAACCATTATTTCTAAGGATGATTCTTTTCCTAAATGAAATTAAAAAAACTAAATGTTTTAAAAACACAATCTTATAAAACGAATTTAAAAATGATATTATTATTGATTTTATTTGAAATACCTACTTATATGTCACTCAATCATCTATACTACTATATAAAGCGTAACTTTGAGACACAAGTGTAATTTCTTAAAAAAATAACACACATAACACAACTTCTTAAGCATTATGTACAAGTTATCTATGTAATCATTTAAATTTTGCCCTCCATTTAATAAACTTCTTCTAATTAATACTTTAAGTAATTAATATTATTAATACATTATTTAATAATAGGAGATTATTTAATTCACCTATGTTATATATTTTATTATTTATATACTCTGAATTCATTAATAAGTGTTATCTTATTTGAATACTTAACTATATAGGTGTTAGTAATTTTATAATAATAATAATAATAAAATTTATAAATAAGTAGCATCTAATTGAATACTGATGATGATAATAATAATCTATATCTATTTTATTATGCTATTATATAAAACATTTGAGGAGACGTACTTGTAATACAATAGTTTCTAATTTGCCCATATTGTATAAATTTCTCATTATTAATATTATTTAATATATATATTTATTTTAATGTATCTTACTTATAATACTTTAAATTAATATTGAAATATATATACATTTATTACTTATATTATTATAACTTAACACTATTTAATTTAAATATTGTTTTATATAAACACTTAAGTACATAACTACTAAATATTTCTATAGTTAAAATAATAATAATAATCCCCAAATATATATGTGTTTAATACACATCGGAAAAAAAGCTCGATAATACCCGTTACATCACTATATATAATAAATAGAAAAGATTTTGTAGGTAAATGTTTTCTTAATGTCACCACAATAATTGATTTTTCTTTAAAATAATAAAAAACCTACTTTGTTTTTTTTAAAATTTTACAGTTAAATCTTTAAGGATTTTTTTAAAGTAAACACAACAAATTCTCTTTTTATTCTTTTTTTTAAATTGATACCTACTCATTTTACTTTTTTAAAATATTATAATTTAACCTTCGAGCTATGTTAAATTTACATTTAATCAATTGACTATTTTTTAAATTTATACTTAACCATTCGAGTTATGTCAAAATTACATTTAATCATATGAACTTTTATTAAGTTATATATATAAGAATTCGAGTTTTGTCAAAGTATATTTTAACAAATTTATAATAGAGCTCATTAATTATAATAAAGTCACAACTTACGTATTTGTTATTTTTCTTCTCTATTTTGAATTATTTAGTTATTTATAGTTTATTTTTCTCTTATATTTTTATTAGTGTTTCGCATGTAATCTTTTTTCACATGATTAGTACTAACGTATAAATTATCAGATTAAATCGTTCAACTTTTATAACCCCAAAAATTATCATTGTGACATTCTCGTATATATTAAAACCGTATCGCAGCGTGTCGCAGGTCTAATCTGCTAGTATCTTATTTATATATAGCATTTTATAACTTTTAAAATTTTATTATAAACTATTTAAATTCAATCTGTGTAATACAACTATACCATACTAGTAACATAATATAAGATGGTTAGCTCAATGCCTGAAAGGATGATTGTTGTAGGAGATCTCACTACATGTGTAGTTTGTGTTCTGAGGCATGTATAAAATTGTTCGAGTCTTTGATCACATTCATACTTGTATAAAGGGGTGTCCAAATGTTTGTTTCTAAATCCTTTTTTCATTACCTTGGTTAGAAACATGACTCAAACGTGTATACATCTTAAATCGAGTTGTTTGTTAAAATAAAGAGTGAAATGTTATAAAATAGTAATGAAATTTTAAAAGTGTTTTAGTTTGGTCACTTATGTATATTTTTCTAAATTCAACCACTAAACTATCAAATCGAGTCATTATAGAATTTCCTTACATAGAAAAAGTAATGAAGGAGAAGAAGCGAGGGTTGGAATTTTTAACATATAATTTTATATAAAAAATATATAAAATATGTTACTTATTAATAAAAATAAAAATATTTACCTGAAATTCACATCACTGTTCCACATTAACATTATATATATATATATGGATGAAGTTAATATGAGAACCTTAGGTTTTTGTAAAAACTCATTAACTAAATTTGAGCATTTGATCAAAATTTCAATGGATAAGATCTTTTCATTTTGTTCTTTTGTTTTTTTAATAGAAAAGGGTATGAAGTAATTTAACCCACCCCACTAAAATTTAGATTCACTAGTATTTTGACATGTGTCCCTACCCTATTATCTCTATTACTTTTTTTTGTTTAAAAATTTTACCCCCTTTATTTTTAAAAATTTTATAATATTTTTACAAATTGTTATTTTTTTATAATAAGTACACCATTAAACTTGTCTCTTTTTTCTTTTTAATTCTAATATAATCTCAACAAAATTTAAATTTTCTTAAGAACATAAATAATTACAGTGAGTTACATCGTATTGTAATTACTTACAATGCATTACATCGAAATACATATATACAAACCAGCAAAAACAAATCCTAATAAAATGATTTTATATCAATCATGCAAAAATAATGCAAGGTTGTAAAAAAACAAAACCTAATATATACGTTATCGTTACCATCCCCTTCATGTAAAAAAATACAATGCATAAACTTTAAAAAATATCTAAATTTCAGTAAATTACAGTGAATTACATCATATTTGTAATTACCTACAGTGAATTACAACATAATTATAATTATTTATAGTAATAGTGAGTTATATTACAGTGAATTACATCATGTTTATATGTAAAAACTAATATTTGCAGTAAATTACATCATGTTTATATGAATTCAATCTTATACTTACAGCGAATTACATCATATTGTAATTCCTTACATCATATTTTTTTACTTACAATCCATTTGAATACAAAATACTAATACTTACAGTTAATTACTTTATATTGTAATTATTTACAATAAAGTACATCGAATTACCTCATATTTCTTTAAATGCTATACCAAACTGACAAAGGTCCCTTATCATCTAGTAAACTTATGTAAACATGGGGTAATTATATTGATGCAACTTAGTGTTACGCTAATATAAATAAATATAAAATTAGTGTCCCTACACTAACATGATGTTTATATGAACATATAAAATTACATTATGTTTATATGAATTCAAATCCTAATATGCTACGTTCTTAAAAGTTACATTGATTTAACAATCATGATTACACTAATATAACATAAGGGTTACACTACACTAACATGATGGATGTAGTTTTCTACGGTGATGCAATATAGTGCAACATAAATGTATAAACATCATAAACACAATAGTTTGTTACAATAAATTTCATGTAACGGAAACAATAACTTACAAATAAATTACATTATGTTTATTTTGAGTGTAAAGTTCTAATGCTTACACTAAACTACAACATATTTTTGGTTACTTACAGTGAGTTACATCAAACACTACGCTGTAACAAAACTTCAACACAGAAATTTAACCAAAAAAACTACGCTGTAACAAAAAGAACACCAAGGTAATTACATTAATGGCTTCTTCTAAAGTTGTGGTAGCCATCTTTTCCACCTTCTTGGCACCCTTCACAGACATGGTGCCCGCTCGTATATGGTTCTCGGTGAGTTGAGCGGTGTGTGAGTAATGGCTTCTTCTAAAGTTGTGGGTCGGCTACCCACCACAGCATCTTGAATTTGGGGTGGTACACCCTTGATAAACTTCTCGATGTTGCGGGGGACAGTGTCGATCATATGAGGCAGCAGTATACTCAACTCATGATGCCTAGTTGAGTAGGCCAAATGATCACCATCGTTTTGCTTCAAATTCCAAAATTCCTCCTCCAACTTTTGCAATTCGCTTCTCGGGCAGAACTTCGCGATGGCGATGTTCTTGAACTTTTCCCAAGTAAGTGCCAGAATAGCATCGCCCCCACAATTCTCTTCTCGCTATTCCACCATGTGAGAGCCCTTTGTTGGAGCATGCTAGTGGCATAACGAACTTTGAGCGCCTCGGGACACTCACAGTTGACAAAAGTGTTCTCCATGCTCTCGAACCACTCAAGAAGACTAGTGGCTCCTTCCTTGCCACTAAAACTAGTGGGTTTACATGAGCTAAAGTGCTTGAAAGTGCAAGTTTGGTTGTTGCGCCCTTGGTTAGCACTATTCTCCCCATGACCATTGTTGCTAGAGTTGGTCATTAAAGTGCTATTGAGTTCGGCAACCATGGTCGGGATGACAGCAGCCATTTGTCGGGCAATCATGGCGGCTAGCTTACGATCAGAACTTCCACGCTTCCCATGATGACGAGACATGCTGGAATATGCAAAATGAGTTAGATACGAGGAAAAGAATAACAAGGATTATAATTCAACAAGGATAAGACAAGAGTTGTAAGGCACATGGAATGGTTCCATTTGATAACGCATTACCATTTGGAAACGTTGTTACGTCAAGGTAAGTTGACCCATTCGCCTTAGGAATTTGTGTATGTTGACCATAGTTTATCACTCATCCCGGAAATCCCCAAGTAAGCATAACTATTCCCGTAGGATTTATGCGATATGCTTGCCTTAGCCCGAGGGCCTTTTGTCAGGAAATCCAGAATACAGGTGTCTATGTGTCACACAAATTTCTTAGGTTCATGAAATCAAAACCTTGATGAGATTTATATAGATTAGACATAACGTCTAAAGATCCAAATCATAAGCATAAGCATATAGGTTTCCACATGTTGACGAGAATAAGATTAAGAAGTTTCATTTGTCGGGGAGAGTCAAAATGTCAAAGATAAGTTTAGGGAGACAAGTAACAAAGTTTAAACAATTACAAGGCAACCTATGCTAAGGCATCAAGTTGCACATAAGTATGGCATAGCATTATGTAGCATGCAAACAATATATATAATTCCAAGAATATAAATATTATTCTATGAGGTTCATGCATAAGCTATAGTCTAGGTCATTATTTCTAATAACCTAAATCCCTATAGTTATGGGCTCTGATACCAATCTGTCACACCCCAACCTTGACGGCAGAAATGTCGAGATGTGAGGGTTAAGATTGTTCACAACCACATAACGCTATATTTAA
Source organism: Flaveria trinervia (assembly GCA_025506515.1). Lineage (NCBI taxonomy): Eukaryota > Viridiplantae > Streptophyta > Magnoliopsida > Asterales > Asteraceae > Flaveria > Flaveria trinervia. The sequence continues at coordinate 57,193,116 of CM046458.1, forward strand.
ATGTAAATATTAAAATTAAAAGTTTCAAAAGGCATAACAAACATAAGTTTCCAACATGAAATAAGTTCCAAACAGAACAAAACATTACATAAACATTTTATTTATTAAACTAGGTCCAAGTCCTAGTTTTATTGCAAGCTTCAAAAGTCCACTTTAAATTTGGGGATTTCCTGAAACATGATAAAAATAAAAGGTCAACTATAAATAGTTGGTGAGTTTCCAAGGTTTTCATACATAATATGATAAAGTTATAAGTAGCAATTCATGTCATAGGTTATAAGTTAGTAAGGTTATAGAACACATATCGTTACAACCAAACCTCAACTTGATTACAAGTATATAAGATTGGCTAAGTGTATTTGGTTCCCATGATGAACAAGCATACGTCATCAGGAGCCGGTAATACCTCGGCTTTAGCACCAAATAGGCTTGTCAGGTCCAAAGATCTAAGACGTCGCCAGGCTAGCAATAGTTAATAATTGTAAACAAACTATGTATCTCATATAATCACTTACAACACACAAATAACCATGACAAAATATAAAGATGAATTGCAAGTGCATTACAAGTCTCAAACGTTTACAAGTGCATGATGTATAAGTATCATGTTTCACCCCAAAGTAGTGTGAAAAATGTAAAAAGGGGCAAGGAAACTCACATGTCAAATAAGTATATAATGAAGATCAATAAGAATAATATATGTCGTTCCAAGATAAAACATCACAAGACACCTAAATATAAATATTACAAGATTTAGGTTAATAATAAGATTAACGAGTTAACATGAATTAGGGTATTAGAATTTTGGGGATTTTTATAAAGTTAATAAATTCTTATAAAAATACCATTTATGAAATTTATAAAACTTATTTTTAAGGAAATTGATCCTTTGTAAATAACTTGTGATTTTATTATATTTATATTTAAATGCTATAATTATCATGATAAATCCTTAAACATAAGGTCTAATATTAATTTAATATCTTTAAGTATTATATACAATCTAATTTTTATAAAAATGTTTAATTATTACATCCGTAAATAATTTTATATTAAAATATAAAATGTTTACAAGAATAAATTTTTAAGAAATATTAATTGACTTTAAAATATTTGGGGTTTATAAAAGTCATTTTTATAATTATTATAAATTTTCTATAATTAATTTAAGGCCAAAAAGACTTTAAAAAACTTACATGAGAGTGCCCGGGTTCGAACCGGGACCTCATGGATGTGGGGAACAAGACTTAACCAATGAACCAAGGCTCTCAACACGGTTATTGTTGGTTTCAATTTTCTATAAACCCAATTTAAGAGATTCCCCCATTCTCAAGAACCCTATGTAACATCTCGTTTTTTTTTGTTAACTAAAAGTTAATTTTGTTAGTTCTTGTAAGGGCCATTTATGCTATTTATGAAACTTGGTGGGCTATTTATGTATGTTTTTTTTATTTAATTTAAAGTTTATAAATATTATATGACAATAATGTTAATATTAATAAAAGTATAAATACTATTATGTAAAAAAATAATAATAATATTATTATAATAATAATAATAATAATAATATAATAATGATAATAAAAATAATAATAAAAATTTATCAAAGTTAACAAAGTTAAAACTTAATTAAGTTCAAGGGGGCCTAATTGTCAAATTAGAAACTTGAAATATTAAGTTTGGGTTAGTATAATAAAAATCAAAGTTGAGGGACCAAAGGTGTAATTTATCAAAAATCAAACCCCCCCCCTTCTCACCCCGTTTTTCCGGTGACCTCGCCGGCCGGACTCCGGCCAAGTCCGGCGAGGCACCAAAAACGCCAAAAAATCGATGTTTTTTAATCCGAAACCGTCCCTAAAACATTCTTGAACACGATTCGAACGCAATCATGGACTTTAATTGGGGTTTAAACGTTGAATGATACCCAATCGAGGGTGTAACCGTAGCTTCTTAAACCCATAACCGTTCGGGCATTAATCTCAATTATAATCTAATAAGCGAACATGAACGACCATATACCTATTCCTAATCGAACTCAGCACTCTATTTCACCTGAAACCAACACAAGCATCACTTTCGATTACCCCTTTTCATCGCAACCTGCAACAACCGTAGGCCACTTCCGAGCTTGTTAACTTGAAATTATCAGAGGGCTTTTCATCGTGGGGATCACTAGAAGCTTACTGTAAAAGGAATTTGAGTTTCATCGAAGATTTCATCTCGAATCGGTTCTCCACAGTCGCGACATAGGTCCATAACGCGAGCATCAAATACCAAACGAATCAAGTAAGTTAAATACATACATATACTCGATTTCACATGAGGAACAAAAGCCCTAAACTTAATTTGATTGATAACTTCGAATTGATGTTCAATTTGATCGATTTGGGGTAAACAAATTCTAGGGTTCTTAAGGATTTGGGGGTTTTGTTTAGGTATGCTTTTTATTAATTTAAACGCGAACACTAATGCGGCTGGATGCCTTGGTTCACTGGTTATGTTACTCCACTCACACACATGAGGTCCCGGGTTCGAACCCGGGCACCATCATGTTATTTTTTTAAAGGGTTTTAACCCTTAATTAAATTACAAAAACGTTTTAATACATATAAAAATTATTTTATAAACTTTAAATATTTTTAAAAAGGCATCATATATTTTCTGTATTTCTCTTTTAGTCTAAGTAATTATTATTATTTTTTTTTTCTTTCTTGAATAATAAAATGGATTACAAATAATAACTAAAAATTATTATTGTTTCAAAATGTTTCTTTTAATACCGTTTAATGGTACTTAATTCTTTTTGCTATAAAAATCTATTCAAAATTTATGAAACTTTCAAAATGTTATAATTATTATTTTTTATATAGTGAGTATAAAACATAATTAATATTTTTTAGAAAATATAATGATTTTCATTTGTTAAAAATAATTATTTAACAAACCTCAAACCCCACTTAATCCTTGTACTCATTAATTAGTTAAACCATTATGTTTAAGTTTAAATCTTGTAATATATATTTAGGTGTCTTGTGACGATACACCTTGGAGCGACGCTTGTTAATATTATTATTAAACCGCCATTATATATTTATTGTCAAGTGAGTTTCCTTGCCCTCTTTTTACTTTATTTCACACTATTTTGGGGTGAAACATGATAGCTTATACATGATACACTTATACACGTTTGGGACTTGTAAATCACGTGCAATTCAACTTATTATTTTGTCATGGTTATTTGTTTATTGTAAGTGTTATATGAGATACATAGTTTGATTACAATCATTAACTATTGCTAGCCTGGCAACGTCTTAGATCTTTGGGCCTGACAAGCCTATTTGTGCTAAAGCCGAGGTATTGCCTGCTCCTGATGACGTATGCTTGTTCATCATGGGAACCAAATACACTTAGCCAATCTTTTATACTTGTAATCAAGTCGAGGTTTGGTTGTGACGATATGTGTTCTATAACCTTACTTGCTTATGACCTATGACATGAATTGCTACTTGTAACTTTATCGTATTATGTATAAAAACCTTGGAAACTCACCAACTATTTATAGTTGACCCTTTTATTTTTATCATGTTTCAGGAAATCCCCAAGTTTAAAGTGGACTCTTGAAGCTTGGAAATAAAACTAGGACTTGGACCTAGTTAAATAATAAATGATATGCTACGTTTTGTTTTATTTGGGATTATTTCATGTTTTGTGGCTTATGTTTGTAATGACTTTTGAAACTTATAATTTTAATATTTACACTTAAATAGCGTTATGTGGCTGTGAACAATCTTAACCCTCACATCTCGACGATTCCGCCGTCAAGGTTGGGGTGTGACAGATTGGTATCAGAGCCCATAACTATAGGGATTTAGGTTATTAGTAATGGTGACCTAGACTATAGCTTATGCATGAACCTCAGGATAATATTTATATTCTTGGAAATATATATATTGTTACATGCTACATAATGCTATACTTTATGTGCAACTTGATGCCTTAGCATAGGTTGCCTTGTAATTGTCTAAACTTGTTACTTGTCTCCCTAAACTTAACTTTGACTCATTGACTCTCCCCGACAAATGAAACTTCTTAATCTTATTCTCGTCAACACGTGAAATCGTATACTTATGCTTAAGAATTGAATCTTTAGACTTATGTCTAATCTATTTAAATCTCATCATGGTTTTGATTTCATAAACCTAAGAAATTTGTGTGACACATGGACACCTGTATTCTGGATTTCCTGGCAAAAGGCCCTCGGGCTAAGGCAAGCATATCGCATAAATCCTACGGGACTAGTTATGCTTACCTGGGGATTTCTGGGATGAGTGATAAACCATGGTCAACATACACGAATTTCTAAGGCGAATGGGTCAACTTACCTTGACGTGTCAACGTTTCCAAATGGTAATGCGTTACCAAATGGAACCATTCCATGTGCCTTACAACTTTTTGCCTTATCCTTGTTGAACATTAATCCTTGTTATTCCAATTCTCATATCTAACTCATTTGTATATTCCAGCATGTCTCGTCATCATGGAAAGCGTGGAAGTTCCGATCGTAAGTTAGCCGCCATGATTGCTCGACAAATGGCTGCTGTCATTCCGACCATGGTTGCTGAACTTAATAGCACCTTAATGACCAACGCTAGCAACAATGGAAATGGTCATGGAGAGAATAGCAACAATCAAAACGGGAACAATCAACACGGGAATAATCAAACTTGCACCTTCAAACACTTCAGCTCTTGCAAGCCCACTAGTTTTAGTGGCAAGGAAGGAGCCACTGGCCTTCTTGAGTGGTTTGAAAGCATGGAGAATACCTTTATCAATTGTGAGTGTCCCGATGCACTCAAGGTTCGTTATGCCACTAGTATGTTCCAACAAAGGGCTCTTACCTGGTGGAATAGCGAGAAGAGGAATCGTGGACCCGATGCATTCTAGCACTTACATGGGAAGAGTTCAAGAACATCGCCATCGCGAAGTTCTGCCCAAGAAGTGAATTGCAAAAGTTGGAAGAAGAGTTTTGGAATTTGAAGCAAAATGATGGTGATCATTTGGCCTACTCAACTAGACATCATGAGTTGAGTATACTGCTGCCCCATATGGTCGACACTGTTTCCGCAACATCGAGAAGTTCATTAAGGGTGTACCACCCCAAATTCAAGATGCTGTGGTGGGTAGCCGACCCACAACCTTGGAAGAAGCCATTACAATCACCGCTCAACTCACCGAGAACCATATAAGAGCGGGCACCATGTCTGTGAAGGGTGCAAAGAAGGTGGAGAAGACGGCTACCGAGGCGGTTAAGGAGACCAAAGCTGAACCGTCTAACAGCCACAACAACAACAAGAAGCGCAAATTCACACCGGCGCGTAACTATGCCGTGGCTGCACCTAAACAACCCCAAAGGCAACCTGTACCTGCGGCTACATCTGTGGCACAAGTGCCTGGGGCTAGGGCTTATGCTGGTCCTCAACCGATGTGCAGCACGTGTAGGTATCATCACCCGGGGAATCAACCATGCCGCATTTGCACCTTATGCGGTAAATATGGTCATTTGGTGGCAACTTGCCACCGTGCACCTAATAATGCCGCTGTGGTCACAAACCGTGTTTGCTACAACTGTGGGGAACCTGGCCACTTTCGTCCACAATGCCCTCGTCTTGTGGGTAATGTTCCACAAGCCCGAGGACGTGCTTTCAACATCAACGCTAACCAAGCACAAGCAAACAACGATGTGGTGAATGGTACGTTAACTCACCCTTAAATTTTGTGATCGAATTCATTTCATTTTACCTGTATTGTTAAATACCTTAAAAATTGAACAGGTATGTTCCTATTAACAAAACTTATGCCTATGTCTTATTTGATTCTGGAGCCGATAAAAGTTTTGTTTCATTAGAGTTTGAACCCATACTTGCTAAGCCACATACGAAACTATAGAAAGACCTCTTACCGTTGAAGTTGCCGATGGAGAACCGATTACCGTTGACGTTATCGTTCGTGATTGCATCTTAAGTCTTGACACGCATGATTTTCTTATTGATCTTATCCCTATGAAACTTGGAAGCTTTGACGTCATCATTGGTATGGATTGGTTAGCCAAACACCATGCCGAGATCATTTATTTCGAGAAGTGCATTCGTATACCGTTACCCTCTGGAGATACGTTGAAGGTGTTCGGTGAAAAATCTTCAAAGGGCTTAAACTCATGTCTTGCACTCAAGCCCGAAAGTGCTTAAACAAGAAGTATATGGCTTTCTTGGCTTATGTGGTCAACACGAAAGTCAAAGGGAAAGAACTTAAGGACGTCCCTATCGTACGGACTTTCCTGAAGTATTTCCCGATGACCTTAGTGGTTTACCTCCCGTGCGTGAAGTCGAGTTTAAAATTGACTTGATACCGGGAGCAAACCCCGTGGCCAAGTCACCGTATCGGCTTGCACCATCGGAAATGCAAGAACTCTCTTGTCAACTGCAAGAGCTGCGAGAAGGGCTTCATCCGTCCTAGTTCTTCGCCTTGGGGTGCACCTGTTCTTTTCGTGAAGAAGAAAGATGGATCGTTTCGTATGTGCATCGATTATCGCGAGCTTAACAAACTTACCATCAAGAATCGTTATCCTCTTCCTCGCATCGATGACTTGTTTGATCAACTTCAAGGAGCTGCCATATTCTCGAAAATTGATCTACGTTCTGGATATCATCAATTACGAGTTCATGAGGATGACATTCCAAAGACTGCTTTTCGTACTCGTTATGGACACTATGAGTTTATGGTGATGCCTTTTGGTTTAACCAATGCTCCTGCTGTCTTCATGGATCTCATGAACCGAGTATGCAAGCCTTATCTAGACAAGTTTGTGATCGTCTTTATTGATGACATACTTATCTATTCCAAGTCCAACACCGATCATGAGCTGCATTTGAGATTGGTTCTTGAGTTGTAAAGAAAGAGCAATTGTACGCAAAGTTCTCGAAGTGTGATTTCTGGCTCGAAGAAGTTCAATTTCTAGGACACGTGGTGAATAGCCAAGGATTCACGTTGATCCTGCAAAGGTGGAAGCTGTGAAGAATTGGTGTATTCCTACAACTCCTACCGAAGTTCGTTCTTTTCTTGGTCTTGCTGGTTATTATCGGCGATTCATCGCCAATTTCTCGAGGATCGCGAAGCCGCTCACTACTTTGACACAAAAGAATAAACCATTCGAGTGGGGTACCGAGCAAGAAGAAGCTTTTGAAGCATTAAAGCATAAGTTGTGCAATGCTCCTATATTGACCCTACCCGATGGAAACGACGATTTCACCGTGTATTGTGATGCATCTAAGCAAGGCCTTGGTTGTGTTCTCATGCAACGAGGGAAGGTCATAGCTTATGCGTCGAGACAATTGAAGGTTCACGAGGTGAATTATACAACCCACGATCTCGAGCTTGGTGCTGTTGTATTTGCTTTGAAGATTTGGAGGCACTATCTGTATGGTACGCAATGTATAGTCTACACCGATCACAAAAGTCTTCAACACGTTTTCAATCAAAAAGATCTCAACATGAGACAACGTCGTTGGGTGGAGTTGATTAGTGACTATGATTGTGACATTCGTTACCATCCTGGTAAAGCAAACGTTGTGGCCGATGCACTGAGCCGAAAGATTCACAACAAGATGACCTCATTTCAAGAAATTCGAGATCGACGTCAATGGTTTGACACCTTGGGAGAGTTCGATACTGAAATTCGACTAGATGTCAATGAGACCACCGTACTACTACAAAACCTGAGAATAGATAGCGACATCGAGTCAGCATCCTGGAGGCTCAACAAGTGGTTCAACGAGAAGGGAGAATGAAGGATGAGTTGGAGCATAATCTTCTAACCCAATTGGAAACGAAATCCAATGGATTGATGTACTTCGCCAATCGTATTTGGGTTCCAAATCGCGATAACATTCGTACCTTTATTATGAACGAAGCTCATCAAACTCGTTATTCAATTCATCCTGGTTCCGATAAGATGTACATGGACCTACGTGGCCAATATTGGTGGCCTGGAATGAAGAAAGACATAGCGACTTATGTAGCTAAGTGCCTCACATGTACGAAAGTTAAAGCCGAACATCAACGTCCAAGTGGATTACTTGAGCAACCCGAGATCCCTATGTGGAAATGGGAACACATATCCATGGACTTCATAACAAAGCTACCCGAACCTCTCGAGGACATGATAGCATATGGGTAATCGTTGACCGATTGACCAAGTCGGCACATTTTATACCCATACGTGACACTTACAAGACATCAAAGTTAGCTCGTATATACGTTGATGAGATTGTAAGTCGTCATGGGGTACCTCTGCACATCATATCTGACCGAGATGCTCGTTTCACTTCACATTTTTGGTCGTCTATGCAAGAACTTTTGGGTACTCAATTGGACTAAGCACGGCTTACCATCCTCAAACTGATGGTCAAACCGAGCGAACGATCCAAACCTTGGAGGATTTACTACGCCTGTGTGTTCTTGACTTTGGTGGCGATTGGGATACGCATCTACCGCTCGCGGAATTTTCGTATAACAATAGTTATCACTCGAGTATCAAGATGGCACCGTTTGAAGCACTTTATGGTTGAAAATATCGTTCACCGATCTGTTGGACCGACATTGGTGAAAACTTCATCACTGGTCCTGAACTTATACAAGAGACGACGATAAGTTTCTATCATTCGCAAGAACTTGAAGTGGCGAGAAGTCGTCAAAAGAGCTATGCTGACAAGCGACGTAAGCCATTGGAATTCCAAGCTGGGGAGTGGTTCTTCTCAAGGTCTCACCGTGGAAAGGTGTGGTTCGCTTTGGAAAGAAGGGAAACTGGCTCCAAGGTTTGTAGGACCTTTCAAAATCCTGAAAAGGATTGGGAAAGTGGCTTATAAACTAGAGTTACCTTCCGACCTTAGTGGAATTCATCCTGTGTTCCACGTCTCAAATTTGAGAAGTGTTTGCCGACGAAAGTCTGTATGTTCCGCTGGAAGACATTCAGATCGACGAGTCATTACATTTTGTCGAGAAACCTGTAGAGATCATGGATCGTATAATGAAGAAGACTAGAACCACAACAACCCCAATCGTCAAGGTTCGTTGGGAAAATAAACGTGGCGCTGAATTTACTTGGGAACGAGAGGAGCACATGAAGAAGAAATACCCGTTCTTATTTGTATAGTTTCATTTTTCTTAATTTCGGGACGAAATCTTTCAAGTTGGGGAGACTGTAACATCTCGTTTTTTTTTGTTAACTAAAAGTTAATTTTGTTAGTTCTTGTAAGGGCCATTTATGCTATTTATGAAACTTGGTGGGCTATTTATGTATGTTTTTTTTATTTAATTTAAAGTTTATAAATATTATATGATAATAATGTTAATATTAATAAAAGTATAATACTATTATGTAAAAATAATATAATAATAATATTATAAAATAATAATAATAATAATTATAATAATGATAATAAAAATAATAATAAAAAGTTATCAAAGTTAACAAAGTTAAAACTTAATTAAGTTCAAGGGGGCCTAATTGTCAAATTAGAAACTTGAAATATTAAGTTTGGGTTTAGATAATAAAAATCAAAGTTGAGGGACCAAAGGTGTAATTTATCAAAAATCAAACCCCCCCCCCCCTCTCACCCCGTTTTTTCGGTGACCTCGCCGGCCGGACTCCGGCCAAGTCCGGCGAGGCACCAAAAACGCCAAAAAATCGATGTTTTTTAATCCGAAACCGTCCCTAAATTCTTGAACACGATTCGAACGCAATCATGGACTTTAATTGGGGTTTAAACGTTGAATGATACCCAATCGAGGGTGTAACCGTAGCTTCTTAAACCCATAACCGTTCGGGCATTAAATCTCAATTATAATCTAATTAGCGAACATGAACGACCATATACCTATTCCTAATCGAACTCAGCACTCTATTTCACCTGAAACCACACAAGCATCACTTTCGATTACCCCTTTTCATCGCAACCTGCAACAACCGTAGGCCACTTTCCGAGCTTGTTAACTTGAAATTATCAGAGGGCTTTTCATCGTGGGGATCACTAGAAGCTTACTGTAAAAGGAATTTGAGTTTCATCGAAGATTTCATCTCGAATCGGTTCTCCACAGTCGCGACCTAGGTCCATAACGCGAGCATCAAATACCAAACGAATCAAGTAATTAAATACATACATATACTCGATTTCACATGAGGAACAAAAGCCCTAAACTTAATTTGATTGATAACTTCGAATTGATGTTCAATTTGATCGATTTGGGGTAAACAAATTCTAGGGTTCTTAAGGATTTGGGGGTTTTGTTTAGGTATGCTTTTTATTAATTTAAACGCGAACACTAACGCGGCTGGATGCCTTGGTTCACTGGTTATGTTACTCCACTCACACACATGAGGTCCCGGGTTCGAACCCGGGCACCATCATGTTATTTTTTTAAAGGGTTTTAACCCTTAATTAAATTATAAAAACGTTTTAATACATATAAAAATTATTTTATAAACTTTAAATATTTTTAAAAAGGCATCATATATTTTCTGTATTTCTCTTTTAGTCTAAGTAATTATTATTATTATTTTTTTTCTTTCTTGAATAATAAAATGGATTACAAATAATAACTAAAAATTATTATTGTTTCAAAATGTTTCTTTTAATACGTTTAATGGTACTTAATTCTTTTTGCTATAAAAATCTATTCAAATTTATGAAACTTTCAAAATGTTATAATTATTTTTTTTATATAGTGAGTATAAAACATAATTATATATTTTTTAAAAATATAAATGATTTTCATTTGTTAAAAATAATTATTTAACAAACCTCAAACCCCACTTAATCCTTGTACTCATTAATTAGTTAAACCATTATGTTTAAGTTTAAATCTTGTAATATATATATTTAGGTGTCTTGTGACGATACACCTTGGAGCGACGCTTGTTAATATTATTATTAAACCGCCATTATATATTTATTGTCAAGTGAGTTTCCTTGCCTCTTTTTACTTTATTTCACACTATTTTGGGGTGAAACATGATAGCTTATACATGATACACTTATACACGTTTGGGACTTGTAAATCACGTGCAATTCAACTTATTTTTGTCATGGTTATTTGTTATTGTAAGTGTTTTATGAGATACATAGTTTGATTACAATCATTAACTATTGCTAGCCTGGCAACGTCTTAGATCTTTGGGCCTGACAAGCCTATTTGGTGCTAAAGCCGAGGTATTGCCGGCTCCTGAGACGTATGCTTGTTCATCATGGGAACCAATACACTTAGCCAATCTTTTATACTTGTAATCAAGTCGAGGTTTGGTTGTGACGATATGTGTTCTATAACCTTACTTGCTTTGACCTATGACATGAATTGCTACTTGTAACTTTATCGTATTATGTATAAAAACCTTGGAAACTCACCAACTATTTATAGTTGACCCTTTTATTTTTATCATGTTTCAGGAAATCCCCAAGTTTAAAGTGGACTCTTGAAGCTTGGAAATAAAACTAGGACTTGGACCTAGTTAAATAAATAAATGATATGCTACGTTTTGTTTTATTTGGATTATTTCATGTTTTGTGGCTTATGTTTGTAATGACTTTTGAAACTTATAATTTTAATATTTACACTTAAATATAGCGTTATGTGGCTTTGAACAATCTTAACCCTCACATCTCGACGATTCCGCCGTCAAGGTTGGGGTGTGACAAGAACCTCAGGGTGAATATGTTTCTCTCATCCTCAAATCTATGCAAGAGGTAGTTCTAGACCCTTTTTTGGTTTAGAACAAATGCGGATGAGTCAACGCGGATGGCTCATTCGTGCGATTGAACATACGACTGGTCCAGTCGCACACTGAACATACGACTAGTCCAGTCGTACGAATGGTCCATTAGGATGGTCCAGTGTACGAGTGGTCCATTCGCATGGCCCAGTCACATGAACGGGTCTGCAGGCAGATTTTCAGATCAGCAGGCAGATTTTCAGATCTGCAGCCGCCAGGGCTGCCCAAAACCTTCAATTGTCTCGACGCATCAATTCTGGATCAAATTAAACATCAATTCGATAACGATTACAAGATTAAACAGGGGCTTTGATTCCCCACATATTTTCGAGTATGTACATAAGTTAAATACCCGGATTGAAGATTAGATTATAAGAAAGGGTTAGAAACAAGCCGCGACCACGTAGAGCTCGATTGTTGGTCAAATGATGATCATAATCCAATTACTTCGTGTGGAGCTTCACGGAACGTACACGAATCAAATCCCTCAATCAATTCCAGGTTTTGAAGTCCCGAAAGTAGTGTTCGAGTGCGTAGCAGGTCGCGATAAAAGGGGTAATCGAACAAGGTGAATCAGTGGGTTCAGGTGTAATTGGAATGGCTAATAGCGTTAGACTAGTTAAACGTTCGATTATGGTTCATTTAATTGGTTATATTCGGGTTTAATTAACGAATGGTTCACGCATGATGATCGACGGTTACTTGAGCTCGAACACCCTTGTAACCGTCGTAACTCCAATTTAAGGGTAGCAAATGATCGAATCATCTTCACGAAACGTTTGGGAACGGTTGGTCCGATTTTTAGTGTTTTATGCGTGTTAGGATGTCGCCAGAGTTTGGCCGGAGTTGGCCGTGGATTTGGCCGTGGATTTGGCCGGAAATGCGGGCAAGAAAAAGGGGGGTGGGGTTTGAGTTTTGATTAATTACAACTTTAGTCCCTGTGGTTTTTACTTATTATTTTATGCCCAAAACATCTAGATTAAGTTTCTAAAATAACAATCTAACCCCTAGATTAATTAATTTAAGTTTAATACATTTAAGTTATATTATTATCATTAGATTATTATTAATATTATTATTAGTATTTATTATATTATTATAATTGTTATATTGTTTAGATAACTTAGAAACTTAAATTAAATAAAGAATATACATAAATAGCCCACCAAGTTACATAAATAGCATAATAGGTCTTATAAAAATTAACAAAAATTAACTTTCAATTAATAAAAATACGAGATGTTACACACTACGCTATAACAAAACATTGTAACAAAACTTCAACACCGAATTTAACCAAAAAGCTACGCTTGTAACAAAAAGAACATCAAGGTAATTACATTAATGTAACTTAACTGAACTAAAAATAAAAAACTACACCAGTGTAATTACGCTAGTATACTAGAATTACACTATATTGAAACCAAAGTAATAAAACTGCACCACTGTAACGAAATTAAATCAATGTGAACTATGAACATATGAAAACAATACATTATTTTGTACTAATAAACAAAAGTAATACCATATAAACTAAAACATATGAAAAGATCACCCCTTACAACTTTATCCAAAATAAAAATTAGCAATATATGTTACTTAGGTATAAAAAATTGTAAAATTTCCCCAAAATGACTGCTCTTATTATTTATTATATCAAAATCACTTTATCTCCATCATTGTCGTAAAATGAACTTTAAGATTCTTGCTCCCCCAAATAAATCCAAAATTAGATTTTAAATTGCTAATTATTTGGCCATCACAAGAAGAAAAATACAGTGGCAGCGATTGAAAGTGGGTGTTTTATATGAAAATACTTTGCACCTTAAACAACAACCAAGAAAAATCATGTGGATTGTTGTTCGACTAGAAAATGAATAGTAACTATGAATTCCTATCGGTGTTTGTTCTTACAACGATGAGAGGTGACGTATCATGTTAAAACCACCACCGCTTAGTTGTGTGCCTAAAATCTTGGTAGATCTACTCAAGGCTTGTTGTTTGCTGGTGGTGAGCGACATGATCGATTACAAGCTTAATGAGGAGTTTGATGGTCAGCATAGAATATAAGATGACGAAGGGAAGGAAAACGATGGGTAGTGATGGTGGTGTGTAAGGTGATGTTTGACTCGTGGTGGTGGGTGGGTGGTGTTTGTTGGGTGGTGGTGAAGAAGAAAGAATGCATTTATGGTGATGGTGATATGATGAGTCTTTTGAGAAAAATTTAAAGATATTTAAAAAATATTAATGAAATCTGACAAAAGGTACAACAATACAAAAGATCATTTTACCTTGGATTGATCCTAGCCTTTTATTTGAATCTTGTTATTTTACATTACATCAATGGTTATGTGATGGGTTAATGGGTTCTTATAAAAACCAAGGGTTTTCATATAATCATTACATTTATAATATATATATATATTATATAATATATCTATATATATATATAATATATATATATTATATATATATATATATAATATATATATTATATATATATATATATATATCGAAACAAAAAGAAAAACAAACTAAAAAACATGTTAAAACTTATAATATAATAAAACATGAAAGTCGAGTGACCTAATTGAAACATTTATAAACTTGAGTTATCTAATTAAAACATTTTTAAAACTTGATTACTAGTAAAGTTATCCTCACTATTAAACGTGGTTTTAATTCTTAAAGAAATAGTTATAAGTTACATAGTGAAAAAACTAACCTGAACAATTTAAAAAAGTAGGATCGAGACATTTACAAGTGGAGGACTAGAAAGTTGCGATATACTTAGTTTTTTGTGAAAGTATGGTTTCACGAGTTATTAGTTAGCTATTACAATATGTCATTATAATACATGATTTTTTTATTTATTTTAGTAAAACATTTGTTTTAATTCATTAGGGCCTCTGGGTAAAAAATTTCTATTCATCCAAGGCACTAAAATCCGTAAAAGCATTGTAAGGCCCCGTTCCCGGAGACCTCACAGTTGGTCATTCACAGCATTAAATACATTAAACATTATAAATTTACAAACTTAAGCAGCGGAATCATTTTAACAAAACCATTCATTTTATTTCATTAAATACTATTGTTGAGCAATACACTATTGTTTAATCGAATACAAAAGAACTGTCTAATTGGATTACAAAACAACAACAATAATAGGTATGAATGGATGTCAGTCTTTTCCTGCCGAGTAGCTTCACCCTCGTGCCATCCTCAGCAATATTTACCTGCCAACTGAAAATATATAAAAGTCAGCGTTGCTGAGTGAGCTCTAGTTTAAAAGTAATAAATACTTTCTGTATGTTGTATATGAAAAATACTCTTTCGGTGAAATACAACTTTTTACTTTGTATGCGAGCACGCATTAACTATATGAACTGTTCGTTCTCTTTACTGTATGCTTTGTATGTTCTGTAATCTTTTATCTTTATCTTTTACTTCCTGTATGGACCAATGAGCAATACCCCATACTGTATGCACGGAGAAAACCGGTGATGGGCCATCTATATCCCTGAAAAGGGTTCTGTTTACTGTATACAAGGCCGACCCAATCACCTAGGGTACGTTACAGAGGTCCTGCCAATCTTAATTGACTGGCCATGTATGCCTAATAGGGTAGCTAACCCACAGCACAGTTGAGCTAACGACAACATGGTCGTGTACCTCCTGTAAGCTTGCAAGACTTGTTAACATTTTATTAATGTTCCTCTTCTCTTTTTTATTGCTCTTTCTCTTTATTATTACAATATTCTTTACGTTATGATAATAAACATACCATGTAAAGTCACACACTATAAGTAATAATAATAGCAATAATAATAATAAGAACAATCATAATCAAGCATGAAATTCATCATTAATAAGCCCTAGTCAAACCTCGGTTAATACCCTAAAGCACAGACTCCTAGAAATTTTGTAATAATTTCTAAGTGTTTAGGCGCTTTGACACTATTTGGGCGCATGAGCCTTGTTTGGGAGTTTCTTCACTATGTAGGCGCATCAGCCAACACTTAATCATTTTAACACTTAGGCGCATGAACTATTCAGGCGCATGGACTATTCGGGCGTATGAACACTTAGGCGTATGGACCATCCGGACGCACGAACACTTAGGCGCATGGACCACTTGGGCGCATAGGCACTATTAGGGTGCATGGCCCTACACTTAGTCATCCGACTAATATTTCTAGGCGCATGGACCACTGTTCAGGCGCATGGGCTATACTTAAACATTTCTAAGGCATTTTCAGGTGTATGAGCCTTATCTAGGTGCATGAACCTTCTGTTCAACATGTTTCTAGTATGTTTTCGAACCCAATCATCAAACCCATTTGTTCTAAGCTTAACATGGCTATTCTAAACATAAACAACCTATAAGCATCTAAGAACCAACATCCAACATGCATAATACATACGGGTAAACATACATAAACATTAAAAAAAATGTTTAAATACATTTTCAGCCCCAAAGATGTTTAAAACAAGTAGAAACCGGGGTCTATAAACTCACCTGGTGCAACTTGGGTGTTTCTTCCTTCTAACCCGCTTGCAATGAGTTCAAACACCTAAAAACACACCAAAACACCCACACACGGACACACACACAAGCACATAAGCACATAAGCATGTAACCGAGACAAAACCAACATGAACACTTAAAACATTGAATTCTTACCTTGAATTCAATCTTCTTCTTCTTCTTTTTCTTCAACCTACTCTGCTCTTTCTCTCTAAACCGATGAAAAATAATGATGTGAAGTGAGGGTGGGCGGCCATGCCCACCTTTACACCAACTTTTTGTACTTTTGTCCTTTTTGCCCTCAACTTGGGTTTATTGACATTTTCTTTCTTTATTTTTCAACTCTTACTTTTTTTTTCTTTTTAAGAAATAACCGGGTGTTACAAGCATTCATAAATAGAATCCAAAAGTTTAACAACGACGACTAAGGGATTAAGAATTTGATGAAGAACCAAGAAAATTGTCATTATGGACTTGCATGTAAAACTACCAAATAAGAAGATATTGACCAATCTAATAAAAAGGTCTTTATTATGCTTAAAGTTTCTTATTGTGGTAAAAAAAAATTTATTTCAAACTATAGACTTATTTATTTATTTTAAATTTAAAGATAAAAAGTGACTTAAAATTCTAGATGTAACAAACAACAACAAAGGTAGACAGACACCTCGTTACCATGGTAGACAAAGACAACCACCACATGTCGCACTTAATGTGCTGACCCTCAAACTTGTGGTCGACCTCAAAATCATTAATTCTTCCATTTTTATTTTCCAAAAAATCAGTTTTTAGTTCCATATGTATTTTAATTTCAATTAGGTGTTTATCTGTTGCACGTCAGAAAATCATATTTTTTGTCGAGTGTGATTGTACACTAAAACTGATAATCGAATCAATGCAACCGACACCGTTTATGTATAATAAAGATTGGCTCAGACACGATGGCAGGTTGCAGCTGCAAACCAAAAATGGTTGCCAAGCCGAGACAACCAACACCAGTTTTGATGAATTATCATAGCCATAAAACTACCAAAGTTAACAGTACTTCCAACTCCTAACAAAAAAAAAGTGCCTCAGAATCATTAAGTTGTTGTGATCATAAATCCTACAAAAATCATAGATTTTTCCAAGTATCAAAAGAACATAAAGTTTTCTTTCTGCTCTTTTTAAATATATGGGATAATAACCTTTTGACTCAGACATGATCATCATTAGTGGTTGCAGTCCATCAAAGCATGGCCACCACGCCATGACAACAACATATATTTTATCCGATCATCATAGCCAGCAAAAGTTAATCACACACAAACCAGAGATAGCATGCACCCCAAAAAACCAAACCCATTGGCCCATTGCAACCATATATCCTCGACAGCTTTAGCGTCATTAGGTAACACCGAATTCATGCAATGACGTCTTAGATGACCCTAGATTCATCATCATCGACAAACAAAGAGCAATATCTTATCAAAATAGAACATGTTGCAGATCTAAGTTTTAGGTCAACACGAATATCCATCAACTAAATAAAAAGCCAGAACATGAAAGGTGTGTAAGAAACGAAAGCCAAAAACACCATCATTGATTAGCTAACCATCACATACCCAACATAACACTATCAAACCGAGCATCATAATATGAGCAACAAATCATCGCCACCGAGACAACAGAGGCTATTGTGCAAAAAGGAACACATGATAGAAACATGATAAGAGAAATAGGAAACACAACAAGCACCACGGTCGACGACAATTTTAATGTCGCCTCCTAGGGCACGAAAAACATTATGATCGACTCCAGCTCAACCGTGGTGGGAGGCAGAAGGGTTACCGGAACAAAAATCGCATCTTCCACAAAAACCATCAAATATGAAACCCTAAGTCATCACGACATCAGATCTTAAAACCCTAAGCCATCATGACGGCGGCGATGACACCACCGCCTCGGGGACTACCATTGACGGTCATTGAGGGCCGGACACCCCAAAACTGATGCAGATGTTACAACGTCAACACCAACAACACATTCTTAGACGTAGAAAACCGGTATACCAGACGACGACAGACCATTGTCACCGCCGAACATCACACGCAGACCGCCGCCTGTCCCACCTCGACCATAAGGGGGAGGGGGAGCAGCAACAAATCCCATCACCACTGCAACGAAAGTTGATAAATAAATACATGGGGTGAAATGGTTTTGTTATCGCCGGCGACCACCACAACACCGGGAAAACCCACTTTGTGGTTAACCCCTTTTCTATCCATATAAACACACATGGGAGGGGGCAAAGAGAAAACCCTTTAAAGTTATGTGGCTAAATCTGAAAAACCCCAATATACACTGCTTCTTCAAGTTGGTTTATAAATGTATAGGGTAATAATAATAAAAAATTTTATGTAAGAATTAATGAAATTAGATTAATTTTTGGTGTGCTATGGATTTATAATTACAAATAAACAAAAGGTCATGAATCATATATTTAATAAATGGAAGTTGAATATATAGTATTATTATTGTATTTGAAAGATTAAAATAAATTAAATTTCTAACTAACGTATTTGATTTTTTCCAAAAATTGACTCAAACGGATTTGGGTTTGGGTTTCTATTTTCCAAAATGGGCAGATGCTACGTCTCCCCTACTTTAGAAAATTTCGTCCCGAAATTTAATCACGAGAAAATTAATTTCAATGTTATTTGAAAACTTAGATTTCATTTTGTGTTTGCAAGGGAACTCTTAGGAGCATTTAATTTCAATAAGTTTAATTATGATATTTCGCTACACTTAAGTTTGTTGAATTCTCATAATTTATAATTTCAGGTGTTTCTTGACAAAGT